>JAVIAB010000049.1:11773953-12006453 GCA_032433765.1 Megaustenia siamemsis | reverse complement strand
TATTAGGAAGAAACAGACATCATTTGTTGACCATGTAATGAGAAGAGAACAGCTGGAATATATTGTAACAACTGGAAAAATTGAGGGACGAAGAGATAGAGGGAAGCAAAGAGAAAAAATAACAGACAGCTTAAGAGAATGGCTTGGCAGAAGGTCAACAACAGAAATGATAAATAACTGTCGAGATCGAAAGTTGTGGAGAGACAAGATCACCTACGCCAGCAGGCCCGGTACTTGATGATGATGATATGCCAGTGGCGGACGGTGTGTTCGAAACTTAAGACCAGTACGTGAGAACGAACTTTAAGATGACCTTTGACCTAATAATTTTCGATATAAACTGCTGCAATTTGTGCTGTGTAAAATACATCATTCAATTATTACCCTAGATTATCATAATTGTAATTATATCATAATTTCTCAATTATTTCCATTGTAAGTTATAATAAATAATATGTTTTTTTTCTGTTAATTAACATCTTTTACAGTTTGTTGTACTAAGTATATTCTTGATAATCCTGCCTCTTGTTGGCTCTACTTGTATATGTTTCGATATAGAGAAGTAACGTCGTTTTTTAAGTTGCTTCACTGTTGTCAAGAGAAAACAAGAGCTGATTGCTGAAATGGCAGACCTAGAACTGATAGTTAGGTCGGTAGATGCTATTGTTCGGTTGTAGTAGGTTTGACCTCCATGGGCACTGAAGCCAATAACTTTGTAACGGCGTGAATTATTTTAAGTTGCTTCACTGTTGTCATGAGAAAACAAGAGCTGATTTCTGAAATAGCATATCTAGAACTCATAGCAAGTTCGGTAGATGCTATTGTTCGGTTGTAGTAGGTTTGACCTCCATGGGCACTGAAGCCAATAACTTTGTAACGGCGTGAATTATTTTAAGTTGCTTCACTGTTGTCATGAGAAAACAAGAGCTGATTGCTGAAATAGCATATCTAGAACTCATAGCAAGGTCGGTAGATGCTATTGTTCGGTTGTAGTAGGTTTGACCTCCATGGGCACTGAAGCCAATAACTTTGTAACGGCGTGAATTATTTTAAGTTGCTTCACTGTTGTCATGAGAAAACAAGAGCTGATTGCTGAAATAGCATATCTAGAACTCATAGCAAGGTCGGTAGATGCTATTGTTCGGTTGTAGTAGGTTTGACCTCCATGGGCACTGAAGCCAATAACTTTGTAACGGCGTGAATTATTTTAAGTTGCTTCACTGTTGTCATGAGAAAACAAGAGCTGATTGCTGAAATAGCATATCTAGAACTCATAGCAAGGTCGGTAGATGCTATTGTTCGGTTGTAGTAGGTTTGACCTCTATGGGCACTGAAGCCAATACCTTTGTAACGGCGTGAATTATTTTAAGTTGCTTCACTGTTGTCATGAGAAAACAAGAGCTGATTGCTGAAATAGCATATCTAGAACTCATAGCAAGGTCGGTAGATGCTATTGTTCGGTTGTAGTAGGTTTGACCTCCATGGGCACTGAAGCCAATAACTTTGTAACGGCGTGAATTATTTTAAGTTGCTTCACTGTTGTCATGAGAAAACAAGAGCTGATTGCTGAAATAGCATATCTAGAACTCATAGCAAGGTCGGTAGATGCTATTGTTCGGTTGTAGTAGGTTTGACCTCCATGGGCACTGAAGCCAATACCTTTGTAACGGCGTGAATTATTTGTGCGATATCATGGCAGACTTGGATTACAGTGCTTGGGTTCATCCTCTTCTTCTATCCTTCCTCCATTGCCGTTGGCGTCGACGGGAGATACAATCTGCGATTCTTTGCTCTTCTGTTGGCCTCTTCTGGTGTTATCCCTACAAGTGACTCTAGTATTCCATTTATCCATCTCTTTCTCGGTCTTCCTCTTAATCTGACGTTTTGGTAGCGTTTATTTATGGCTCTTTGAGTCATTGTTTGTGTTCTTTTTGTCTTGTTATGTGGCCGAACCAATTTATATGTTGTTTCTTTATGTATTCAATAGCTGGTTCAATTTCGAGTTTCTTCCTCAGGTCAGTGTTTCTTACTCTGTCCCTTAAGCTGTTTCCTGTCATTCTTCTGACACATTTCATTTCGGTGGTCGTTATCTTTCTTATTGTTCTAGAGTCCAGCGTCCAATTCTGGCATTGACAGCACAGCGTTGGTAGAAAAATTGATTTGTATATTGTCCTTTTTGCTTCCGTAGTTATTGCTTTGTTTTTCAATAGTGTTGATACTTGGCCTATAACTTGGCATGCTTGTTACACCTTATATCTATCTCTGTTTATTGTCTTGTGTTAACGTGCTACCCAGATATTGAAAATTAGTGTATAATATAATAAATATCAGTGCACAAACCAACCACTTATTAGATTTATATTTTTTTACAATAAACAAAAAAATAAAATAAGTTGTTGGGTTGTGCACTGATATTAAACCCATTAAGCTGGAAAGTGTTTGTGTTACGTGTTCTGATAAAATTATGCAGCAGTTGTGACCTCCATGCCTTCAATGATTATCCGCAGCCGCTGATATGAATATATATATATCATTATTATCAAGTACCATGCCCACTGGCGTAGGTGATCATGTCTCTCCACAACTTTCAATCTCAACAGTTATTTATCATTTCTGTTGTTGACCTTCTGCCAAGCCATTCTCTTAAGCTGTCTGTTATCTTTTCTCTTTGCTTCCCTCTATCTCTTCGTCCCTCAATTTTTCCAGTTGTTACAATATATTCCAGCTGTTCCCTTCTCATTACATGGCCGAAAAAATGATGATTGTTTCGTTCCTAATATTGGTAATTAGCTCTCTTTTGTTTTGACCTCTTTCAGAACGTTTTCTCAACTCTTCTTGCTGTCCATGGTATTCTCAACACTCTTCTGTAAAACCACATTTCTCTAGTCTCCAGTGATATTCTTGTTTGTTGTCCTATTGTCCATGATTCTCATCCATATGTTAAGACTGGCTCTACATAACATTTAAAAACTCTTTTTCTTGTTTCTATTGTCAAAAATGGATTGCACAGTATCTTCCTAATATTTTAGAAAGCTGCTTTTGCCTGAACCATTCTACATCTCACCTCTATTGTGCATCTACCATCTGAGGTTAACTATGTTCCCAGATATTTAAATTCAGTTACCTGTTTTAGTGTTGTTCCACTTATATTTTTTACGCCTTACGGTGATGACTTTTTCTTTGTTGTTACTTCTGTCTTTTTGCAAATATGGCTGAGTCTATTATTTTTGATTCCTTCACTATAATGTCTAACATTTCTTGTAACTCTTTTTCACTCTTAGCGATTAAGACTGTATCATCAGCATACCTCAGATGATATACGTACACGCTAAGAATGAAAATGAGTTAAAATAAATGTTTCATATTATAATTACAAATTACAGAGCAATTATTAATTGAATGTAAGGGAACAATCTTAAGTCTGTTTTTAATTACCGAATTTCAACAAGGGAAGGAACAAGTTGGTACATTAGCTCAGAAACTGCATGGAAATTTCCATCAGACTTTGTGAGAACGCAAAGTCGAACTGGAAGCTGTCAGCGACCCACAGCTGTTAGCTTGCACCAATATCGGTGAAGCAGAACCATCCAGACTTTACTCCACCTCTTCGCAGTGCCTCCAGTAACAGACTAACCTGTCTAGTTTGGCCAAGCGATAGGGATCGAAGAGGGAAGACAACCCAGTATTAAAAAATAACATGCCGAAGTCGGATGTAATGGGGTGAAAGACGTAAATATTTAAGTTGTACTGCAAACCAGCGAAACCTATCTACGCTCACCTAGCGTCATTCTAATGACAAATGACCAAAAGGACAATTCTTCTTCTTCTTCTACCTTTTAGCTCCCAGTGGAGCATAGGTCTTCAACAAACACTTTCCAAGTCGTTCTGTTTTTTGCAATTCTTTTAAGATCATTCCATGTCTTCCCATCATCTTCATCTCTGCTTCAATCTGTCTTCTCCAAGAATTCCTTGGTCTTCCTCTTTGTCTTTTCCCCTGGGGATTCCAAAAAAGGGCCTGTTGTGTAATACTCTCAGTTGGTTTCCGTAGTGTGTGTCCTATCCATCGCCATCGTCTTCGCTGTATTTCTTTATCCACTGGTATTTGACCGGTACATTTCCATAATTCCACGTTTGTGACTTTGTCCTGCCATTTCCATCCCTTTATTCTGCGCAAGCATCCATTAATGAAAGTCTGTACCTTCGTGATTGTCAATTTTGTTATTCTCCATGTTTCACAGCCATATAATAGAACCGACTTAACATTGGAGTTGAAAATTTGTATTTTTGTATTTAGCCTAATTTCTTTGGATTTCCATATGTTTCCCAGTGCAATGAAAGCTCCTCTTGCTTTTGATATCCTTATTTTGGTATCGTTTTCTGTTCCTCCCTCTTTATCTATATTACTGCCCAGATATATATAAGATTGTACGTCTAGTAGAGGTATTTCTCCTAGTTTTATTTGGTTATTGCCAACTGCATTAATTCTCATAATGTTGGTCTTATCTCTATTAATCTTTAGTCCTAGCTGTTGTGATCTCTCATCTAATATACTCATTTTATCTTGCATCTGTTGGTGGCTGTGTGATAGGAGAGCCATGTCATCAGCAAAGTCTAAATCATCAAGTTGTTTGGTCAGTGACCACTGGATCCCATTTCTGTTGTTTTGAGTTATTTTCATAATCCAATCTATGGCCAGTAGAAAGAGAAATGGAGACAGAAGGCATCCTCGCCTTACTCCTGTTCTTATTTCAAATGCTTCTGTAAGCTGTCCTTCATGCACCACACTACATTTTGTTCCTTCATACATTGTTTTTATCAGGTTAATAAACTTTATGGGGATTCCATAATGACTCAGCAACTTCCAAAGCATTCTTCTGTCTAAACTATCAAATGCCTTTTCGTAATCTATGAATCCAATATAAAGTGGGGATTTTAGTTCTAAACTTTGTTCAACTATTATACGTAGAGTAGTTATTTGATCAGCACATGATCTGTTCTTCCTAAAACCTGCTTGTTCATCTCTCAAGTGTTTCTCTATAGCCTCTTTTAGTCTCTCCAGAATGATTCTGCCTAATATTTTTCCTGGCACTGATAGTAGCATAATTCCCCTATAATTTGTGCACTCCTGTAAACTTCCTTTCTTTGGTAGTTTGATCATATAACCTTCTCTCCAGTCTTTAGGTATTTCTTCCCTCTCCCAAATTTTATCCAATAGATTATGTAACATCTTGGTAGAGGTGATAATATCTGCTTTGATGGCTTCCGAAGGAATTTCATCTGGTCCTGTGGCTTTACCATCTTTTAACAGTTTGATGGCTTTCATTATTTCTTCTTTGCTTGGTTTTCCGCAGTTAACGTGTAATTCTTCTTCTGCTGGTAGTATATCTGGAGGATTATTGAGCCAGGTCTGTTCAAAAGTTCTTCAAAGTGCTCCTTCCATCTCTCCATTTGTTCCTTTATATTACTAAGCAGATTTCCTTTCTTATCTTTGATAAAGGCGTTGATCTGTTTGTATTTTCCACCTAATTTCTTTGTGCTGTTGTACAGTTCTTTCATATTCCCTTTATTTGCTGCTTCTTCTGCCTCTTTAGCTAATTCATCTATATATTTCCTCTTATCCCTTTTAATGCATCTTCTCACTTCTTTGTTCACCTCTGTGTAAGCTTCCTGTGTCTTGGCTTTATTACTTCTTGTTTTGCTTTTATTTATGTCTGCTTTCTTGTTCTTTCTTTCTTTAATTTTATCCAGGGTCTCTGCTGTCATCCATGCCTTATTCTGGCGTTCTCTTTTCCCCAGTGTTTCTTCGCATGTCTCTTTCCATATATTTTTTACCTGTTTCCAATGATCTTCTATATTTATTGTATTTTCTAGTTGTTGGAGGACTTGGTATTTGTTTGATATTGTGACTGCGAATTTATCTTTAATTCCTTGTTCTTTAAGAAACCCTACATTGAAATACGTTCTGCCCTTATTCGTTGTAGTATACCTTTTTAATTTAATTTTAAGTTTGGCTAACAGAAGATGATGATCAGAAGCTATATCTGCCCCTCTATATACTTTTACATCCTGTAAGGATGACTTAAACTTATTATTAATACATATGTGATCAATTTGATTTTCCGTTCTATGATCTGGTGACACCCATGTAGCTTTGTGTATTCTTTTATGTTGGAATATTGTTCCTCCTATGGCTCATTTGATTAAGGGCGCAGAAATTCACAAATATCTCTCCATTCTCGTTTATATCTATCTCCAAGTCCATGTTTTCCCATAATCTCTTCAAAGCCTCTGTTGTCTGATCCTACCTTAGCATTTATGCTAAATGACAAATGACCAAAAGGACAATTAATACCTTATAATAGTTATCCAGTGAACGACAGAAAGAAAGAAAGAAATAAAGAGAGAAGACGTGCAAATATTAAGTAATTACTGAGTCTATTTTGGGTGCATATAATCAACGCGCTACTCTAACCGTCCTCGTAATATTTATTCATTATCTATAGAAATAGTCCATCACCTTTTGAAACTGGCGTAACATGAATGAAGGTAATTATGCTATTCTTTACAAATTAACTGATTACATGTTGGAGTGTTTTTTGTTTAAAGAGGAAACAAAAATTCCGAATTAAAAAAAATAAGAGAGAGGGAGAGAGAGAGAGAGAGAGAGAGAGAGAGAGAGAGAGAGAAATAGAAGGAGAGAGAGAGAGAGAGAGAGAGAGAGAAAGAGAGGGAGATGGACTGTGCGTTCAAACTGCCTTAATTCTTCCAAAATCCTCCAGCTAACCACGCACTCGTATCGACAGATGCGTAATTTGGAAACACGACCGTCAGCTCGGTTAATATCCAGTCTTGGCCCAGCCCGAGTGAGCTGAGATATTTACGGTATCCCTCACGTTCTGCCCAGTGATAATACATGGCGTGTTCCCCGGCCGCACGTGTTTGGCGAGCGGCTTGGATGTGTAGTCAATGCGAGGAATGCCGAGGGCCGCTCCTTCGCCAGTGGTTGCTGTCGAGACTCTCGTAACTATACCGGTCTAGGCATCCGCGAGAAAGTGAGTGTTTTTCTCGAAGAAATACACGGTTCCGAGTTTTTGCGTTCCCCTACAATCTCTGAAAGATTGATAATGAATCGTGCCTTTGTTCGTTATTGAGTTTTCTTTTAATTTGTCGGTTTTAATGGATGCATTATATCTGAATGTTGAGCTCGTTTCAATGGAGATATTTGTGTTATATACGAATTCACGTTTAAATTTGAATGGCGTATATTCATTACTAATGGCCTAAATTGTTTGTCACTTTCGAGCGGGCTAGTGCAGCATTTTATTTGTTTTGAGACTTGTTATTTCTTAATTGTAACCTCGCCAGTTATAGTGGTGTGAGTTATTGAGGCAGTTAGTGCCTTGTGGATAATAACTTTCTGGATTATGTGATAACAGTGATGGTATTATTTACAAATCAGGTAATAACTGTTGTAAATATCATTGTCTTCACCATCATCATCATCATCATCGTCATCATCATCATCATCGAGAACAATGCCTGCTGGCGTAGGTGATCATGTCTCTCCACAACTTTCGATGACGACAGTTATTTATAATTTCTGTTGTTGACCTTCTGCCAAGCCATTCTCTTAAGCTGTCTATCTTTTCTCTTTGCTTCTCTCTTGACTCTTCGTCCCTCAGTTTCCCCAGTTGTCACAATATATTCCAGCTGGAATATGGGATGATATTATTTTAAAATCAGATAATAACTGTAAATATCATCATCATCATCATCAATCATCATCATCATCAAGTACCATGCCTACCAGCTTAGGTGATCATGTCTCTCCACAACTTTCAATCTTGACAGTTATTTATAATTTCTGTTGTTGACCTACTGCCAAGCCATTCTCTTAAGCTGTCTGGTATTTTTCCTCTTTGCTTCCCTCTATCTCTTCTTCCCTCAATTTTATGTTCCCAGTTGTCACAATATATTCTAGCTGTTCCCTTCTCATTGTAAATATATTCCTAATATAATACCATATCAAAAAGTGAAAAAAAAATCGTCCGAAGTCCTAGTTCAAGCACATAAAATATTGCAGTTACTTGAATAACGTCCCCTTGAGTAATTGTCCACTTTGGTCGATGGTTCTCAAACCAGAAGAACCCTAATGGTTGAGAAAAGAGAAACGAGAGGGCAAGGTCTAAACTTCTAACATAATTTGTAGTATTTGAGAACCACTGTAGTTTTGTTGTGATATCAACTTAGGGGGATAGCTCTTCTCTAAAATAATTGATGTAGTTAAACTAGGACATTACAGAAAATCGTAATATAACTAGGTCTCCTAATCTCTGGCTTACTTATATTTGCCGAATGATTTTTAAAAAATTTATTACATTATATATGGACCTTATGTGCAAGTTAGCCAACCCATCAGAGACAGGGGAGATCAACGAGCTTCTACTTTTAGATACTTAGGCATTAATACATGGAAAAATAGAAATAACACTTAAATAGACAACAGCACAGACACAAAATACAACATGAAAATCAACATCAACAATACAGAAGTCATGAACATAGCAAAAGAGAAACAGAATATAAACATTAGAAGGCATACAGCTAAAACAAGTAGAGGAATTCAAATACACGGACGTCTAGTGACATACGATAGTTCACAAACAGAAGAGATAGACTCAAGATGCTCCTAAGCTTGTCAAATTAATGACAGTTATCACCACTATTGTCCAACAAGGAAATAGCTCTAGAGGCAAAACGGGCACTCTACGATACAATCTTCATCCCAACGTTGTGCTACCAATGCCAGACCTGGACCCTAGATGCAAGAACAATAAGAACAATAACTTCTACTGAGATGAAATGTGTTAGACGAATGACAGGAAACAGCCTGAGAGACAAGGTCAGAAATGAAGAACTGAGAAAAAAGCTAGGAATAACCCCCGCCATAGAATATATTAACAACAACAACTTAAATGGTTTGGCCACCTGGTCAGAATGAACCCTTACCAATCACCATCAAGGGCTTTCTTCTCAAGAATGCATGGAAAAAGACCAAGAGGAAGACCCAGAAGAAGGTGGATAGATACAGTGACAGAGACATGTAACAACAAAGGAAAATCACTAATTCAGACAGTTCGAGCAGCTCAAGAACGACAAATGATATAAACCACGACACCTTTTAGGTATCAGTGAGAAAGAGAAAAGAAGAAGATGGATAGATGCAGTGACAGAGACATGTAACAACAAAGGAAAATCACTAATTCAGACAGTTCGAGCAGCTCAAGAACAGCAAATGATATAAACCACGACACCTTTTAGGTATCAGTGAAAAGAGAAAAGAAGAAGATGGATAGATGCAGTGACAGTAACAACAAAGGAAAATCACTAATTCAGACAGTTCGAGCAGCTCAAGAACAAAAAATGATATAAACCACGACACCTTTTAGGTATCAGTGAAAAGAGAAAAGAAGAAGATGGATAGATGCAGTGACAGAGACACGTAACAACAAAGGAAAATCACTAATTCAGACAGTTCGAGCAGCTCAAGAACAAAAAATGATATAAACCACGACACCTTTTAGGTATCAGTGAAAAGAGAAAAGTAGAAGATGGATAGATGCAGTGACAGAGACACGTAACAACAAAGGAAAATCACTAATTCAGACAGTTCGAGCAGCTCAAGAACAAAAAAAATGATATAAACCACAACACCTTTTAGGTATCAGTGAGAAAGAGAAAAGAAGAAGATGGATAGATGCAGTGACAGAGACATGTAACAACAAAGGAAAATCACTAATTCAGACAGTTCGAGCAGCTCAAGAACGACAAATGATATAAACCACGACACCTTTTAGGTATCAGTGAGAAAGTGAAAAGAAGAAGATGGATAGATGCAGTGACAGATACATGTAACAACAAAGGAAAATCACTAATTCAGACAGTTCGAGCAGCTCAAGAACAACAAATGATATAAACCACGACACCTTTTAGGTATCAGTGAAAAGAGAAAAGAAGAAGATGGATAGATGCAGTGACAGTAACAACAAAGGAAAATCACTAATTCAGACAGTTCGAGCAGCTCAAGAACAAAAAATGATATAAACCACGACACCTTTTAGGTATCAGTGAAAAGAGAAAAGAAGAAGATGGATAGATGCAGTGACAGAGACACGTAACAACAAAGGAAAATCACTAATTCAGACAGTTCGAGCAGCTCAAGAACAAAAATGATATAAACCACGACACCTTTTAGGTATCAGTGAAAAGAGAAAAGTAGAAGATGGATAGATGCAGTGACAGAGACACGTAACAACAAAGGAAAATCACTAATTCAGACAGTTCGAGCAGCTCAAGAACAAAAAAATGATATAAACCACAACACCTTTTAGGTATCAGTGAGAAAGAGAAAAGAAGAAGATGGATAGATGCAGTGACAGAGACATGTAACAACAAAGGAAAATCACTAATTCAGACAGTTCGAGCAGCTCAAGAACGACAAATGATATAAACCACGACACCTTTTAGGTATCAGTGAGAAAGAGAAAAGAAGAAGAAGAATAGGATAAAATATATAGAGAAACAACAGATAAAAATGGTTTGGCCACGTGACAAGGCAGAATGATCAAAACACAACAGAACGAGCCCTCAATAAACGTTGCGAGAACACCAGACTCAAGGGTCGACCACGAAAAAGATGGATCGATGGAATACTAGAAGCACTAGGAAACATAGCAGCAGCAGAGCGAATGAAAGAGCAAAAGACCTCTAATGACATCTCCCCTCGACGCTGAAAGGGAAATGAAGAAGGACAGAATAAGAAAATATATTAACTCATAAGGTTTCATGTTGTATCAGTTCCTATCACATATACATTCAATGTGCACCCCTGCCATTACTCGGTAAACATGGATGCAATGGATAGGTCGCTCTGGTCAAAAGGACCACGTGGTCTGCAATTGCGGCCCCCCCCCCCCCCCCCCCTATTGAGACCATGGGACCTAAATATTTGTGACTTTTTTTTTAAATTTAGGGCAACATGATGGACAGAGGAGGGTATGTACCTCCACTACCCCTCATTAGGGCAACATGATGGACAGAGGAGGGCATGTACCTCCACTACCCCTCATTAGGGCAACATGATGGACAGAGGAGGGCATGTACCTCCACTACCCCTCATTAGGGCAACATGATGGACAGAGGAGGGTATGTACCTCCACTACCCCTCATTAGGGCAACATGATGGACAGAGGAGGGCATGTACCTCCACTGCCCCTCATTAGGGCAACATGATGGACAGAGGAGGGCATGTACCTCCACTACCCCTCATTAGGGCAACATGATGGACAGAGGAGGGTATGTACCTCCACTACCCCTCATTAGGGCAACATGATGGACAGAGGAGGGCATGTACCTCCACTACCCCTCATTAGGGCAACATGATGGACAGAGGAGGGCATGTACCTCCACTACCCCTCATTAGGGCAACATGATGGACAGAGGAGGGCATGTACCTCCACTTCCCCTCAGAAAACCTGGATGATCCACAGTAACCTCGATCCCGGTGGATATGCTGCAGAGTCTGGTCCGAGATAGACTGTTGCATAGACAAGCATCAGAAATAGAGAAATATTAGAAATAAAGAAATATCAGAAATAGAGAAATATCAGAAATAAATAAATATATTATAAATAAGATAAATATCATAAATAGACAAATATCAGAAATAGAGAAATATCAGAAATAGAGAAATATCAGAAATAGAGAAATATCAGAAATGGAGGGATGTCAGAAATAGATAAATAGACAAAGTAGAAATATATCAGAAATGGAGGGATGTCAGAAATAGGTAAATATGTTATCTATTGACCTTTCGAGCCGTAGCCGGCCCATAGGGCGTAGACCAAAATACTCCTTCTCTTATCTGAATTTTTGTTCTAGCAGTTTTCAATTCTTTTAAAAATATTTTATCAAATCTCGCCATTTGTCTCTGTTCTGTGCAAGCAAGCTCTATCTCATTGAGGGAGCCGAATCCTGCTGCTCTTGCCTCTCTCATCAATGTTCTTCTCAGTGTCTCTCTGGGTCTTCCTCTTTTTCTCTTACCTGTTGTTTCCCAAATGAGGGCTTGCTTTGCTATTCGGTTATTATCTCTTCTCATCACATATCCAACATATGACCATCGTCTTTTCTTTATTACTGAAGACTTTAGTGGTTGATTGGCGATTTCTCTAATTTAAATATATTATAATTAGAGAAATATAAGAAATAGAGAAATATAAGAAATGGATAATATAAAAAGTAGAAAACATCAGAACTCGACGAATGCCATAAATATAGAAATATATTATAAATAGAGAAATAACAGAAATAACTAATTATCAGATGTTGATAAATATAAGAAATGGAGGAATGTAAGAAACAGATAGACAGCTCCCTGTGGAGCATAGGTCTTGAACATATATTTTCAAACCGTTCTGTTTCTTGCCATTCTTTTAAGATCATTCCATGTCTTCCCCACCAACTCCATCTCTGCTTCCACCTGTCTTCTCCGAGAATTCCTTAGTCTTCCTCTTTGTCTTTTCCCCTGGGGATTCCAAAAAAGGGCATGTTCTGTAATACTCTCAGTTGGCTTCCGCAGTGTGTGTCCTATCCAGCACCATCGTCTTCGCTGTATCTCTTTATCCACTGGTATTTGACTGGTACATTTCCATAATTCTATGTTAGTGATTTTATCCTGCCATTTCCATCCTTTTATTCTGCGTAAGTTTTCATTAATGAAAGTCTGTATCTTCATGATTGTCAATTTTCTTGTTCTTCATAGACAGACAAATACCAGAAATAAACAAACAAAATAAAGAAATAGAGAAATATCAGGAATAGACAGACATTACAATATCAGAAATAGATAGAGAAATATCAGAAATAGAGAAGTATCAGAGATAAATAGAAAAATATCATGAATAAACAGACATTAAAATTTTAGAAATAGATAGATGAATATCAGGAATAGGCTGAGATTAAAATATCAGAAATATGTAGAAAAATATCAGAAATATGTAGAGAAATATTAGGAATAGGCTGATATTAAAATATTTGAAATAGATAGAGAAATATGAGAAATAGATAGAGAAATATTAGGAATAGATAGATAGAGAAATATCAGGAATAGACTGACATTAAAATATCAGACATAGATAGAGAAATATCAGGAATAGACTGACATTAAAATATCAGACATAGATAGATAAATATCAGGAATAGACTGACATTAAAATATTTTAAATAGATAGATGAATATCAGGAATAGATAGAGAAATATCAGAATTAGATAGATAGAAACAAGAACTAGATTGGCAAAGTCTGAAATAGGAAATAATAGAACTAGAGAAAAATCAGCAATAGTGAAGTATCAGAAATAGGTATACAAATATATGAAATAGAGACAGACAAAACGCAGAAATAAAGACATCACAACCATGCGCAGTTGCACCATAAATGTCCTATTTTTAAACATCTGGTGGAACATAATTATATGTAATTTTACTGTATGTGTATGTAGACAAGTGAAATTACAATAAAACACGTTAATGTTTGTAATCATGTTAACATAAGAACGAAACTACGGCCGTTTGTGCTGAATACAAGAGAAATGAAATCGTGTGGGAGTAGCATGGCTTTCAGTTCTGTTTCTGCGATTATCAATACACGGTGCATGTCTGCAATTTCTGACCTTTTTCAGTGTAGAGGTTCCCAACTTGGGAAACTTTTCGGGGGCTGTTTCCGTTTCTAAAATGAACTTTAAAATATAATCATCATCATCATAATCATCAAGTGCCATGTCTGCTGGCGTAGGTGATCATGTCTCTCCACAACTTTCGTTCTCGGCTGTTATTTATTTTGTTTATGAGAAAGATACTATGCAATCTATTTTTGATCATAGAAACAAGAAAAATAGTTCTTAGATTTTATGTAGATCCAGTCTTAACATATGGATGTGAATCATGGACAATAGGACAACAGACAAAAAAATCGCTGGAGTCTGCAGAAATGTGGTTTTACAGAAGAGTGTTGAGAATACCATGAACAGCTAAGAAGAGTAATGAAAATGTTCTGAAGGAGGTAAAAGCAAAAAGAGAGATAATTTCCAATATTAGGAAGAAACAATCATCATTTTTTGACCATGTAATGAGAAGAGAACAACTGGAATATATTGTAACAACTGGGAAAATTGAGGGACGAAGGGATAGAGGGAAGCAAAGAGAAAAAATACCAGACAGCTTAAGAGAATGGCTTGGCAGAAGGTCAACAACAGAAATGATAAATAACTGTCGAGATCGAAAGTTGTGGAGAGACATGAACACCTACGCCACTAGGCCCGGTACTTGATGATGATGATGATTTAGTCAGTAATTTAGTTAGTAATTTAGTTAGTAATTTAGTCAGTAATTTAGTTAGTAATTTAGTTAGTTATTTTACTATCTTTAAAATGGCATTGATTTACATATGAGATTTATTTATTTGTTAATTTTCCTTCTCCTTCTTCTTGTTTGCGCCTTTCGGCCCGACATATCCGTCTTCGACATGGCAAAATAGATTTCCTTAACAATTTTTACCCCTGACAGGGGTCATTTTTTTTTACTTTAAACTACCAAATGTTTTTTAACGTGCGCATGTTAATATTATAATATATAATTAAAAGTTACACTTTTAGCGAGTAAGACTGTGTCTAAACTGTATGAAAAATATAAGTCGACCATTTCAGAAGTTGCTTCCCCGTTGCTATGGCAACTGTGATATAAGCAAATGTTTTTAACGTGCGCGAGTGCACACGGTACCTCCTTTTTTACGCAATTTACCGAGAGGGCTAGATAAAGAGACCGGGAAGGGTCAAGCCGCGGATTCCGATTTGTAAAAATGTCCCCGCCTGTGGCGGGAAGCGAACCCCGTAACGTCCTGTCCCCAAGTCAACGTCTTGCCTCTAGACCACCCACTCCCAGTTTGATGAATTATTTAGTCACCTACTTAGAAAACTATTTAGTTAAGTCAACTATTTAATTAATTAATTAATAACTTGCTTGGTTACTTGGTTGGTTACTTAGTTGGTTACTTGGTTGGTTACTTGGTTGGTTAGTTAGTTGCATACTTGGTTGGTTACTTGGTTCGTTACTTGGTTGGTTACTTGGTTAGTTAGTTGGTTGCATACTTGGTTGGTCACTTGGTTGGTTACATGGTTTCATACTTGGTTGGTTACTTGGTTGGTTACTTGGTTGAATACTTGGTTGGTTAGTTAGTTGCATGCTTGGTTGGTTACTTGGTAGGTTAGTTAGTTGCATACTTGGTTGGTTACTTGGTTCATTACTTGGTTGGTTACTTGGTTAGTTAGTTGGTTGCATACTTGGTTGGTCATTTGGTTGGTTACATGGTTGCATACTTGGGTTGTTACTTAGTTGGTTACTTGGTTGGTTACTTGGTTGGTTACTTGGCTGGTTACCTGGTTGGTTACATGGTTGCATGCCTGGTTGGTTACTTGGTTAACCTGTCATAAGTTCCTGTCCTTACTAATCAACTTGTCATAACATCTTACCTGTCCTTACTAATCAACTTGTCTTAACATCTTACCTGTTATTACTAATCAACTTGTCTTAACATCTTACCTGTCCTTACTAATTAACTTTTCTTAACATCTTACCTGTCCTTACTAATTAACTTTTCTTAACATCTTACCTGTCCTTACTAATCAACTTGTCTTAACATCTTACCTGTCCTTACTAATCAACTTGTCATAACATCTTACCTGTCCTTACTAATAACGTGTCTTAACATCTTACCTGTCCTTACTAATTAACTTCTCTTAACATCTTACCTGTCCTTACTAATCAACTTGTCTTAACATCTTACCTGTCCTTACTAATTAACTTCTCTTAACATCTTACCTGTCCTTAATAATAAACTTGTCTTAACATCTTACCTGTCCTTACTAATAAACTTGTCTTAACATCTTACCTGTCCTTACTAATAACTTATCTTAACATCTTATCTGTCCTTACTAATTAACTTCTCTTAACATCTTACCTGTCCTTACTAATAAACTTGTCTTAACATCTTACCTGTCCTTACTAATCAACTTGTCTTAACATCTTACCTGTCCTTACTAATCAACTTGTCATAACATCTTACCTGTCCTTACAGCCATCTATAGTTTTACTCACAGGAATCTATATTTTTACTCACAGCAACATCTATAGTTTTACTCACAGCAACATCTATAGTTTTACCCACAGCCATCTATAGATTTACTCACAGCAACACCTATAGTTTTACTTACAGCCATCTATAGTTTTACTCACAGCAACACCTATAGTTTTACTTACAGCCATCTATAGTTTTACTCACAGCAACATCTATTGTTTTACTCACAGCAACAACTATAGTTTTACTCACAGCAACATGTATAGTTTTACTCACAGCAACATCTATTGTTTTCTCACAGCCATCTATAGTTTTACTCACAGCAATATCTATAGTTTTGATCATAGCCATCTATAGTTTTACTCACAGCCATCTATAGTTTTACTCATAGCCATCTATAGTTTTACTCATAGCCATCTATAGTTTTACTCACAGCGATCTATAGTTTTACTCACAGCCATCTATAGTTTTACTCACAGGAATCTATATTTTTACTCATAGCCATCTATAGTTTTACTCACAGCAATCTATAGTTTTACTCACAGTAACATCTGTATTTTTACTATTAGCAATCTATAGTTTTACTCACAGCCATCTATAGTTTTACTCATAGCCATCTATAGTTTTACTCACAGCCAGCTATAGTTTTACTCAAAGCCATCTATAGTTTTACTCATAGCCATCTATAGTTTTACTCATAGCCATCTATAGTTTTACTCATAGCCATCTATAGTTTTACTCATAGCCATCTATAGTATTACTCACAGCCATCTATAGTTTTACTCATAGCCATCTATAGTTTTATTCATATCCATCTATAGTATTACTCATAGCCATCTATAGTATTACTCACAGCCATCTATAGTATTACTCTTAGCCATCTATAGTTTTACTCATAGCCATCTATAGTTTTACTCATAGCCATCTATAGTTTTACTCACAGCCATCTATAGTATTACTCATAGCCATCTATAGTATTACTCACAGCCATCTATAATATTACTCATAGCCATCTATAGTTTTACTCATAGCCATCTATAGTTTTTCTCACAGACATCTATAGTTTTACTCACTGCCATCTATAGTTTTACTCATAGCCATCTATAGTTTTATTCATATCCATCTATAGTATTACTCATAGCCATCTATAGTATTACTCACAGCCATCTATAGTATTACTCTTAGCCATCTATAGTTTTACTCACAGCCATCTATAGTATTACTCATAGCCATCTATAGTATTACTCACAGCCATCTATAATATTACTCATAGCCATCTATAGTTTTACTCATAGCCATCTATAGTTTTTCTCACAGACATCTATAGTTTTACTCACAGCCATATATATAGTTTTACTCATCGCAATCTATAGTTTTCCTCATAGCTATATATAGTTTCACTCACAGCCATCTATAGATTCACTCACAGCCATCTATATTTTCACTCACAACCATCTATAGTTTCACTCACAACCATCTATAGTTTCACTCACAGCCATCTATAGGTTAACTCACAACCATCTATAGTTTTACTCATCGCAATCTATAGTTTTCCTCATAGCTATATATAGTTTCACTCACAGCCATCTATAGATTCACTCACAGCCATCTATATTTTCACTCACAACCATCTATAGTTTCACTCACAACCATCTATAGTTTCACTCACAGCCATCTATAGGTTAACTCACAACCATCTATAGTTTTACTCATAACCATCTATAGTCTTCCTCACAGCCATCTATAGTTTTACACAGCCAGCTATAGTTTTACTCACAGCCATTTATAGTTTTACTCACAGCCAGCTATACATTTACTCACAGCCATCTAGAGTTTTACACACCATAAACAGTTTTCCTCACAACCATCTACAGTTTTCCTCACAGCCATCTATAGTTTTACTCACAATCTACTATAATTTAAATCAAAGCCATCTATAGTTTTACTCACAGCCTACTATAGTTTAACTCAAAGCCATCTATAGTTTTACTCACAGCCATCAATAGTTTTACTCATAGCCATCTACGGTTTCACTCACAGCTATCTATAGTTTCACTCACAGCCATCTATAGTTTTACACATAACCATCTATAGTTTCACTCACAGCCATCTATAGTTTTACTCATAACCATCTATAATTTTACTCACAGCCATCTATAGTTTTACTCATAACCATCTATAATTTTACTCACAGCCATCTATAGTTTTACTCATAGCCATCTATAGTTTCACTCACAGCCATCTATAGTTTTACTCACAGCCAGCGATAGTTTTACTCACAGCCATCAATAGTTTTACTCACAGTCATCTATAGTTTTACTCACAGAAACATCTATAGTTTTACTCACAACCATCGATAGTTTTACTCACAGTAACATCAATAAATTTACTCACAGTCATCTATAGTTTTACTCACAGCCATACATAGTTTTACTCACATCCCTCTATAGATGAACTCACTGCCATCTATAGTTTTAGTCTCAGCCATAAATAGTTTTACTCTCAACCATATATAGATTTACACACAGACATCTATAGTTTTTACTCACAGCAACATCTAAAGGTTTACTCACAGCAACATCTATAGTTTTACTCACTGCCATATATAGTTTTACTCACAGCAACATCTATAGTTTTACTCACTGCCATCTATAGTTTTACTCACAGCCATCTATAGTTTTACTCACAACCATCAATAGTTTTGCTCACAGCCATCTATAGTTTTAATCACAGCCATCTATAGCTTTACTCACAACCATCAATAGTTTTGCTCACAGCCATCTATAGTTTTGCTCACAGCCATCTATAGCTTTACTCACAACCATCAATAGTTTTGCTCACAGCCATCTGTAGTTTTAATCACAGCCATCTATAGTTTTACTCACAGCCATCAATAGTTTTACTCACAGCCATCAATAGTTTTGCTAACAGCCATCTGTAGATTTAATCACAGCCATCTATAGTTTTACTCACAGCCATCAATAGTTTTGCTCACAGCCATCTATAGTTTTAATCACAGCCATCTATAGTTTTACTCACAGCCATCAATAGTTTTGCTCACAGCCATCTATAATTTTACTCATAACCATCTATAGTTTTACTCATTGCCATCTATATTTTTTCTCATAACCATCTATAGTTTTACTCAGACATGTATAGTTTTACACACAGCCATCTATAGTTTTACTCACAGCGATCTATAGTTTTACTCACAGTGATCTATAGTTTTACTCATAGCCATCTATAGTTTTACTCACAGCCAGCTATACATTTACTCACAGCCATCAATAGTTTTACACACCATAAATAGTTTTCCTCACAACCATCTATAGTTTTACTCACAGTCTACTATAGTTTAAATATAAGCCATCTATAGTTTTCTTCACAGACATCTGTAGTTTTACTCCTAGCCATCTATAGTTTCACTCACAGCTATCTATATTTTCACTCACAGCCATCTATAGTTTTACTCATAACCAGCTATAGTTTCACTCACAGCCATCTATAGTTTTACTCATAACCATCTATAGTTTAACTCACAGCCATCTATAGTTTTACTCATAACCATCTATAGTTTTACTCACAGCCATCAATAGTTTTACTCATAGCCATCTATAGTTTCACTCACAGTCATCTATAGGTTTACACACAGCCAGCTATAAATTTACTCACAGCCATCTATAGTTTTACACACAATATATAGTTTTTTCACAACCATCTATAGTTTTACTCACAGCCAGCTATAGTTTTACCCACAGCCATCTATAGTTTTACTCACAGCCATCTTTAGTTTCACTCACAGCCATCTATAGTTTCTCTCACAACCATCTATAGTTTCACTCACAGCCATCTATAGTTTCACTCACAACCATCTATAGTTTGACTCACAGCCATCTATAGTTTCACTCAACCATCTTTATTTTCACTCACAACCATCTATATTTTCACACACAGATATCTATAGTTTTACTCATAGCCATCTATAGTTTCAACCACAACCATCTATAGTTTTACTCATAGCCATCTATAGTTTTACTCATAGCCATCCTTAGTTTCACTCACAGCCATCTATAGTTTTACTCATAGCCATCTATAGTTTTACTCACAGCCATCTATAGTTTTACTCACAGCCATCTATAGTTTCACTGACAGCCATCTATAGTTTCACTAACAGCCATCTATAGTTTTACTCATAACCATTTATAGTTTCACTCAAAGCCATGTTTAGTTTTACTCACAGCCATCTATAGTTTTACTCACTGCAACATCTATAGTTTTACTCACAGCTATCTATAGTTTTACTCACAACCATCTATAGTTTTACTCACATAAACATCTACAGTTTAACTCACAGCCATCTATAATTGTACTCACAGCCATATATAGTTTTAGCCGCGATAGCTCAGTGGTTAGTGAACTGGACTACAACGGACAAGGGGTAGTGTTCGATCCCAACCGACGGCTCCGGGATCACCCAGCCTTAAATAGGTACCGGACTTTTTCTTGGAAAGTAAAGCGGCACGGGCGTAATACCGACCACATTACCCCAAAAATCATGTGCTGAAGGTCTGTAAAATATAAGGTCACTAACACCATATTTTTCGCTATAAGCCACTTGGCGTGACGGGAGTACTTTACTTACATATATAGTTTTACTCATAACCACCTATAGTTTTACTTATAGCCATCTATAGTTTTACTCACAGCCATCTATAGTTTTACTCACAGCGATCTATAGTTTTACTCACAGCCATCTATAGTTTTACTCACAACAAGCTATAGATTTACTCACAGCCATCTATAGTTTTAAACAATATCTATATTTTTACTCATAGCCATCTATAGTTTTACTCACATCCATCTATAGGTTATCTCACAATCGTCTATAGTTTTACTCATAGGAATCTATAGTTTTACTCACAGTCATCTATAGGTGAACTCACGACCATCTATTGTTTTCCTCATAGCCATCTATAGTTTTACTCACAGCAAAATCTATAGTTTTACTCACAACCATATATAATTTTACTCATAGCCATCTATAGTTTTACTCATAACCATCTATAGTTTTACTCAAAGCCATCTATAGTTTTACTCATAACCATATATAGTTTTACTTATAACCATCTATAGTTTTTTCTCACATCCATCTATAGTTTTACTCATAGCCATCTATAGTTTTACTCATAACCATCTATAGTTTTACTCACAGCCACCAATATTTTTACTCACAGCCATCTATAGTTTTACTCACAGCCATCTATAGTTTTACTCACATCCATCTATATTTTACTCAGAGCCATCTATAGTTTTACTCACATCCATCTATAGTTTTATTCACAGCCATTTATAGTTTTAGTCATAACCATCTATAGTTTTACTCACAGCCATCTATAGTTTTACTCACATCAATCTATAGTTTTATTCACAGCCATCTATAGTTTTATTCACAGCCATCTATGGTTTTACTCATAACCATCTATAGTTTTACTCATAACCATTTATAGTTTTACTCATAATCAACTATAATTTCACTCACTGCTAGCTATAGCTTTACTCACAGCCATATATAGTTTTACTCACAGCCATCTATAGTTTTACTCATAACCATCTATATTTTTGATCATAACCGTCTATAGTTTTACTCACAGCCATATACAGTTTTACTCACAGCCATATGTAGTTTTACTCATATTCATCTATAGTTTTACTCACATCTATCTATATTTTTTCTCACAGCCAGCTATGGTTATACTCAGCCAGCTATATTTTTACTCATAGCAATCTATCGTTTTACTCACATTCATCTATAGTTTTACTCACAACCATCTATAGTTTTACTCACAGCCATCTATAATTTTACTCACTGCAACATCTATAGTGTTATTCACAGCAAAATCCATAGTTTTAATCACTGGAACGTCTGTAGTTTTTCTCACAGGCAGCAATAGTTTTACTCACAGCCATCTATAGTTTTGCTCACAGCCATCTATAGTTTTACTGACAACCATCTATATGTTTTACTCACAACTAACTATAGTTTTATTCACAACCATCTATAGATTTACTCATAGCCATCTATAGTTTTACTCACAGCCATCAATAGTTTTACTCATAACCATCTATAGTTTTACTTACAGCCATCTATAGTTTCACTCACAGCCATATATAGTTTTATTAACAACCATCTATAGTTTTACTCACAGCCAGTGATAGTTATAGTTGATACTCATGGCTATATATAGTTTTACTAATAGCTATACATAGTTTTACTCATAGCTATATATAGTTTAACTCTTGGCTATATATTGTATTTGTCAGATATATATATATATATATATATATATATATATATATATATATATTTATTTACTCACAGCCATCTATAGTTTTACTCACATCCATTTATAGTTTTACTCACAGACATCTATAATTTTATTGACAGCCATCTATAATTTTACTCATAACTATCTATAGTTTTACTCATAACCATCTATAGTTTTACTCACAGCCATATATAGTTTTACTCATAACCACCTATAGTTTTACTCACAGCCTTCTATAGTTTTACTCACAGCCAGCTATAGATTTACTCACCGCTATCTATAGTTTTAAACAACCTTTATAGTTTTACTCACAGCCGTCTATAGGTTTACTCACAGCCATCTATAGTTTTACTCACAGCCATCTATAGTTTTACTCACAGCAACATTTATAGTTTTAAATGACATCCATCTATAGTTTTACTCACAGCCATCTATAGTTTTACTTATAGCCCTCTATAATTTTACTCACCGCCATCTATAGTTTTACTCACAGCCAAATATAGTTTTCTTATTGCCCTCTATAATTTTACTCACCGCCATCTATAGTTTTACTCACAGCCAAATATAGTTTTCTTATAGCCCTCTATAATTTTACTCACCGCCATCTATAGTTTTACTCATAACCATCTATAGTTTTACTCACAGCCATCTATAGGTTTAGTCACAGCCATATATAGTTTTACTCATAACCACCTATAGTTTTACTCACAGCCTTCTATAGTTTTACTCACAGCCAGCTATAGATTTACTCACCGCTATCTATAGTTTTAAACAACATCTATAGTTTTACTCACAGCCATCTATTGGTTTACTCACAGCCATCTATAGTTTTACTCACAGCCATCTATAGTTTTACTCACTGCAACATTTATATTTTTAACTCACAGCCTTCTATAGTTTTACTCACAGCCATCTATAGTTTTACTCACAGCCATCTATAGTTTTACTCACAATCATCTATAGTTTTACTCACAGCAACATCTATATTTTTACTAACACCAACATCTATAGTTTTACTTACAGCCAGCATCAATAGTTTTACTCACAGCAACATCTATATTTTTACTAACAGCAACATCTATAGTTTTACTCACAGTCAGCATCAATAGTTTACTCACAGCAACATCTATAGCTTTCATCACAGCAACATCTATAATTTTACTCACAGCAACATCAGCAGTTTTACTCACAGCCAAATATAGTTTTACTTTTAGCCCTCTATAATTTTATTCACTGCCATCTATAGTTTTACTCATAACCATCTATAGTTTTACTCACAGCCATCTATAGTTTTAGTTACAGCCATCCATAGTTTTACTCACAGCTATCTATAGTTTTGCTCACGATCATCTATTGATTTACTCATAACTGTCTACAGTTTTACTCATATCCAGCTATAGTTTTACTCATAGTCATCTATACTTTTACTCACAGCCATCTATAGTTTTACTCGTAGCTATATATATAGTTTTACTCTTAGCTATATATAGTTTTACTCACAACCATCTATAGTTTTAGTTACTGAAACATCTGTAGTTTTCTCACAGCCAGCTATAGTTTTACAAACAGCCATCTATAGTTTCACGAACAGCCATCTATAGTTTTGCTCACAGCCATCTATAGTTTTACTCATAATCATCTATAGTTTTGCTCACAGCAACATATATAGTTTTACTCACTGCCATCAATAGTTTTAAACAACATCTATAGTTTTACTTACAGCAACATCTATAAATTTACTCATAGCCATCGATAGTTTTATACAACATTTATAGTTTTACTCACAACAATCAATAGTTTTACTCACAGCAACATCTATAGTTATATTCACGGCCATCTATAGTTTTACACACAGCCATATATAGTTTTAGTCACAGCAACATCTATAGTTTTACTCACTGTCATCTATACTTTTACTCACAACCATCAATAGTTTTACTTACAGCAACATCTATAGTTGTATTACTCATAAACATCTATAGTTTTACTCACAGCAACATCTATAGTTTTACTAACAGCCATCTATAGTTTAACTAATTTCCATCTATAGTTTTACTCACAGCAACATCTATAGTTTTCCTCACTGCCATCTATAGTTTCACTAACAACCATCAACAGTTTTACTCACAACAACATCTATATTTTTATTCACAGAAATCTATAGTTTTCCTCACTGCCATATATAGTTTTACTCATAACCACCTATAGTTTTACTCACGGCCATCTATAGTTTTACTCACAGCCATCTATAGTTTTACTCACAGCCATCTATAGTTTTACTCACAGCCATCTATAGTTTTACTCACTGCCATCTATAGTTTTACTCACAGTTATCTATAGTTGTAAACAACATCTATAGTTTTACTCACAGCCATCTATAGTTTTACTCACTGCGATCTATAGTTTTACTCACATCCATCTATAGTTTTACTCACAGACATCTATAGGTTTACTCACATCCGCCTATAGTTTTACTCATAGCCATCTATAGATCTACTCAGAGCAACATCTATAGTTTTACTCACAACCATCTATAGTTTTACTCACAGCCATCTATAGATCTACTCAGAGCAACATCTATAGTTTTACTCACAGCCATCTATAGTTTTACTCACAGCCATCTATAGATTTACTTACATCCGTCTATAGTTTTACTCATAGCCATATATAGTTTTACTCACAGCCTTCTATAGTTTTACTTACAGCCATCTATAGTTTTACTCACAGCCATCTATAGGTTTACTCACATCCGTCTATAGTTTTACTCATAGCCATCTATAGTTTACTCACAGCCATCTATAGGTTTACTCATAGCCATCTATAGTTTTACTCACAGCCATCTATATTTTTACTCACAGCCATCTATAGGTTTACTCACAGCCATCTATAGTTTTACTCATAGCCATCTATAGTTTTACTCATAACCATCTATAGGTTTACTCACAGCCATCTATAGTTTTACTCATAGCCATCTATAGTTTTACTCACAGATATCTATAGTTTTACTCATAGCCATTTATAGTTTTACTCACAATCATCTATAATTTTACTCATAGACGTCTATAGTTTTACTCACAGCAACATCTATAGTTTTACTCACAGCATTACCTATAGTTTTATTCACTGGATCATCTGTAGTTTTACTCACAGCCAGCAATAGTTTTACTCACAGCCATCTATAGTTTTAGTCATGGTCATCTATATTTTTACCTAAAGCCATCTTTAGTTTTACTCACAGCCATCTATAAATTATTACACACAGCCATCTATTTTTTTATTCACATCCATATAGAGTTTTACTCACAGCTATCTATTGCTTTATTCACAGCCATCTCTAGTTTTACTCTCAGCCATCTATAGGTTTACTCATAACCATCTATAGTTTTACTCATAGACATATATAGTTTTACTCAAAGTGATGTATAGTTTTACTCACAGCCAGCTATAGTTTTACACATAAACATCTATAGTTTTACTCATAGCCATCAATAGTTTTACACATAAACATCTATAGTTTTACTCATAACCAGCAATAGTTTTACACATAAACATCTATAGTTTTACTCATAACCATCAATAGTTTTACACATAAACATTTATAGTTTTACTCATAGCCATCTATAGTTTTACTCACAGCGAGGTATAGTTTTACTCATAGTAAGCTATAGTTTTACTCATAACCTTCTATAGTTTTACTTATAATCAACTATTGTTTTACTCATAATCATCTATAGTATTTCTTAGATCTTTCTATAGTTTTACTCACAGCCATCTGTTGTTTTACTCACAGCTATCTATAGTTTTACTCACAGCCATGTATATTTTACTCACAGCCATCTCTAGTTTTACTCACAGCCATCTATAGTTTTACTCATAGACATCAATAGTTTTACTCACAGCCATCTATAGTTTTACTCGTAGACATCTATCGTTTTTCTCACAGCCATCTATAGTTTTACAAATAGACATCTATAGTTTTACTCACAGCCATCTATAGTTTTACTCACAGCCATCTATAGTTTTACTCACAGCCAGCTATAGTTTTACTCGCAGCCATCTATAGTTTTACTCATAGCCATCTATAGTTTTACTCACAGCCATCTATAATTTTACTCATAACCATCTATAGTTTTACTCAAAGCCATCTATAATTTTACTCATAACCATCTATAGTTTTACTCATAACCATCTATAGTTTTACTCATAACCATCTATAGTTTTACTCATAACCATCTATAGTTTTACTCATAGCCAGCTATTGTTTTACTAACAGCCATCTATAGTTTTCCTTACAACCATCTATTGTTTTACTAATCTTCTTCCTCTTTTTCTACCTTTTTATCTCCCAGTGAAGCGTAGGTCTTCAACAAACACAGTTTTACTCATAACAATCTATATTTTTACTCATAGCCATCTATAGTTTTACTCATAGCCAGCTATAACTTTACTCACAGTCATATATAGTTTTACTCACAGCCATATATAGTTTTACTCATAACCATCTATAGTTTTACTCACAGTCATATATAGTTTTACTCACAGCCATCTATAGTTCTACTCACAATCATCAATAGTTTTACTCACAACTACATCTATATTTTTACTCACAGCCATCTATAGATCTACTCAGAGCAACATATATAGTTTTCCTCACAGCCATCTATAGGTTAACTCACATCCGACTATAGTTTTACTCACAGCCATCTATAGTTTAACTCACATCCGTCTATAGTTTTACTCACAACCATCTATATTTTTACTCATAGCCATTTATAGTTTTACTCACAATCATCTATAGTTTTAGTCGTCTATATTTTTACTCACAGCAACATCTATAATTTTACTCACAACCATATCTATAGTTTTATTCACTGGATCATCTGTAGTTTTACTCACAGCCAGCAATAGTTTTACTAACAGCCATCTATAGTTTTACTCATAGCCATCTATAGTTTTACTCATAGACATATATAGATTTACTCACAGCTATCTATAGTTTTACTTACAGCCATCTATAGTTTTACTCACAGCCATCTATAAATTTTTACTCACAGCCATCTATAAATTTTTACGCACAGCCATCTATAGTTTTACTTACAGCCATCTATAGTTTTACTCACAGCCATCTATAAATTTTTACTCACAGCCATTTATAGTTTTCTTACAGCCATCTATAATTTTACTCACAGCCATCTATACATTTTTACTCACAGCCATCTATAGTTTTACTCACAGCCATCTATAGTTTTACTCACAGCCATATCTAATTTTACTCACAGCCATCTATAGGTTTACTCAAAACCATCTATAACTTTACTCACCGCAATCTATAGCTTTACTCATAACCATCTATAGCTTTACTCACACCCATCTATAGGTTTACTCATAACCATCTATAGCTTTACTCACAACCATCTATAATTTTACTCACAGCCATGTATAGGTTTACTCATAACCAACTATAGCTTTATTTACAGCCATCTCTAGTTTTACTCACAGCCATCTACAGGTTTACTCATAACCATTTATAGTTTTATTCATAGACATATATAGATTTACTCACAGTGATGTATAGTTTTACTCACAGCCTGCTATACGTTTACTGATAACCAGCTATAATTTTACTCGTAACCATCTATAGTTTTACTGATAACCAGCTATAATTTTACTCGTAACCACCTATAGTTTTACTGATAACCATCTATATTTTTACTCACAGTCATATATAGTTTTACTTACAGTTATCTATTATTTTACTCAGTCATCAATAGTTTTACTCACAGCCATATATAGTTTTACTCACAGCCATCTATAGTTTTACTCGCAGCAATCTATAGATTTACTCACAGCCATCTATAATTTACTCACAGCTATCTATAGTTTTACTCGCAGCCATCTATAAATTTACTCACAGCAATCTATAGTTTTACTCACAGCCATCTAAAGTTTTACTCATAGACATCTATAGATTTACCTATAGCCATTTATAGTTGTACTCACAGCCATCTATAGTTGTACTCATAGACATCTATAGATTTACTCACAGCCATCTATAGTTTTACTCACAGCCATCTATAGGTTTACTCATAGACATCTATAGTTTTACTCACAGCTATCTATAGTTTTACTCACAGCCATCTGTTTTTTTACTCACAGCTATCTATAGTTTTACTCACAGCCATCTATAGTTTTACTCACAGCCATCTATAGTTTTACTCATAGACATCTATAGTTTTACTCACAGCCATCTATAGTTTTACAAATAGACATCTATAGTTTTACTCACAGCCATCTATAGTTTTACTCACAGCCAGCTATAGTTTTACTCACAGCCATCTATAGTTTTACTCACAGTCATCTATAGTTTTACTCACAGCCATCTATAGTTTTACTCACAGCCATCTATAGTTTTACTCACAGCCATCTATAGTTTTACTCACATCCATCTATAGTTTTACTCATAACCATCTATAGTTTTACTCACAGCCAGCTATAGTTTTACTCACAACTATCTATAGTTTTACTCATAACCATCTATAGTTTTACTCACAGCCATCTATAGTTTTACTCATAGACATCTATAGATTTACTCACAACCATCTATAGTTTTACTCACAGCCATCTTTAGTTTACTCATAACCATCTATAGTTTTACTGACAGCCAGCTATAGTTTTACTTATGGCTATATGTAGTTTTACTCTTAGCTATATATTGTATTACCCAGATATATATATATATATATATATTTACTCACAGCCAGCTATTGTACAGCCTTTCTTATGTAGATTATCGAATGTAGAAATAAATATACAACTCCTTTCTGTTGTAGATTATCGACTGTAGAACCTCCTTTCTGTTGTAGATTATCGAATGTAGAAATAAATATTTTGCAATTTTGTGTCGTATGATTCAAGATATCTAGGACACCTTGAGCATAACAAGACAAGTGTGAGATCTGGCTAGAGACAGAGTTTCTTTCATTCGGACTGTGGTGAATGTAACGTTCTGTGGGAGATCTGGCTAGAGACAGAGATTCTTTCATTCGGACTGTGGTGAATGTAACGTTCTGTGGGAGATCTGGCTAGAGACAGAGATTCTTTCATTCGGACTGTGGTGAATGTAACGTTCTGTGGGAGATCTGGCTAGAGACAGAGTTTCTTTCATTCGGACTGTGGTGAATGTAACGTTCTGTGGGAGATCTGGCTAAAGACAGAGATTCTTTCATACGGACTGTGATGAATGTAACGTTCTGTGGGAGATCTGGCTAGAGACAGAGATTCTTTCATACGGACTGTGGTGAATGTAACGTTCAGTGGGAGATCTGGCTAGAGACAGAGATTCTTTCATACGGACTGTGGTGAATGTAACGTTCTGTGGGAGATCTGGCTAGAGACAGAGATTCTTTCATACGGACTGTGATGAATGTAACGTTCTGTGGGAGATCTGGCTAGAGACAGAGATTCTTTCATACGGACTGTGATGAATGTAACGTTCTGTGGGAGATCTGGCTAGAGACAGAGATTCTTTCATACGGACTGTGATGAATGTAACGTTCTGTGGGAGATCTGGCTAGAGACAGAGATTCTTTCATACGGACTGTGGTGAATGTAACGTTCTGTGGGAGATCTGGCTAGAGACAGAGATTCTTACATATGGACTATGGTGAATGTAACGTTCTGTGGGAGATCTGGCTAGATACAGAAATCTTTTTCAGACGGGCTGTGGTGAATGCAACTTTCTTTGGGAAATCTGGCTAGTGACAGATTCTTTCAAACAGACTGCGGTGAATGCAACATTCTACGTGAGATCTGACTAGAGACAGAGATTCTTTCATGCGGAATGCGATAAATGCAACGTTCTGCAAAGCACATTAGACGTCATAATAAATTTTTGCACAGGGCATAATTTTATTCATAATATATTTGTATACGTACTCAACTTCGCCAACTCTGTAGCCCCCCATTATACATATTATGAGAACCGTTGATCGTGATAATAACAGTTTAAAATCGCTACACTGTTAGACAAATCTATGTAATAGCCTACCTCTTTCTTCTCGAGTTTGGCTAAGAATGGAAGGGAAAGTCAATAGACTGTAAAGACAGAAGCGACGTCTTTTGGAGTTAGCTGAAGGAGAACGCGAAATAACTATGACATTTGGTTTTAATTCCTCATAGATAAAAGAAGTGCATTGGTTGACACTGTTTTTTTTTTTTTAAATTGGAAATGATATTGGATACGTACAGTGGTGATGGCTAGCCCATGACAGCGGGATCCAGTGAATATCGATCTCCTCAGTGCTGTCGTGTGTCATAACGTTATGCTCAAATTTTTGTGTTGGGTTTTTTGGAAAAACGGGGGTTGGAGAAAGAGGGGAGCTGTGATAAGAGGAGAACTGAAATAAGATCATCATCAGCATCATGTACCATGCCTGCTGGAGAAGGTGATCATGTCTCTCCACAGCTTTCGATCTCGACAGTTATTTATCATTTCTGTTGTTGACCTTCTGTCAAGCCATTCTCTTAAGCTGTCTGGTATCTTTTTCTCCTTGCTTCGCTCTATCTCTTCGTCCCTCAATTTTCCCAGTTGTCACAATATATTCAGGTGTTTTTTTTCATTACATAGCCAAAAAATGATAATTGTTTCTTCCTAATATTGGAAATTAGCTCTCTTTTTGCTTTGACCTCTCTCAGAACCTCTTCATTACTCTTCTTAGCTGTCCATGGTATTCTAAACATTCTTCTGTAAAACCACATTTCTACAGCCTCCAGTGATTTTCTTATCTGTTGTTCTATTGTTCGTGATTCACATCAATATGTTAAGGCTGACTCTACGTAACATTTAAGAACTCTTTTTCTTGTTTCTATTGTCAAAAATGAATTGTACAGTATCTTCCTCATTTTTTTGCAAAGCTGCTTTTGTCTGAGTCATTCTGCATTACACCTCTCTTGTACATCTACCATCTGAGGTTAACAATATATATATCATATATATTATATGTTAAGTGTTAAATAAATATAAACATCTAGATTAATATTTAAAAACATGAACAATTGTGTCTCTGAAATCTTTACCACTAAATTGATAAAAACCTTCCGTGCTGAAAGAGTTAACACGCAAGTTTCCACCCATATGTGCTCGGCCTCCTATCCAGTAATGTTCGGAGACTTCAGGATAGTGTTGATTCAAGCATCGAAACTCACGATGCGAGACGGCATTCCTCACCTTCCCAGTAATACTCTGGTACCTATTTCTACCACCGCGGGGGGTAATTTTTTTTCCGACCACGAGTACAACTCACACTGCTTCCAGCGGGAATCGAACACTGGTTGTCCGGACGCCATAGTCCAGTCGGGTGGTTTCACCATCCAGGCTACCAAGGCCCCCAAACCATGTGTTTGTCATAACTTGCATTTAAAATATCTAAGCTACTATAATGTACTAACAATTAAAGTAATTAAGGGCAGTAATTGAATGAAACCCTAATAAATGTAATATTGGAAGGGAAAATACAAGGTAAAAGAGGCAGAGGCAGACCAAGACTAACATGGACGAGTAACATCAAAAGATGGACAAGTCACTCTGTGACAATCTGCACCATCAAAGCAAAAGACAATGGAATGGCGCTCCATGGTAGCCAACCTTCGATGCGGAGACGGCACTCAATGATGATCAGTTGAAGGAACAATTTTACATAGTGATTTCTCAGAAGAATGTTGAAAGTTCCCTGGGCAGCTAGAAAGACCAATGAAGAAGTTCTCAAAGAGGCCAACACAAAAGGAAGCTCCTAAAAAAACAGCAGAAAGAAACAATCAACATTATTAGGGCACATCATGAGATGATGAAAGTTGGAATACTTGGTTACAACTGATAAAATAAAAGGAAAGAGAGATCGCGGACGACAAGGAGAGAAAATACTGGATAGCTTGGTGACATGGCATGGAAAACAGTCAATAGAACTGATACGATGCACTGTAGATAGAAGATTGTGGAAGGACATGATCGCCTACGCCAACCGATATGGCACATGATGATGTTGTTGATGATGATGATGATGATAATTTTACATAGCGTAAGTTGTCGTATTCTTTTGTTGCAACTCATCAGGTTAAATGACAACCTAGAAGTTCGAACGGGCGTTTGGAAACGAAAAGCGCGTGAGTTGCTGGAAATATCCTTAGAATAGATGTGACACAGTATTCCAGATGGTATTGTTGACTTTTCCTAAATTGGATGTTCTCTTTTCACGACGAGATGACGATGAAAGAATAATTAGATTGCAACAAGGACGTTTAAATCTAAGTGGTACAATCAGTACAAATCGCTGTCTCTAGCGTGGTAACAAAGGAAAGTATATTTTGATGAAAAAAGAAAGGATCGACGCGTGCATATTCTATACAAGTAAGAGACTAATATAAGTGTGTACTAGTAGTCTATGTAATGTTTGTACAAGTAAGAGACTAATGTAAGTGTGTACTAGTAGTCTATGTAATGTTTGTACAAGTAACAGACTAATATAAGTGTGTACTAGTCGTCTATGTAATGTTTGTACAAGTAACAGACTAATATAAGTGTGTACTAGTCGTCTATGTAATGTCTGTACAAGTAACAGACTAATTATAAGTGTGTACTAGTAGTCTATGTATTGTATGTACAAGTAATGCGACAACTCATCATGTCCTGGCCGCTTCAAGTGTCGAACACACTGTTATTGAGTTATTAGCGGGTCATAATCATTGCACTCCGAACATGTCCATAGGTGCACAGATCCCCTCCTCAGCAAGTCTCGAAGTGTCCAGCGACTGACAACTCCAGTTCTGTGTTGGTTGATAAGTCTTCTTACACGCCCACTAAGTTTCTCGTTTCTGGCTGTGCCCATCTTAACTCCCATCTCTTTCATCCCAATGAGTGACGTGGACTCATGGTTGTTGAAGTCCTGTGTCCTTCCCACTTCCCGGAGGGCATCGATGATGTCCGCCCGAACACACTGTCCATCTGTGGAATCCATGGATTAATTTGTTTCTGTTTTTGAAAAAAAGACACTATCTAGCGAGCTTTGAACCCGTGTCCCTTCATGGCCTGAGGCCACGATCATACCTCTAGACCACCCAACCCCACAAGCTCGCGTGTGTTAGTATACACTACGTGTGAGCCCTCACAGGACAGCTGGAAAACGTGTCGGGGGTACGAATGTTTCGCGGTAAAACCATTATAAAAATACCGCTTTCCGTAGCGAGCTAGACATCCTACGTTAATCTATCCACTCCCATCATAACATCTTTCAAACATGTCAAACAAGAATTAATGCTGGATCTACAGAAAAACAACAACAAGAAAAAAATAAAGAAGTAAGAAATATACTGCATCGTTATATATTCATAATTCAGATTCGTAAATGACACGTTCCGCTTGTATCTTTTACTATTTTTGCGGAATTGTTTATTATTCTTTATTAGCACCCTCACAAGCACTTTAAATTTTTATTGGCTTGTTAGTTGAGGTTATTTTGTAATCTATGATTCCTATCATTTAAATTGAACGATTGGAGATCTCAGCCCTCGTCATCTATCTCCGTCTTTGGAACCGGTTAGCAACTGTGGCAGTATTTGGATTGGGAGTCTCTCGTGTTGGATTTATCATCATCATCATCGTTATCCGCACCATCGTCGTCGTCATTGTCCATCATCACCCATCATCCATCCATCATCATCCATCATCACCCATCATCCATCATCCATCCATCATCATCATCACCCATCATCCATCCATCATCATCCATCCATCATCCATCCATCATCCATCCATCATCCATTTATCATCATCCATTCATCATCATCCATTCATCATTATCCATCCATCATCCATCCATCATCATCCATAATCCATCCATCATCATCCATCATCATCCATCATCCATCCATAATCATCCATCATCATCCATCATCCATCCATCATCATCCATCCATCATCAACCATCCATCAGCATCCATCTTCATCCATCTTCATCCATCATCATCATCATCCATCCATCATCAACCATCATCACCCATCATCATCCATGATCATCATCCATCCATCATTATCCATCATCGTCCATTATCACCAATCATCATCCATATCCATCCATCACCAATCATCCATCCATTATCCATCCATCATCATCCATCATCACCCATAATCCATCCATCATCACCCATAATCCATCCATCATCATCCATCATCACCCATCATTCATCCATCCATCATCCATCCATCCATCATCCATCTATCATCCATCTATCATCACCCATCATCCATCATCATCATCCATCATCACCCATCATCCATCCATCCATCATCATCATCCATCATCCATCCATCCATCATCACCCATCATTCATCCATCCATCCATCATCATCATCCATCCATCATCACCCATCATCCTTCCATCATCATCCATCATCACCTATCATCCATCCATCATCATCATCCATCATCACCCATCATCCTTCCATCATCATCCATCACCATCCATCATCACCTATCATCCATCCATCATCATCATCCATCATCACCCATCATCCATCCATCATCATCCATCATCGATCCATCGTCCATCCATCATCCATCCATCATCATCCATCATCATCCATCATCACCCATCATCCATCCATCATCATCATCCATCATCCATTCATCATCTATCCATCCATCATCATCCATCTTCACCCATCATCATCATCCATCATCCATCCATCCATCATCATCCATAATCCATCCATCATCATACATCATCCATCCATCACCCATCCATCACCCATCCATCATCATACATCATCATCCATCATCCATCATCCATCCATCATCATTCATCCATCATCAACCATCTTCATCCATCTTCCTGCCTTCAGCATGGATTCGGTGGAGATCTCTTGTGCGTGGCCAATGCTGCGATAGGAGTTTAGAGGATAAAGGAGAAGAGATTAAGATCCATCTTCCTGCCTTCAGCAGAGACTCTGTAATTGATAAAAAGGTCCCGACTGGTCATCCATTCATCATCCATCCATCCATCCATCCATCATCATCCATCTTCACCCATCATCATCATCCATCCATCATCATCCATCATCACCCATCATCCTCGAGCTATGGACTAAGCAATGTTTGCATTGAACAACACGATATATGTTGTTGCGGCGAGTTGGCAGATTTTTGAAGATGTTTTCAGGGGTTTGAACATGGATGTTTGTTCACAGTTCGTTGACCTTCGCTGTGGATAAAGTCGTTAGTTCGATGGCTTCGTTTCGGACGTTTGGTGGCTAAGGACCTAACTTGTGCAAACGGATGGCATTGGCAAGGATCATTTTGAGTCTATGAAGTGGGCTCATTTTGTGTTTGACTCAAAAGCATGTGTGCTTTTTAACCAAAGACCTTTTTTGGGGACTCAATGAAGATATCCCCGATGGAAGAATAAATTGTACTATTAGTCCCATAAATGATTCACTTCCAGAGGTTTATGATGTAAACAAAGCAGTTTTGTCATTGCAAGTGAATAGTGTCCACACCTGTAATTGGTCAGGATTGTGTAGCAGCAGCAGCTTTATGGCGAACACAGAAAACATCACAGGATTGTGCTGTTCTGAAACAGCTATGCCATGCTACACCCTAGAATTGCCTTTAATGGGATTACTGTGACCACAAACCACTCTCCATGCGTGTGCCACATATTTACACCCCAGAAGGAAACACTGAATATAACAACAGCATGTGCCGTCTGTGATATTGATGACCACAGACCAGGAGCCTCCAGTATGATTGATACAACTGTTGCACCAGGCATTTCATCAGCAGAGCCATATCTATGGAATGTTAATCTGACATTGTTCTTGAATGATGTCCAAGTTAATGAGACATCATAATCGTGTGGCGGCAGGTACAAGAAGGGAGCGGAGAACACAAAGTTCTGCTGCTATAAATGAGACTTGCCTTGCTATCCCAGAATTGCCTTAAATGGGATCACTGTAGTTGAAAACTTCTCCTCTTGTGTAAACTACACATTCACATCTAAGAGTGAATCAGTGAAGGTCACAAAATCATATTCTTTCTGTGGTTTTACTAACTACAGGTCAGGTGGCTTCTGTTGGATTGGAAATGATAACTTACCACCACTGTGTGTCTATATGTTTAGAATTGGAGTCATCAATGATGGCCTAACATCATCAAGTGCTATGACGATCATCATTTTCGGGAGGACGTGAACTCCCATGGTATATGGTGGATAGGCGGTAGGAACCATTGAAGGCTATGTCTGAAAAGTGTTCCTTCTTGCAGTTTCCTCATATTCCAAGTCCGGCTTGTTGCAGGAGCTACTGAGTTATGTGCTCTGTGCACACCGTGAGCTGTGTGTCTCATCAGTTTTGATCCTGTTTCGATATCCCGCTTGTTTACGATGAATGATGATATCATATGACAGGGAACAGTTGGCTGTGTTCACTTTCTGCGCGGTTTCGCCTTATGTCTTTTGGCGTGTGCTGAGACTGCTACGATGGGGACTACAGTTACCTTTCTTTGTTTGGGAGATGGGGTAGTAATTCGGATGATTCCACTGGCACGGGCGGTTGAGCAATTATGGATTTTAATTCGTTTGCTGTGATTCCGAGGCCTTCCATAACCAATAACCAATGCTGAAGGCAACACCAGTCGGACATTTTTGGTCAACTACAGAAATCTCTGCTGAAGGCAACACCAGTCGAACATTTCTGGTCAATAACAGAAGTCTTTGCTGACGGCAGCATCAGTCAGGAGTTTCAGGTCAACTAACGGCGGGGGCCATACCGTATTATGGTTTCGTCACGGACAATATGGCATCCTGTCACGTCTAATATGTTACATACTTGTAAACTGTTTGTGGACACAGAAACCTTTTAACCCATTGTGGTACAATCTAACGTATTATATGCTGGGGAGTCTGTGGATTTTTATACACACAAGGTTTGAAGTCAGAAATAGGACTTTCACATATTTCTTCTTCTTCAACTTATCTTCCTCTTCTTCTTCTTCAGCGTTAATCTGCTTAACTCTTTCCTTACGTTTTGCCGCACTGTGCGCTATGCCGATTTCAGCCGTCTATTCCGCCACTCTCAATTTGATTAGTGTGAACTGTCATCAAATCATATTCTTTTTACATGTGTTGTATCATATTGATACTAGTGACATCATTGGTAAAATGCATATATAATGTGTTCTAAGTTATATATTATATATATATATATATATATATATATACATATATATATATATATGTATATACAGACGGATCTGTAAGACGACTTCAAAGAAGTGCATGGGCATTTACAGCACGCTCGGCAGGCAGAATAGTCTACGATGACAGTGGTGCATACGTCATGACCACGAGTAGCATGACAATGGAGGTGATGGCAGTGACCAAGGCATTCAAATGGTTAGAGTCACAAGACTACACCCACGCATGTATACTGAGTGATTCGATGAGCATGATAAAAAATATGGAGGCGGGCTCTGTACGCATGCAATGGGTAGAGTCGCTGCAGAAATCTAAAATACGTAAGGTCACCTTTGTCTATGTCCCTGGACATGCGGGAGTACGGGGAAATGAAAGAGCGGACAGGTTGGCTAGCTGCGCTGTCGTTGAGGACGAACAACCAATGGATCGGGCGGACATCATCAATGCCCTCCGAGATGTGGGAAGAGCACAGGACTTCGACAAACACAGATCCACGTCACTTCTTCGGATGATGGAAATGGGAGTTAAGATGGGCACAGCCAGAAATGAGACACTTAGTGGCCGTGTAAGAAGACTTATCAACCAACATAGAACTGGAGTCGTCAGTCGCTCGGCACTGAGGGAATTGCTGAGGAGGGGATCTGAGCACCTATGGACATGTTCGGAGTGCAATGATGATGACCCGCAAATAACCCAATAACTCAATAACTCAATAAATCAATATATATATATATGTAGATTGATTCTTAAAACCATGAAAAATGATGTCTCTGAAAACTCTTCCGTTTCATCGATAAAAGGTTTCCGTACAGAAAGAGTTAATGTGTCGTATAGCTGGTCTATGACAAATTGTGATACTTGTTCCTTTCGGCCCGGTTCATCCGTATTCAGCAGTGGTGTATTCTTAATTGTTTAATAATTTCGTCGCTAGAGCTTACTATTTTCAATGTTTATATGCCAATGAATGGTTCTTTAACGTGCGGAGAGTGCACACGGAACCTCTTTTTTGCGGTTATCAAAGAAGGCTAGACATAGGACTTTACTGTCCAGAGATCAGGAGAGGGGTATAACCACCAGGTAACCACGGGTTTGAAGAGGAAAAAGTCCAAACCTTTGTAGCGGGATTTGAACCCGAGATCCTTCTACCTAGAGGTTGATGTCTTAGTTCTAGACCAGTCCGCTCCAAGACTTTCACATCAGCTTGAGACATACGTTAGCTTCAATGCTTTGTTACAAGGTGCTTTGACAAAGGCCGGGGTGTCCGCACATATTTATCACTTCTCGACTTCCGGTCAATATGGCGGACAGGAGGCGGGAACTATTGAGGCTGTGTCTCAAAAGTGTTCCTTGTTGCAGTTTCTTCATTTTTCAAGTCGGGCTTGCTGTCGGAGCTACTGAGTTTTAGTGCTCTGTGCACACCGTGAACTGTGTGTTTCATTCGAATCGTGTTTCGATATACCGATTGCTTACGATGAATGATGATATCGTATGATAATCAGCTGCATTCACTTTCGGTGCCACATGGCTTTATATCTTTTGGCGTGTGTTGTAGCTGGTATTATGGGGACTGCAGCTGCCTTTATTTATTTTTTTTTTTTTTGATCCTTCAAAGAGATGAATTTTAATTCGAATGATTCCACTGGTACGGGCAGTTGAGCAATTATAGATTTTATTTCGTTTGCTGTGATTCCGGGGCCTTCGATAAACCATAACCATATCTGACTACCATATGTCTTCTGGTGCTGCCAGTCTTCTCAAGGACTCTAAGACATATAGCCGTAAACTCGTCTGTTTGGCTACCTGACCACTCATCATTAAGTACCGGGCCTGCTGGCGTAGGTGATCATGTCTCTCCACAACTTTCGATCTCGACAGTTATATATCATTTCTGTTGTTGACCATCTGCCAAGCCATTCTCTTAAGCTGTCTGCTATCTTTTCTCTTTGCTTCCCTCTATCTCTTCGTCCCTCAATTTTCCCAGTTGTTACAATATATTCCAGTTGTTCCCTTCTCATTACATGGCCAAAACATGATGATTGTTTCTTCCTAATATTGGAAATTAGCTCTCTTTTTGCTTTGGCCTCTTTCAGAACACTTTCATTACTCTTCTTTGCTGTCCATGGTGTTCTCAACATTCTTCTGTAAAACCAGATTTCTACAGACTCCAGCGATTTTCTTATCTGTTGTCCTATTTTCCATGATTCACACGATATGTTAAGACTGGCTCTACATATAATTCAAGAACTCTTTTTCTTGTTTCTGTTGTCAAAAATGGATTGCATATATACCTGACCACTGTCAGAAGAGATAAGATAAGACCCACTGTCATCTGCAACGCATGTCGTAAGAGGCGACTAAGGAGTTAAGGTATTCGTTGGTGTTACGTAGTTTGTGGATCTGACTTGAAGCCATCCTTAGTGCTTTCGCTTCTGTTTTGTGAGGGTTTAATTTAACACTGGGGATTGTGCTGAGGGGATCTGAACATTTGTTTAGTTGTTTGTTTGGCAATGAAGATGATCTGTCGATTAAAGAAGAAAACTATGAGATACTGATGAAAGTGGAGAATATAGCACGCATCGACTCCCTTCCAAAGATTCTACATTTGTATACAGAACTTTTTTTTCTTTTGTCATACAATGGGGATTGTTGCTCTAAAATTTTCTTTTGCAGTGCAACGGAGATTGTTGCTCTAAACTTTTTTCTTTTTTAGTGCAATGGGGATTGTGGCTCTGAAATTTTATTCTTTTGTCGTGCAATAGGGATTGTTGTTCTGAACTTTTTTTTCTTTTGTCGTGCAATTGAGATTGTTGCTCTGAAATTTTTTTTCTTTTGTCGTGCAATAGGGATTGTTGTTCTGAACTTTTTTCTTTTGTAGTGCAATGAAGATTGTTGTTCTGAACTTTTTTCTTTTGTAGTGCAATGGAGATTGTTGTTCTGAACTTTTTTCTTTTGTAGTGCAATGGAGATTGTTGTTCTGAACTTTTTTCTTTTGTAGTGCAATGAAGATTGTTGTTCTGAACTTTTTTCTTTTGTAGTGCAATGAAGATTGTTGTTCTGAACTTTTTTCTTTTGTAGTGCAATGGAGATTGTTGTTCTGAACTTTTTTCTTTTGTAGTGCAATGGAGATTGTTGTTCTGAACTTTTTTCTTTTGTAGTGCAATGGAGATTGTTCTGAATTTTTTTTCGAGGCGCAATGGAGATTGTTGCTCTGAACTTTTGTATCATTTCATCATTAAATCTTCGGAAAGAACAAACCATACCAGACCCACGATAATATTGATCTTCATCATGATCTTAATCTTTGTGTTTTCCACCACCCATCTCTATTTTGGGTGAGATGTGACATCTCATCCAATGAGTCTATGCCTAAATTATGAATCCTCTCTCAATGCTTTATTCAGTGTCTCTCTAGGTCTCCCTCTTTTCCAGTATCCTGATGTTTCCAGGAGAAGAGCCTGTTTTGAAATTGCTTTGTTGTCTCTGCTCAACACTTCACACAAGGTACACAAAGTATTCCCTGTTGAGATCATTCATTTTAAACAGAAAAATACTTCATTCCCACATCTTCATAATCACTGTACATCATCACATCATCATCATCAATCATCACATCATCAATCATCACATCATCACATCATCATTATCACATCATCATTATCACATCATCATCAATCATCACATCATCATTATCACATCATCATTATCACATCATCATCAATTATCACATCATCACATCATCATCACATTATCATCACATCATCATTACCACATCATCATTATCACATCATCATCAATCATCACATCATCATCACATTATCATCATCATCGATCATCACATTATCATCATCATCATCATCATCGATCATCACATCATCATTATCACATCATCATCAATCATCACATCATCATCACATTATCATCATCATCGATCATCACATTATCATCATCATCATCATCATCAATCATCACATAATCACATCATCATCACATTATCATCATCATCACATCATCATCACATCATCGCATCATCATCATCACATCATCATCACAGTATCATCATCATCACATCATCGCATCATCATCACATTATCATCATCATCGATCATCACATTATCATCATCATCATCAATCATCACATCATCACATTATCATCATCATCATCACATCATCATCACATTATCATCATCATCACATCATCATCACATTATCATCATCATCATCAATCATCACATTATCATCATCATCATCATCATCATCATCATCATCATCATCATCATATCATCATCACATCATCATCATCATCATCACATCATCACATCATCATCACATTATCATCATCATCACATCATCATCACATTATCACATCATCACATTAGCATCATCATCACATCATCACATTATCATCATCATCACATCATCACATCATCGTCACATTGTCATCAACATCGCACCATCACATTATCATCATCATCACATCATCGTCACATCATCATCATTATCATCATCACATCATCATCATCATCATCATCATCATCAATCATCACATCATCATCATCGCCATCATCAGGTGCCATACCGGCTGGCGTAGGCGATCATCTCTCTCCACATTTCTCAGTCCTACATACACGCCATAATTTCACTCGGTGATCTCTGTGATAAGCAGTTCAATATTGTTCCTCTTGTTTCTCCTCTACTCTTCTTTCTCCTCTACTCTTCTTTCGATTTATTCTTCCTGTTGTTATAGTATTCTCGATGTCTTCGTTTAGCATGGAATGCCCAATAAATGTAGATAGATTGTCTCTTTCATATAATTCTGATGGTCTTTTTGATATCTTCAATTCCTTTTAAGCCTTATACATTAGTAATTATGGCTATCCATGAAATCCCAGCATTTTTATGATAAACTATCATCATCTTCTACGTTCCTTCCTCATTTGTCTTTCAGCGTTGAGGGGAGATAAATTTGCGATCTTTTGCTCTTTTGTTCGCCTCTGCTGCTGTTATGTTTCCTAGTGCTTCTAATATTCCGTCAATCCATCTTTTTCGTGGTCGGCCATCGGGTCTGTTGTTCTAATAACGTTTATTGATGGCTCGTTGTGTTGTGTTTTGATCCGTCTGTCTTGTTACGTGACCAAACCATTTTATCTGTTGTTTCTTTATATATTCTATTGCGGGGTGTTGGTCTTAGTTCTATTTTTTTCCCCACAATTCTCCATTTCTGATCTTATCTCTCAGGCTGTTTCTTGTCATTCGTCTAACACATCTCATCTCAAACTATGACCATTCGCACATTTTGAAAACCATCGCTAGAGACTAAAGACTACCGTTAACAGATGAACAAACGAAACCCCCCCCCCCCCCCCACAAACCGACCAATGCAAGAGACAATAGATAGAATGTTTGACGTAACCAAATCTTCCACGAGGAAAATCCCCCGATACATCAAAACAACAGCATTCGTAATAAAATCATAAATATACACTCACCCATGGATAACCCTATTTGCTCATCGATTGTCCATGATTTCCTTCCACATGACAAAATTGGTTTTGTGTTAAGCAGAATAACGCTGTATTCATATCATTTTTATATGCTTCAATAAACAGAAAAAATAAAAAAAAATATATCGCAAAAAACATAAAGGATATATATCTCATTCAGCGTGGAGAGTCTTTATTCATTCGTCTCCTATCCAAAACTGCATACAGTGGTGTAATTATTGCAATTGTTGAAGTAGAATCGTATTTATTCGGTATGCATCTATGTTCTTTACTGATGTGTTTAATAAGAAATATTGTATGTATACAAACAGTAACAAGACTAACATCAAAACAAATAACAGCAGGGCTAAAACTAAGAATAGCAAAATGTTATGTCTTCTCAACATTCCTATATAGTGCAGAAACATGGACATTTGACATCCCTGAAGCGCCATTAGATATCACATAGGGCTTGTAGTGCTTTACCTCCTCCCATCTCTATTCAGGACGAAATGTTCGATATTATCAAGTAAGTCCATGCCTGCTATCTTTACAGTGGCGTATCTATAGAATTTGGAGCCGCGATAGCTCAGTGGTTAGTGAACTGGACTACAAAGGACAAGATGTAGGTTTCAATCCCAACCGATGGCTTCTGGTTCACGCAGCCTTTAACGGGTACCGGATTTTTTTCTGGGAAAGTAAAGCAGCACGGGCGTAATACTGACCACATTACCCCCAAAATCATGAGTTGAAGGTCTGTAAAATTTATGGTCACTGACACCAGATTGTGGCGATAGTTGATTGTACAAAGATGTTACGACGGTGGTTTTCTGTTGCCCTGGGAAAATTGAGGGATGAAGAGATAGAGGGAAGCAAAGAGAAAGGATACCAGACAGCTTAAGAGAATGGCTTGGCTGAAGGTCAACAACAGAAATGATAAATAACTGTCGTGATCTAAAATTGTCGCGATACATGATCACCTAAGCCAGCAGGCCCGGTACTTGATGATGATGAACACCATAGTCCCTATACGTCACTTGGCGTGACGGGGGATACCCTATACCTATAACGCCACTTGGCGTGACGGGGGATTCCCTATACGCCACTTGGCGTGATGGGGGATTCCCTATACGCCACTTGGCGTGACGGGGGAACTTTACTTTTTATTTTTTTTATAGAATTTTTATCTTGGGAACGAACAATAATTTGTTGGTATATTCGTGGGTGGGTGGGGGGGGGGGGGGGGTGGGGGGGGGGGGGTCTTTTTAAAAATATGTATTTTACAAGATAAAGGAAAATTAAAAGACTCAGCCGTCATAGCAAAATGACAGAAGTAATGGTAGCAACAAAGAAAAAGTCATTACCGCAATATACAGTAAAGACAAGTGGAACAATATTAAAACAGGTAAATGAATTTAAATATCTGGGACCCTTGTTAACCTCAGACGGAAGATGTACAAAAGAGGTGAGATGCAGAATGGCTCAGGCAAAAGCAGTTTTCCAAAAAATGATGAAGATACTGTGCAATCTATTTTTGACAATTAAAACAAGAAAAAGAGTTCTTAAATGTTATGTAGTGCCAGTCTTAACATATGGATGTGAATCATGGACAATAGGACAACAGACAAGTAAATCACTGGAGTCTGTAGAAATATGGTTTTACAGAAGAATGTTGAGAATACCATGGACAGCTAAGATGAGTAATGAAAATGTTCTGAAAGAGGTCAAATCAAAAAGAGAGCTAATTTCCAAAATTAGGAAGAAACAAGCAACATATTTTGACTATGCAATGAGATGGGAACAACTGGAATATATTGTAACAACTTTGAAAATTGAGGGACGAAGAGATAGAGGTAAGCAAAGAGAAAATATACCAGACAGCTTAAGAGAATGGCTTGGCAGAAGGTCAACAACAGAAATGATAAATGACTGTTAAGATCGAAAGTTATGGCGAGACATGATCACCTACTTCAGCAGGCATGGTACTTAATGAAAACAATGAAGATTTATCAAGATACACTTTGTCATGGTCATCATCATCATCGAGTGCCATCTCAACTCCCATACTTTCGACAACCTAGAAATTCGACATCTCTACAATCCACTTGCCCCAAACACTTAAGAAACCGGGGGGCCTCGGTAGGAGACAAATAATAATAAATGAATATTATTATAGAGGGAGACATCCGAGGCGATAATCAGTGAATCAATTCAGAGGAAGAGGTATATTTACAGAACTTTGAAAAAATGACAAATAATCAACAACAGAAAAAATTATGGACCAAGGCAGGATCGAACCCGTACTCAGTGGCAAAGCGTCTTCCCACGAAAAGCCAAACGCTAGGGAACACTGCCACTCAGGTAACAAAAAGCATCGGTAGCCTAGTTGGGAAAACCACCCGACTGGACTACCGACGTTCGGACAACCACCCGACTGGACTACCGACGTTCGGACAACCACCCGACTGGACTACCGACGTTCGGACAACCACCCGACTGGACTACCGACGTTCGGACAACCACCCAACTGGACTACCGACGTTCAGACAACCACCCGACTGGACTACCGACGTTCAGACAACCACCCGACTGGACTACCGACGTTCGGACAACCACCCGACTGGACTACCGACGTTCAGACAACCACCCGACTGGACTACCGACGTTCGGACAACCACCCGACTGGACTACCGACGGTCGGACAACCACCCGACTGGACTACCGACGTTCAGACAACCACCCGACTGGACTACCGACGTTCGGACAACCACCCGACTGGACTACCGACGTTCAGACAACCACCCGACTGGACTACCGACGTTCAGACAACCACCCGACTGGACTACCGACGTTCGGACAACCACCCGACTGGACTACCGACGTTCAGACAACCACCCGACTGGACTACCGACGTTCGGACAACCACCCGACTGGACTACCGACGTTCGGACAACCACCCGACTGGACGACAACCACCCGACTGGACTACCGACGTTCGGACAACCACCCGACTGGACTACCGACGTTCGGACAACCACCCGACTGGACTACCGACGTTCGGACAACCACCCGACTGGACTACCGACGTTCGGACAACCACCCGACTGGACTACCGACGTTCAGACAACCACCCGTCTGGACTACCGACGTTCGGACAACCACCCGACTGGACTACCGACGTTCGGACAACCCGTGTTCGATTCCCGCTGGGAGCAGTGTGAATTGTACTCGTGGTTGAAAAAAAAAATACCCCCACGGTCGACCCAGCCGTTGGCAGAATGGGTACCAGGGTCTTACCCTGGGAAGGAGAGGAATGTCTCCTCGCATCGTGAGTTTCGATGCTTGAGGCGACACTATCCAGAAGTCTCCGAACATTGAAACTCGCGTGCTAAGAAGCCGGTTCAAGTCTCGTACTTTACCTTTACTTAAGTAACCCATACATTTCAAGGCACTTCGAGACACTATCACTCCCAAACTCTAATAGGGCAAGACTCAAAAACACCTCATCACCTCAATAACCAAACATTTCGAGACATCAACACCACATTACCTTAATACCCCAACCCCCTCCCCTCTTTTCTCAACACCATAAAACCCCAACATCCTAACTCTCCCATCCCCCCCTCCCCACGGTCTTCACGTGAACTAACAACGCCCCTAGCCGGCATGCCCACCAGCATCGATCCACCCCCATCATAACATCACAAATCTGATAACCACATTTCCTTTCTTTTAACAAAATATCACAAATTTCCACCGTATGCAAAAATTAGCAAGTCCCTTTCGATAACTGATTCGAAATACTGAGTTAAAAAACAGTATCTTCATGCTAGCAGTATATAAATAGCATGTTACTAATTTAGTCACTATATCGAATTTAATCCTCTCTTGGTTTGCGTTGAAAAAGTCAGAATTTCTAGTGACGTTATTTTGCTTGAGATCGATTGGTTGTTTATGTGCGCTTTCTCTATTCCTTAAATCAAGTGTGTGACGTCAGAGGACAGGTTGAAGGCGCTTGTATCGATTGGGTATATTCAAATGTGTTTTGTTGGTTGTCTGACGGAATGGGGGGTAGAATTGTGGGATTGTGGGGGTAGAATTGTGGGATTGGGTGGTTAGGTTTGTGGGATAGGGTGGTTAGGTTTGTGGGATTGGGTATATTCAAATGTGTTTTGTTGGTTGTCTGACGGAATGGGGGGTAGAATTGTGGGATTGTGGGGGTAGAATTGTGGGATTGTGGGGGTAGAATTGTGGGATAGGGTGGTTAGGTTTGTGGGATTGGGTATATTCAAATGTGTTTTGTTGGTTGTCTGACGGAATGAGTGGTAGAATTGTGGGATTGTGGGGGTAGAATTGTGGGATTGTGGGGGTAGAATTGTGGGATTGGGTGGTTAGGTTTATGGGATTGGGTATATTCAAATGTGTTTTGTTGGTTGTCTGACGGAATGAGGGGTAGAATTGTGGGATTGTGGGGGTAGAATTGTGGGATTGGGTGGTTAGGTTTGTGGGATAGGGTGGTTAGGTTTGTGGGATTGGGTGGTTAGAATTGTGGGATAGGGTGGTTAGGTTTGTGGGATTGGGTGGTTAGATTTGTGGGATTGGGTGGTTAGAATTGTGGGAAAGGGTGGTTAGGTTTGTGGGATTGGGTGGTTAGATTTGTGGGATTGGGTATATTCAAATGTGTTTTGTTGGTCGTCTGACGGAATGGGGGGGTAGAATTGTGGGATTGTGGGGGTAGAATTGTGGGATTGGGTGGTTAGGTTTGTGGGATAGGGTGGTTAGGTTTGTGGGATTGGGTATATTCAAATGTGTTTTGTTGGTTGTCTGACGGAATGAGGGGTAGAATTGTGGGATTGTGGGGGTAGAATTGTGGGATAGGGTGGTTAGGTTTGTGGGATTGGGTATATTCAAATGTGTTTTGTTGGTTGTCTGACGGAATGAGGGGTAGAATTGTGGGATTGTGGGGTAGAATTGTGGGATTGTGGGGGTAGAATTGTGGGATTGGGTGGTTAGGTTTATGGGATTGGGTATATTCAAATGTGTTTTGTTGGTTGTCTGACGGAATGAGGGGTAGAATTGTGGGATTGTGGGGGTAGAATTGTGGGATTGGGTGGTTAGGTTTGTGGGATAGGGTGGTTAGGTTTGTGGGATTGGGTGGTTAGAATTGTGGGATAGGGTGGTTAGGTTTGTGGGATTGGGTGGTTAGATTTGTGGGATTGGGTGGTTAGAATTGTGGGAAAGGGTGGTTAGGTTTGTGGGATTGGGTGGTTAGATTTGTGGGATTGGGTGGTTAGATTTGTGGGATAGGGTGGTTAGGTTTGTGGGATTGGGTGGTTAGATTTGTGGGATTGGGTGGTTAGATATGTGGGATAGGGTGGTTAGGTTTGTGGGATTGGATGGTTAGATTTGTGGGATTGGGTATATTCAAATGTGTTTTGTTGGTTGTCTGACGGAATGGGGGTTAGAATTGTGGGATTGTGGGGGTAGAATTGAGGAATTGGGTGGTTAGGTTTGTGGGATTGGGTGGTTAGGTTTGTGGGATAGGGTGGTTAAGTTTGTGGATTGATGGTTAGGTTTGTGGGATTGGGTGGTTAGAATTGTGGGATAGAGTGGTTAGGTGTGTGGGTTTGGGTGGTTAGATTTGTGGGATTGGGTGGTTAGATTTGTGGGATTGGGTGGTTAGAATTGTGGGATAGGGTGGTTAGGTTTGTGGGATTGGGTGGTTAGATTTGTGGGATTGGGTGGTTAGAATTGTGGGATAGGGTGGTTAGGTTTGTGGGATTGGGTGGTTAGATTTGTGGGATTGGGTGGTTAGATTTGTGGGATTGGGTGGTAGAATTGTTGGATTGGGAGGTAGAATTATGAGATTGGGTGGTAGTATTGTGGAATTGGGTGGTAGAATCGTGAGATTGTGGTGTAGAATTTTGGGATTGGATGGTAGAATTGTGAGATTGGCTGGTATGATTGTGGTGTAGAATTATGTGATTGTGGTGTAGAATTGTGGGACTGAGTGTTTGAATTGTGGGATTGTTTTGAAGAATTGTGGGATTGTGGTGTAGAATTGTGTGATTGGGTGATAGAATTGTGGGATTGGGTCGTAGAATTGTGGAATTGTGGTGAAGAATTGTGGGATTGGGTCGTAGAATTATGGGATTGGGTGGTAGAATTGTTGGATTTTGTGGCAGAATTGTGGGACTGTTGTGTAGAATTGTGGGATTGTGTGGTAGAATTATGTGATTGTGGTGTAGAATTGTGGGACTGAGTGTTTGAATTGTGGGATTGTTTTGAAGAATTGTGGGATTGTTTTGAAGAATTGTGGGATTGTGGTGTAGAATTGTGTGATTGGGTGGTAGAATTGTGAGATTGAGTTGTAGAACTGTGGGGTGGAATTGTGGAATTGGGTGGTAAAATTGTGGGATTGGGTGACAGAATTGTGGGATTGGATGGTAGAAATGTTGGATTTGGAGGCAGAATTGTGTGATTCTAGTGTAGAATTGTGGGATTGTGTGGTAGAACTGTGTGGTTGTGGTTTAGAATTGTGGGACTGAGTGTTTGAATTGTGGGAATGGGAGGTTGAATTGTGGGACTGTGTTGTAGAATTGTGTGATTGTGTGGTAGAATTGTGAGATTGGGTTGTAGAACTATGGAATTGAATTATGGGATTGAGTTGTAGAATTGTTGTATCGTGCGGTAGAATTGTAGGATTGAGTGGTAGAATTGTGGGAAATGGTGGTAGAATTGTGGGATTGGGTGGTTTAACTGGTGGATTGAGTGGTAGAATTGTGGGATTGAGTGGTAGAATTGTGGAATTGGGTGGTAGAATTGTGGGATTGGGTGGGAGAACTGTGGGATTGGGTGGTAGAACTATGTGATTGAGTGGTAAAATTGTGGGATTGGGTGGTAGAATTGTGGGATTGAGTGGTAGAACTGTGGGATTGAGTAGTAGAATTGTGGGATTGTGTGGTAGAATTGTGGGATTGTGTGGTAGAATTGTGGGATTGGGTGGTAGAATTGTGGGATTAGGTGGTAGAATTGTGGGATTGGGTGGTAGAATTGTGGGATTGAGTGGTAGAACTGTGAGATTGAGTAGTAGAATTGTGGGATTGTGTGGTAGAATTGTGGGATTGTGGTGTAGAATTGTGGGACTGAGTGTTTGAATTGTGGGATTGTGGTGTAGAATTGTGGGACTGAGTGTTTGAATTGTGGGATTGTGTGGTAGAATTGTGGGATTTTGGTGTAGAATTTTAGGATTGGGTTGTAGAATTGTGGGATTGGGTGATAGAATTGTGGAATTGGGTGGTAGAATTGTGGGATTTTGTGGTAGAACTGTGGGATTGGGTGGTAGAATTGTGAAATTCTGTAGTATAATTATAGGATTGGGTGGTAGAATTGTAGGATTCTGTGGTAGAATTATGGGATTTGGTGATTAAACTGTGGGATTGTGACGTAGAATTGGAGGATGTGGTGGTTGATTTACGGGATCATGTATTAGAATTGTGGGATTGTCAGTTAGAATTGGTGGAGTATTTAATGTTAGAATTAATTATGGGATTGGGTGGTAGGATTGTGAGATTAATCACGCTGGGTGATTCAAAAGCTGGATTCTGGGTGATTTAGTAATTGGACATTGTTTGGAAGAGGATGGATGATTAAATAGCTGGATATTGGGTGGTCGAGGATCTGAGAACTGGGTTATTCAATAACTGGATATTGGGTGATTAAATAACTGGATATTGGATGATTGAATAACTGGATATTGGGTGATTGAATAACTGGATATTGGGTGATTGAATAACTGGATATTGGGTGATTGAATAACTGGATATTGGGTGATTGAATAACTGGATATTGGGTGATTGAATAACTGGATATTGGGTGATTGAATAACTGGATATTGGGTGATTGAATAACTGGATATTGGGTGATTGAATAACTGGATATTGGGTGATTGAATAACTGGATTTTTGGTGGGGAAAAAAAGGTAACTAGGTGATTAAATAACTAGATATTCGATTGTAGCGGATCTAATGACAGGGTGATTCAATAACTGCATTAAAGTGGTAGAGGATCTGAGGACTGGGTGTTTCGAAAACTGGATATTTGATGGAAGAGGATCTGAGGACTAGGTGATATAAAAACTGGATAGTTGGTGATAGAAGATCCCAGGACTAGGTGATAAAAAACTGGATAGTTTGTGGTAAAAAATCTGAGGACTGGGTGTTATAAAAACTAGATAGTTGGTGGTAGAAGATCAGAGGACAGGTGATATAAAAACTGGATAATTGGTGGTAGAGGATACCAGGACTATGTGATATAAAAACTGGATTTTTGGTAGTAGAGGATCTGAGGATTAGATGATAAAAAACTGGATAGTTGGTGGTAGAGGATCTCAGGACTGGGTGATATAAAAACTGGATATAGTTGGTGGTAAAAGATCCGAGGACTAGATGAAATAAACACTGGATAGTTAGTGGTAGAGGACCTGAGGACTAGGTGATATAAAAACTGGATATTTGGTGGTAGAAGATCTGAGGACTAGGTGATATAAAAACTGGATAATTGGTGGTAGAGGATCCCATGACTATGTGATATAAAAACTGGATAGTTGGTGGTAGAGTATCCAGTGACTAGGTGATATAAAAAACTGGATAGTTGGTGGTAGAGGATCTGAGGATTAGGTAACATAAAAACTGGATAGTTGGTGGTAGAGAATATAAAAACTGGATAGTTGGTGGTAGAGAATATAAAAACTGGATAGTTGGTGGTAGAGAATATAAAAACTGGATAGTTGGTGGTAGAGAATAAAAAAACGGGATAGTTGGTGGTAGAGAATATAAAAACTGGATAGTAGGTGGTAGAGAATATAAAAACTGGATAGTAGGTGGTAGATGATCAGACTAACGGGTGACTGAATAAACTAATAAACAAATGTCTTCTGCCAATTGTAATATTGTGACCTTGAAAGCTGTCCTGTGGAGCGATTTAAACCGAGTTATGTATTCAGTAAACCAGCTCTCGAACCACCGCGCTACACCACCCACACAAACCGCTCGTTTTTAATCAAATTAAAGTGGCGAAATGAAACCTGTGTTTCGTTTTTAAAACAATTGAAGTTTTAGAAAATTTAGATATTTTCGGACCGGAATATCACACATTATAGTGACTGTTTAATAGGGATGTTAATAGTAGACCGTATTTTCCTATATACGTTTATCATGTCTTCCCTTCCCTTCGATTAAATCAGTACTGCATAGACATTTCCGGACCGAAATATCACACATTACAGTGACTTTTTGAGGAAGTTCTCAAAGAGGCCAACACAAAAAGGGAGCTCTTAAAAAACATCAGAAAGAAGCAATCAACATTTTTCGGACACATCATGAGAAGAGGAAAGTTGGAATACTTGGTTACAACTGGCAAAATAAAAGGAAAGAGAGATCGCGGGAGATAAAGAGAGAAAATACTGGATAACTTGGTGTCATGGCTTAGAAAACAGTCAACAACAGAACTGATACGATGCACTGTAGATAGAAGATTGTGGAGGGACATGATCACCTACGCCAACCGGTACGGCACATGATGATGATGATAGTGACTGTTTAATAGGGATGTTATTAGTAGACCGTATTTTCCTATATACGCTTATCATGTCTTCCATTCCCTTCGATTAAATCAGTTTTGCATAGATATTTCCGGACCGGAATATCACACATTACAGTGACTGTTTAACATAGACGTTAATAGTAAACTGTATTTTCCTATATACGTAATCGTTTCTTCCCTTCCCTTTAACTAAATTAGTTTTGCAAACCACACATTAACTGTTGTGCACAACTGGTTTAAGTTGCACATTAATAGCAGCAACAAATAAATCACTTGAGCGCAGGTGTTTTCGACTTGTGAGATACAGTGCTGTAATAAAGGACAAAAAAAAAAACACCCACGAGTATAAAATCATAAAAACAGAATAAATAATTATTATTTTGTTAATAAAATGCGATGTTTTATGTTTTTATGGTAGAATTTAACTTGCTATATATTGACGGATAACAACAACAACATATATTAAAGAGATAATCAGAAAATTGACGATAAGATAGTCGTAATGGCAGAGAACTTTCCTGTGTTGTTACTTGTCTCTGTCACTGCATCTATCCATCTTCTTCTTTTCTCTTTTCACTGATACCTAAAAGGTGTCGTGGTTTATATCATTTGTCGTTCTTGAGCTGCTCGAACTGTCTGAATTAGTGAGTTTCCTGTGTTGTTATTTGTCTCTGTCACTGCATCTATCCATCTTCTGCTTTTCTCTTTTCACTGATACCTAAAAGGTGTCGTGGTTATATCATTTGTCGTTCTTGAGCTGCTCGAACTGTCTGAATTAGTGATTTTCCTTTGTTGTTACATGTCTCTATCACTGCATCTATCCATCTTCTTCTAGGTCTTCCTCTTGGTCTTTTTCCATGCATTCTCGAGAAGAACGCCCTTGATGGTGATTGGTGAGGATTCATTCTAACCAGGTGGCCCAACCATTTAAGTTGTTGTTGTTCTACATATTATTGGTAGGGTTTTATTCCTACCATTTTTCTTATGGTTTCATTTGGTATTCTATCTATTCGTGTGTTGTTTGTTACTTTTCTCAAGCATCGCATCTCACATGTATTGATCTTTCTTAAATGTGATTTAGAAAGGGTCCATGTTTGAAAAACCGGAGCACAAAGTTGGTATTGTTGTTGTTGTTGCGTTCGCCAGCTTTCAACTCTGACGAAGTCCCTAGAAAGTAGGAACTGAATTTTGCGTGTTAATCCATTTTTCCCTGCCAGCCGTGTGCACAGGGGTCCCTCGTCGTACAGGCAGATAACTCTGACTTCGGTGGTACTCATATTTATTCCGTCGATGAGTAACTGACGTTTCAAGCCGGGTCTCGCTGCTGAGACCAGGGGTGGTTGTCGCAGAGAGAAATCATAAATAAAAATCCCAACCGGTGTAGCCGAGATTTGAACCCACAACCTCTCTGTCCTGAGGCCGGCGTCTTGCCTCGAGACCAACCAGTCCCCCATGGACTTGGAATATGAGGAAACTGCAACAAGGAACACTTTTCATGCATATCCTGCAATGGTTCCTGCCGCCTATCCACCATATACCAGAAGTTCACGTCCTCCCGAAAGTGATGATCGTCATATTTCTTTAAAAATGTATGGCGCTTGATGATGTTAGGCCATCGTTGTTGACTCCAGTTTGGAACATATAAACACACAGTTAGTCGTCAGATTATCCCCGTCGCACATCAAACAACAGACCGTAAGATTATCGTACGGCCGGTCTAGGGATTTACGATGAGCCATTACGATGACGTAGCACACATAACAATGTCGCAACCACAGCGATGACGCGCCCTTTAGATTCTTGATTACTCTAGTGAATGTAGCCTACGACGAACAGAACACGGTGAAAATTCCCTAAAGAGATAAAACTGCGGCTGACGAAGCAGTTCACATTAATGAGAACATATAAATAACTTGCGTCAAGCAAATCCAACAACGGGCATGAACAGCACCAATGTGACGTAAAGCGCAGAACAAGCCTAGACGATGGAAGGTCGCATTCACAACACTTGATTTGTGGAAAATGGAATATTGCCGGCGTACGACATTGTTTTATCGACGCAGACGTAATAAGTAGATCATTATCTTGACTTTAACGCATAGGAGTGCAATGGAGAACCGAAATTAATCAGACATCGAATGCACTTTCTGCAGCGATCGAGAGAACGTGGACTAGATCCGCTATCTTAGACACGGAAGTCCAAAGTTGGTATGAAAATGCTATTTAACATTTGTAGTTTAGCTGCTATAGAAATGTTTGAATGTCTTAACAAAGGTGAAAGCTAGTGTGTTAAAGCATTTGCTTTTTGTATTCTCATGTCATTGATTGATAATCCTTCTTATATTAGCATTGGTGAGACTGAGTACTTAGTCTTATCCTAAATGGATGATAAAACTTATAAATGCAATGTTCCAGCTCTGTACACTCACGAAGAGCAAGCCATCATTAAGTCTCATGTGGTGCGTGGTAATGTCGATGTTTTCTAAATCATTGACTTCCGCTACGCTACTACCCTTGTTTATTTCCGAGAAGGGGGCGGAGGGTAAAAAAAATAGGAATTACTTTTTTTTTTAGGTTGGGATCAACATTATAGCCGTTAACTCCTTCCGTTCGTTTCGCCGCACCATGCGCCATGCCGATTTCAGCCAAATACGTTTAGCCGCACAGTGCGTCACTATCAATTTGATTAGTGTAAACTGTCATCAAACCATATTCTTTCTACATCATATAGTACATCTTTTATATTTGACATCTGTGTATCATCTTGGTATTAGTGAAATATAATTCCTTGTTTAATTTTTCAAAAATTCATATATATATATAATATGTTGTGTTGTAGATAAATATAAGCATGTAGATTAATATTTAAAAATATGAAAAATTTTGTCTTTGAAATCTCTACTGCATAATTGATTGTACCATATTGTAATGAAAAAGTAATGACAAAGTAATGACAAAGTAATGACAAAGTAATAAAAAGACGATAAGAAGCCACGGAGATGGGATTTCTCAGAAGAATGTTGAAAATTCCCTGGAGAGCTAAAAAGACCAATGAGGAAATTCTCAAAGAGGACAACACAAAGGGGGATCTCATAAGAAACTTCAGAAAGAAACAATCAACATTTTTCTGGTACATCATGAAAAGAGGAAAGTTGGAATGCTTGATTCTTCTTTCTCTTCTACTTTTCTCTTTCACTGATACCTAAAAGGTGTCGTGGTTTATATCATTTGTCGTTCTTGTGCTGCTCGAATTGTCTGAATTAATGATTTTCCTTTGTTGTTACATGTCTCTGTCACTGCATCTATCCATCTTCTTTTCTCTTTCTCACTGATACCTAAAAGGTGTCGTGGTTATATCATTTGTCGTTCTTGAGCTGCTCGAACTGTCTGAATTAGTGAGTTTCCTGTGTTGTTACTTGTCTCTGTCACTGCATCTATCCATCTTCTGCTTTTCTCTTTTCACTGATACCTAAAAGGTGACGTGGTTTATATCATTTGTCGTTCTTGAGCTGCTCGAACTGTCTGAATTAGTGATTTTCCTTTGTTGTTACATGTCTCTGTCACTGCATCTATCCATCTTCTTCTAGGTCTTCCTCTTGGTCTTTTTCCATGCATTCTCGTGAAGAACGCCCTTGATGGTGATTGGTGAGGATTCATTCTGACCAGGTGGCCAAACCATTTAAGTTGTTGTTGTTCTATATATTCTTGGCAGGGTTTTGTTCCTACTATTTTTCTTATGGTTTCATTTGGTATTCTATCTCTTCTTGTGTTGTTTGTTACTTTTCTCAAGCATCGTATCTCACATGTATTGATCTTTCTTAAATGGGATTTAGAAAGGGCCCATGTTTGACTTTCATAGCACAAAGTTGGTATGAAGATGCTATTTATCATTTGTTGTTTAGCTGAAATAGAAATGTTTGGATGTCTTAGCAATGGTGAAAGCTGGTATGTGACAGCATTTGCTTTTTGTATTCTCATGTCAATTTCTCTGTCTAGTTTTCCATCTTCTGAATGCATGATTACAACTGGCAAAATACATGAAAAGAGAGATCGTGGACGACATTGAGATAAAATGCTGGATGACTTGGTGTCATGGCATGGAAAATAATCAACAACAGAACTGATGCGATGCACGGTAGATAGAAGTTTGTAGAAGGACATGATCCCAAATACCAATCGGTATGGCGCATGATCATGATGATGACTGAAAGAGTTCATCTGACTCGAACCCTGCTCATGTTTTCAGTGGGGTAGTGCCCAACTTCGGCTCCCAACTACTTCATTATTCGTTGTTGTTAAGGCAAATTGAAAAGGTCGAGTTACGTGATAGGAATGGACAACAATCGCAATTATTGTATAGAGGACTTCATCATCATGTGCCGTGCCGTTTGGCGTAGGCGCTCATATCCTTCCACAATTCTTTATCCATAGTAAAAAGTAAAAGTAAAGAGCCATCGTCACAGCAAGTGGCGTTCAGGGAATATGGTGTTAGTGCCCCGTCACACCAAGTGGTGTAATGGGAATATGATGTTAGTGCCCCGTCGCACCAAGTGACAAATAGGGAATATGATGTTAGTGCCCCGTCACACCAAGTGACAAATAGGGAATATGATGTTAGTGCACCGTCACACCAAGTGACATGTAAGGAATATGGTGTTAGTGCACCGTCACACCAAGTGACAAATAGGGAATATGATGTTAGTGCCCCGTCACACCAAGTGACAAATAGGGAATATGATGTTAGTGCACCGTCACACCAAGTGACAAATAGGGAATATGATGTTAGTGCCCCGTCACACCAAGTGGCGTATATGAACTATGGTATTATTGCCCCGTCACACCAAGTGACGCATAGGGAATATGGTGTTAGTGCCCCATCACACCAAGTGACGCATAGGGAATATGGTGTTAGTGCCCCATCACACCAAGTGACGTATAGGGAATATGGTGTTAGTGCCCCATCACACCAAGTGGCGTATAGAGACTATTGTATTAGTGCTCCGTCACGCCAAGTGGCGTATAGGGAATATGGTGTTAGTGCCCCATCACACCAAGTGGCGTATAGAGACTATTGTATTAGTGCTCCGTCACGCCAAGTGGCGTATAGGGAATATGGTGTTATTGACCATAATTTTACAGACCTTCGGCACATGATTTTGTTGGGGTAATGTGGTCTCCATTTACGGCTGGGTGACCTTGGAAGCCGTCGATCAGGATGGAACCCAACCTCTGGTCCTGAGTAGTCCAGTTCACTAACCACCGAGCTCCCTTTTATCTACAGTGCATCGTATCAATTCTGTTGATGACTGTTTTCCATGCCATGACACAAAGCTATCTGGTATCTTCTCTCTTTGTCGTCCGCGATCTCTTTATCCCTGTATTTTGCCAGTTGTAACCAAGTACCCTAACTGTCTTCCTCTCAAGATGTACTTGAATAATGTCGACTGTTTCTTTCTGATGTTTTCTAGGAGCTCCATTTTTTTTTGGTGAATACGTTATGACCACGAGTATCATGACGATGGAGGTGATGACAGTCACTGGGGCATTCATCTGGTTAAAGTCACAAGATTACTGAATGATTCGATGATTATGATAAGAAAAGTGGAGGCGGGCTCTGTACGTATGCAATGGGTAAAGTCATTGCAGAAGTCATGAATACGTAGGGTCACCTTTTTCTACGTCCCTGGACATCAGGGGTACGGGGAAATGAAAAAGCGGACAGGTTGGTTAGTTGCACTGTCGTCGAGCGGTCAACCAATAGATCGGGTGGACATCATATCATCAATGCCCTCCGAGATGTCAGAAGGGCACATGATTTCGACAACCATGAGGCAACGTCACTCTTTCGGATGAAAGAGATGGGAGTTAAGATGGGCACAGCCAGAAGTGAGAAACTTAGTGGGCGTGTAAGAAGACTTATCAACGAACACAGAACTGGAGTCGTCAGTCGCTGGACACTGCGGGACTTGCTGAGGAGGGGATCTAAGCACTTATGGACATGTTCGGAGTGCAATGATGATGACCCGATGACTCAATAACACCGTTTTTGTGTTACAAACTTTTGTGACTGAAAGAGACCAATGTGTTTGTTGACCAGTGATGAGATATAAGGATGTTTGCAGGACTTCTTTGGGTGAATTTTGTCAGTGACAGAAACTGTGAAAATCTGGCGTCATATGCTTCTACTCCTGTAGTGGCTGACTCTGGGCTTAGGACTCTCTTGTGACTCTACAGAATTGCCACATTTTGTTTCTGTGACTTTAGAGCTCTGTGATTTTATGACTTTGGTTTAGGGTCCTTAAATCACATTTTAAATTATAATTTTTGTCTCGTTTTGACTCCATGACTCTGAATCTATATCATCATCATCATCATCATCATCATCATCATCAAGTGCAGGGCGTGATGGCGTAGGTGATCATGTCTCTCCACAACTTTCGATCTGGACAGTTATTTATCAGTTCTGTTGTTGACCTTCTGCCAAGCCATTCTCTTAAGCTGTCTGTTATTTTTTTTCTTTGCTTCCCTCTATCTCTTCGTCACTCAATTTTCCTAGTTGTTACAATATATTCCAGTTGTTCTCTTCTCATTACATGGCCAAAAAATGATGATTGTTTCTTCCTAATATTGGAAATAGCTCTCTTCTTGCTTTGGCCTCTTTCAGAACATTTTCATTACTCTTCTTAGCTGTCCATGGTATTCTCAACATTCTTCTGCAAAACCACATTTCTACAGACTCCAGTGATTTTCTTGTCTGTTGCCCTATTGTCTACCTATTGTAACACTACCACCAAATTCCACCACAAAACACTACCACCAAATTCCACCACAAAACACTACCACCAAATTCCACCACAAAACACTACCACCAAATTCCACCACTAAACATTACCGCCAAATTCCACCACCAAACACTACCACCAAATTCCACCACAAAACACTACCACCAAATTCCACACTAAACATTACCGCCAAATTCCACCAAACCAAAAATTCCACTACCACCAAATTCCACCACCAAACACTGCCACCAAATTCCACCACAAAACAATAACACTAAATTCCACCACAAAACACTACCACCAAATTCCACCACAAAACAATAACACTAAATTCCACCACAAAATACTACCACCAAATTCTACCACAAAACACTACCACCAAATTCCACACAAAACACTACCACCAAATTCCACCACAAAACACTACCACCAAATTCCACCACAAAACACTACCACCAAATTCCACCACAAAACACTACCACCAAATTCCACCACAAAACACTACCACCAAATTCCACCACAAAACACTACCACCAAATTCCACCACAAACACTACCACCAAATTCCAAAGTCAGATTTCATCATCTTTCACCCACAACCACTAAACCCAACCATCGATCAAACTCTACCACCAAACTCCACCACATTATTCAACCATCTTACTCCACCACAAACACCACTGACCAAAATCCACACACCACCCTCCACCACCAAATCCTGCTTCCCAAACTCCATCTTCAAACTGCACCATCTTTTTCAATCACCTTGCTCCACCACAAACTCCACACATCAAATTCCACCACCAGACTGCACCATTAAACCTGACCATCAAACTCCACCACAAACTCCACACACCAAATTCCACCACCAGACTGCACCATTAAACCTGACCATCAAACTCCACCACAAACTCCACACACCAAATTCCACCACCAGACTGCACCATTAAACCCCACCACCTTACTTCACCACAAACTCCACTCTCAAAAATCCACATTTAAGGCTCCCTCTATGTGTATGTGTCCAGCCCTCCTCCCCTCCCATTTGAACCGTCTCATGTCGTCTCCTCGCCACAACTGAGAATGCCTTCCCGGTCTCTTCGTCTCCTGGTTCTGCCTGTGTCAACAGCACGCGCATCGCACGGACTTAGAGCGCGCGCCAAGGCCTGGCTAGGCCCACATTGAAAGCTTTGAGCACGCGAACACGTGACCCCTACCCTGCTACTTCCTACTCTTTTCCTACTTCTTCTCCATCTATCTCTCTCTCTCTCTCTCTCTCTCTCTCTCTCACTCCTCATCATCGACGCTAGACCTTTGTGGGAACGGTGCCATGAATAATCAGTCCGTTCTTTTTACTGAAGGACTAATGATTTTGCTGTTTTGTGTTTAACATTTCAATTCTTTGTGTCTCGGGACAAACAATCTCTTAGTTAAAGTCTGTGTTTGATCATCATCATCATCATCATCATCATCATCATCATCATCGTCATCATCATCATCATCATCAATTACCAAGCCTGCTGGTAAAGGTGATCATATCTCTCCACAACTTTCGATCTCGACAGAGATTTTTATAATTTCTGTTGTTGACCTTCTGCCAAGCCATTGTCTTAATCTATCTGATATCTTTTCTCCTTGCTTCCCTCTATCTCTTCGTCCATCAATTTTTCCAGTTGTTACAATATATTCTAGCTGTTCCCTTCTCATTACATGGCCAAAAAATGATGATTGTTTCTTCCTAATATTGGAAATTAGCTCTCTCTTTGCTTTGGCCTCTTTCAGAACGTTTTCATTACTCTTCTTAGCTGTCCATGGTATTCTCAATATTCTTCTGTAAAACCACATTTCTACAGACTCCAGTGATGTTCTTGTCTGTTGTCCTGTTGTCCATGATTTACATCCATATGTTAAGACTGGCTCTACATAACATTTAAGAACTATTTTTCTTGTTTCTATGTTTAATTCATCAGTTTAACAACGTGTACTCTAATAATTTTATTATTAGTTTGATTATTATCATTATTATGGTCATTCACGTTGTTTATTTTGTTGTTAGGATCATCATTCACGTTGTTTATTTTGTTGTTAGGATCATCATTCACGTTGTTTATTTTGTTGTTAGGATCATCATTCACGTTGTTTATTTTGTTGTTAGGATCAGCATTCACGTTGTTTATTTTGTTGTTAGGATCATCATTCACGTTGTTATTTTGTTGTTAGGATCATCATTCACGTTGTTTATTTTGTTGTTAGGATCATCATTCACGTTGTTTATTTGTTGTTAGGATCATCATTCACGTTGTTTATTTTGTTGTGAGGATCATCATTCACGTTGTTTATTTTGTTGTGAGGATCATCATTCACGTTGTTTATTTTGTTGTTAGGATCATCATTCACGTTGTTTATTTTGTTGTGAGGATCATCATTCACGTTGTTTATTTTGTTGTGAGGGTCATCATCACTGCATACCGGATCAACCCATATGTGCTCTGAAAGCCCCCCCCCTCCCCTCGAGAAATTCCGAGAAAAATCCCGGACCCACGTGCACAAACTCCGTAGCACGGCCTGGGATCCACGGTGTTGGTCGGTTTCTGCTGACAATTTTGCCCGGGCAGCGGCACATATTTGTGACCTACTCTTTTGTATTTTAACTGCAAATGATTCTTTAACGTGCGCGAGTGTACACAGGGCCGCCTATTTATTGTCGATATCCGAGAGTTCTAGACTAGGGATCTTCCTACCCAAGACTGCTAGAAACCAGGGGAGGGCTAACGCATTAAAGAAACCATAGATTAAATGCTCCTATTGGGGGTCTGGTTGGCTTCGAGACAGAGAGGTTGTGGGTTCAAATCCTGGCTGCACCAGCTGGGATTTTTATTTGTGATTTCTCTCTACGGCAACCACCCCTCGTCTCAGCAGCGAGGCCCGGTTTGAAACGTTAAATACTCATCGACGGAAAATATATGAGTACTTCCGAAGTCGGAGTTATCTGCCTGTGCGGCGAGGGACCCCTGTGCACACTGCTGCCAGGGAAAAATGGATCCTAGGATGGTCTCTAGGGACTTCGTCAGAGGTAAAAGCTGGCGAACGAAAAAAAATAATGTTCCTATCGTGCTGAAGTCGGATGTGTTGGTTCGAAAGGCGCAAATATTACAGTTACACTGCAAAACCACAACACAACGCAGACACGTCCACTTTACGTCCTTTTTAAGAGCGCATGACGAATAGGAGTACTCCGTTAATCATCGGGCGAACGTAACTAAGCAAGAGAGTGTTCTTATTTTTTTTTTTTTAAATCACCAACGCTTTTGGTGGGTTTAGAACCCGGGTATTTCCTGTTTTGATACCGACGCCGTACCTCTGCACCACCCAGTCCTTCATTTTATTAACGTATTTACGCATCAAAGAAGATTCACAACAGAAATAAAAAGCAGAATAGCTCAGGGCAAAATAGCATTTCAGGAAATGAAAAATATCTTATGCAACAAATCTACGTCAATAAAAATGAGAAAGAGAGTTTATCGGTGCTAATTAGAACCAGGTCTAACCTATGGAAGGAAATCATGGACAATAGACAGACAAATAAAAAGACGATTAGAGGCCGCGAAGATGGGACTTCTCAAAAGAATGTAGAAAGTCCCCTCGACAGCTGAAAAGACCAATGTGGAAATTATCAAAGAGACCAATACAAAAAGGGAGCACCTAAAAAAAAATACAGAAAGAAACAATCAACAATTTTTGGGGCACATCATGGGGGGAGGAAAATTGGAATACTTGGTTCATCATCATCAAGTACAGAGCCTACTGGCGCAGGTGATCATGTCTCTCCACAACTTTCGATCTCGACAGTTCTTTATCATTTCTGTTGTTGACCTTCTGTCAAGCCATCCTCTTAAGCTGTCTGGTATTTTCTCTCTTTGCTTCCCTTCTATCTCTTCGTCCCTCAATTTTTCGAGTTGTTACAATATATTCCAGTTGTTCTCTTCTCATTACATGGCCAAAAAAATGATGATTGTTTCTTCATAATATTGGAAATTAGCTCACTTTTTGCTTTGGCCTCTTTCAGAACATTTTCATTACTCTTCTTAGCTGTCCTTGGTATTCTCAACATTCTTCTGTAAAACCACATTACTACAGCCTCCAGTGATTTTCTTGTCTGTTGTCCTATTGTCCATGATTCACATCCATATGTTAAGACTGGCTCTCCATAACATTTAAGAACTCTTTTTCTTGTTTCTATTGTCAAAAATGGATTGCATAGTATCTTTCTCATTTGCTGGAAAGCTGCTTTTGCCTAAGCCATTCTGCATCTCACCTCTTTTGTACATCTTCCGTCTGAGGTTAACAAAGTTCCCAAATATTTAAATTCATCTGCCTGTTTTACTTGTTTACACCTGGCAAAATAAAAGGAAAGAGTAGATCGAGGACGCCAAAGAAAGAAAATACTGGATAGCTTGGTGTCATGGCATGGAAAACAGTCAACAACAAAACTGATAAGATGCACTGTAGATAGAAGATTGTGGAAGGACATAATCGCCTATACCAGCCGGTATGGCACATGATGATGATTTGCGTATAATTACGGACAAAGCCACAGCAAAGAGAGAGTTAATTTCCAATATTATGAAGAAGCAATCATCATTTTGGCCATGTAATGAGAAGAGAACAACTGGAATATATTGTAACAAGTGGAACAATTGAGGGACGAAGAGATAGAGGGAAGCAAAGAGAAAAGATACCAGACAGCTTACGAGAATGGCTTGGCAGAAGGTCAACAACAGAAATGATAAATAACTGTCGAGATCGAGCGTTGTGGAGAGACATGATCAACTACACCAACAGGCACGGCACTTGATGATGATTTACGCAACATTTTGTTACCAACTTACTACAAATCGTAATCTTTAGTCATTGGGGCAATAATGACAGACTTGTATCAACTTGAGGATCGATGGGGCAATAATGACAGACCTTTATCAACTTGGGGATCGATGGTCAATAATGACAGACCTTATCAACTTGGGGATCGATGGGCAATAATGACAGACCTTTATCAACTTGGGGATCGATGGGACAATAATGACAGACCTTTATCAACTTGGGGATCGATGGGACAATAATGACAGACCTTTATCAACTTGGGGATCGATGGGACAATAATGACAGACCTTTATCAACTTGGGGATCGATGGGACAATAATGACAGACCTTTATCAACTTGGGGATCGATGGGGCAATAATGACAGACCTTTATCAACTTGGGGATCGATGGGGCAATAATGACAGACCTTTATCAACTTGGGGATCGATGGGGCAATAATGATAGACCTTTATCAACTTGGGGATCGATGGGGCAATAATGATAGACCTTTATCAACTTGGGGATCGATGGGGCAATAATGATAGACCTTTATCAACTTGGGGATCGATGGGGCAATAATGATAGACCTTTATCAACTTGGGGATCGATGGGGCAATAATGACAGCCCTATATCACCTTGGGATAGATGGGGCAATAATGACTGACTTTTATCAACTTGAGGATCGATGGGGCAATAATGACAGACCTTTATCAACTTGGTGATAGATGGGGCAATAATGACAGACTCTTATCAAATTGGGGATCGATGGGGCAATAATGACATACTTTTATCAACTTGAGGATCGATGGGGCAATAATGATAGACCTTTATCAACTTGGGGATCGATGGGGCAATAATGATAGACCTTTATCAACTTGGGGATCGATGGGGCAATAACGACAGCCCTATATCACCTTGGGGATAGATGGGGCAATAATGACTGACTTTTATCAACTTGAGGATCGATGGGGCAATAATGACAGACCTTTATCAACTTGGGGATAGATGGGGCAATAATGACAGACTCTTATCAAATTGGGGATCGATGGGGCAATAATGACAGACTTTTATCAACTTGAGGATCGATGGGGCAATAATGACAGACTTTATCAACTTGGCTTTTATCAACGTGGGGATAGATGGGGCAATAATAACATACTTTATCAACTTGGGGATCGAGGGGGCAATAATAACATACTTTATCAACTTGGGGATCGATGGGGCAATAATAACATACTTTATCAACTTGGGATCGATGGGGCAATAATGACAGACTTTTTTCAACATGTTGATCGATGGGACAATAATGATAGACCTTTATCAACTTGGGGATCGATGGGGCAATAATGATAGACCTTTATCAACTTGGGATCGATGGGGCAATAATGATAGACCTTTATCAACTTGGGGATCGATGGGGCAATAATGATAGACCTTTATCAACTTGGGGATCGATGGGGCAATAATGACAGCCCTATATCACCTTGGGGATAGATGGGGCAATAATGACTGACTTTTATCAACTTGAGGATCGATGGGGCAATAATGACAGACCTTTATCAACTTGGGGATAGATGGGGCAATAATGACAGACTTTTATCAAATTGGGGATCGATGGGGCAATAATGACAGACTTTTATCAACTTGAGGATCGATGGGGCAATAATGATAGACCTTTATCAACTTGGGGATCGATGGGGCAATAATGATAGACCTTTATCAACTTGGGGATCGATGGGGCAATAATGACAGCCCTATATCACCTTGGGGATAGATGGGGCAATAATGACTGACTTTTATCAACTTGAGGATCGATGGGGCAATAATGACAGACCTTTATCAACTTGGGGATAGATGGGGCAATAATGACAGACTCTTATCAAATTGTGGATCGATGGGGCAATAATGACAGACTTTTATCAACTTGAGGATCGATGGGGCAATAATGACAGACTTTATCAACTTGGCTTTTATCAACGTGGGGATCGATGGGGCAATAATAACATACTTTATCAACTTGGGGATCGATGGGGCAATAATGACAGACTTTTTTCAAAATGTTGATCGATGGGACAATAATGACAGACCTTTATCAACTTGGGGATCGATGGGACAATAATGACAGACTTGTATCAACTTGGGGATAGATGGGGCAATAATGACAGACTTTTATCAACATGTTGATCGATGGGGCAATAATGACAGACTTTTATCAACTTGGTGATCGATGGGGCAATAATGACAGACTTTTATCAACTTGTGGATCGATGGGGCAATAACGACAGACTTTGATCAACTTGGGGATCGATGGGGCAATAATGACAGACTTTTATCAACTTGGCGATGGATGGGGCAATAATGACAGACTTTTATCAACTTGGGGATCGATGGGGCAATAATGACAGACTTTTATCAACTTGTTGATCGATGGGACAATAATGACAGACTTGTATCAACTTGGGGATAGATGGGGCAATAATGACAGACTTTTATCAACTTGGGGATCGATGGGACAATAATGACAGACTTGTATCAACTTGGGGATAGATGGGGCAATAATGACAGACCTTTATCAACTTGGGGATAGATGGGGCAATAATGACAGACTTTTATCAACATGTTGATCGATGGGGCAATAATGACAGACTTTTATCAACTTGGTGATCGATGGGGCAATAATGACAGACTTTTATCAACTTGTGGATCGATGGGGCAATAACGACAGACTTTGATCAACTTGGGGATCGATGGGGCAATAATGACAGACTTTTATCAACTTGGCGATGGATGGGGCAATAATGACAGACTTTTATCAACTTGGGGATCGATGGGGCAATAATGACAGACTTTTATCAACTTTGTGATCGATGGGGCAATAATGACAGACTTTATCAACTTGGCTTTTATCAACTTAGGGATCGATAGGGCAATAATAACATACTTTATCAACTTGGGGATCGATTGGACAATAATGACAGACCTTTATCAACGTGGGGATAGATGGGGCAATAATGACAGACTTTTATCAGCTTGGGGATCGATGGGGCAATAATGACAGACTTTTATCAACTTGGTGATCAATGGGGCAATAATGACAGACTTTATCAACATGGGTGTTGTTTGGACACTACTGACAGTCTTTATCTCATGGGGGTCATTGGGGCACCACTGACAGACTTTATCAACATGGGGTCGTTGGAGCACTACTAATAGACTTTATCGACATGGGGGTCGTTGGAGCACTACTGATAGACTTTAACGACAAGGGGGTCATTGGAGCACTACTGATAGACTTTAACGACAGGGGGTCGTTTGGACACTATTGGAGCACTACTGATAGACTTTATCGACATGGGGGTCGTTTGGACACTATTGGAGCACTACTGATAGACTTTATCGACATGGGGGTCGTTTGGACACTATTGGAGCACTACTGATAGACTTTATCGACATGGGTGTCGTTTGGACACTATTGGAGCACTACTGATAGACTTTATCGACATGGGGGTCGTTTGGGCACTACTGATAGACTTTATCGACATGGGGGTCGTTTGGGCACTACTGTTAGACTTTATCGACAAGGGGGTCGTTGGAGCACTACTGATAGACTTTATCGACATGGGGGTCGTTTGGGCACTATTGGAGCGCTACTGATAGACTTTATCAACATGGGTGTCGTTTGGGCACCACTGATAGACTTTATCGACATGGGGGTCGTTTGGGCACCACTGACAGACTTTATCAACATAGGGGTCGTTGGAGCATTACTCATAGACTTTATCGACTTGGAGATCGTTGGGGCACCACTGACAGACTTTATCAACATGGGGGTCGTTTGGGCACCACTGACAGACTTTATCAACATGGGGGTCGTTTGAGCACTACTGATAGACTTTATCGACTTGGAGATCGTTGGGGAAGAGACAGACTTTATCAACCTGGGGGTCGTTGGGGCACCATTGACAGACTTTATCAACACGGAGGTCGTTGTAGCAGTACTGATAGGCTGTATCGACTTGGAGATCGTTGGGGCACCACTGACAGACTTTATCAACATGGGGATCGTTTGGGCACTACTGATAAACTTTATCGACTTGGAGATCGTTGGGGCACCACTGACAGACTTTATCAACATGGGGATCATTTGGGCATCATTGACAGACTTTATCATCATGGAGGTCGTTGGAGCACTACTGATAGACTGTATAGACTTGGAGATCGTTGGGCACCACTGACAGACTTTATCAACATGGGGGTCGTTTGGGCACTACTGCTAGACTTTATCGACTTGGAGATCGTTGGGGCACCACTGATAGACTTTATCGACTTGGAGATCGTTGGGGCACCACTGATAGACTTTATCAACATGGGTGTCGTTTGGGCACCACTGATAGACTTTATCGACATGGGTGTCGTTTGGGCACCACTGATAGACTTTATCGACTTGGAGATCGTTTGTGCACCACTGATAGACTTTATCGACTTGGAGATCGTTGGGGCACCACTGATAGACTTTATCGACTTGGAGATCGTTGGGGCACCACTGATAGACTTTATCGACTTGGAGATCGTTGGGGCACCACTGATAGACTTTATCGACTTGGAGATCGTTGGGGCACCACTGATAGACTTTATCGACTTGGAGATCGTTGGGGCACCACTGATAGACTTTATCGAGTTGGAGATCGTTGGGGCACCACTGATAGACTTTATCGACTTGGAGATCGTTGGGGCACCACTGATAGACTTTATCGACTTGGAGATCGTTGGGGCACCACTGATAGACTTTATCGACTTGGAGATCGTTGGGGCACCACTGATAGACTTTATCGACTTGGAGATCGTTGGGGCACCACTGATAGACTTTATCGACTTGGAGATCGTTGGGCACCACTGATAGACTTTATCGACTTGGAGATCGTTGGGGCACCACTGATAGACTTTATCGACTTGGAGATCGTTGGGGCACCACTGATAGACTTTATCAACATGGGGGTCGTTTGGGCACCACTGATAGACTTTATCGACTTGGAGATCGTTGGGGCACCACTGATAGACTTTATCAACATGGGTGTCGTTTGGGCACCACTGATAGACTTTATCGACATGGGGGTCGTTTGGGCACCACTGATAGACTTTATCAACATGGGTGTCGTTTGGGCACTACTGATAGACTTATCGACTTGGAGATCGTTGGGGCACCACTGACAGACTTTATTAACATGGGGATCGTTTGGGCACTACTGATGGACTTTATCGACTTGGAGATAGTTGGGGTACCACTGATAGACTTTATCAACATGGGGGTCGTTTAGGCACTATTGGAGCACTACTGATAGACTTTATCGACATGGGGGTCGTTTGGGCACTATTGGAGCGATTCTGATAGACTTTATCGACATGGGGGTCGTTTGGACACTATTGGAGCACTACTGATAGACTTTATCGACATGGGGGTCGTTTGGACACTATTGGAGCACTACTGATAGACTTTATCGACATGGGGGTCGTTTGGGCACTACTGATAGACTTTATCGACATGGGGGTCGTTTGGACACTATTGGAGCGATTCTGATAGACTTTATCGACATGGGGGTCGTTTGGACACTATTGGAGCGATTCTGATAGACTTTATCGACATGGGGGTCGTTTGGACACTATTGGAGCACTACTGATAGACTTTATCGACATGGGGGTCGTTTGGACACTATTGGAGCACTACTGATAGACTTTATCGACATGGGGGTCGTTTGGGCACTACTGATAGACTTTATCGACATGGGGGTCGTTTGGGCACTACTGTTAGACTTTATCGACAAGGGGGTCGTTGGAGCACTACTGATAGACTTTATCGACATGGGGATCGTTTGGGCACTACTGATGGACTTTATCGACTTGGAGATAGTTGGGGTACCACTGATAGACTTTATCGACTTGGAGATCGTTGGGGCACCACTGATAGACTTTATCGACTTGGAGATCGTTGGGGCACCACTGATAGACTTTATCAACATGGGGGTCGTTTGGGCACCACTGATAACTTTATCGACTTGTAGATCGTTGGGGCACCACTGATAGACTTTATCGACTTGGAGATCGTTGGGGCACCACTGATAGACTTTATCGACTTGGAGATCGTTGGGGCACCACTGATAGACTTTATCAACATGGGGGTCGTTTGGGCACCACTGATAAACTTTATCGACTTGGAGATCGTTGGGGCACCACTGATAGACTTTATCGACTTGGAGATCGTTGGGGCACCACTGATAGACTTTATCAACATGGGGGTCGTTTGGGCACCACTGATAGACTTTATCGACTTGGAGATAGTTGGGGTACCACTGATAGACCTTATCAACATGGGGGTCGTTTGGGCACTACTGACAGACTTTATCAACATGGGGGTCGTTTGGGCACCACTGATAGACTTTATCGTCTTGGAGATAGTTGGGGTACCACTGATAGACTTTATCAACATGGGGGTCGTTTGGGCACTACTGACAGACTTTATCGACATGGGGGTCGTTTGGGCACCACTGACAGACTTTATCAACATGGGGGTCGTTTGGGCACTACTGATAGACTTATCGACTTGGAGATCGTTGGGGCACCACTGACAGACTTTATTAACATGGGGATCGTTTGGGCACTACTGATGGACTTTATCGACTTGGAGATAGTTGGGGTACCACTGACAACATGGGGGCCGTTTTGGCACCACTGACAGACTTTATCAACATGGGGTCGTTTGAGCACTACTGATAGACTTTATCGACTTGGAGATCGTTGGGGAATAGACAGACTTTATCAACCTGGGGGTCGTTGGGGCACCATTGACAGACTTTATCAACATGGAGGTCGTTGGAGCACTACTAATAGGCTGTATGGACTTAAAGATCGTTGGGGCACCACTGACAGACTTTATCAACATGGGGATCGTTGGGGCATCATTGACAGACTTTATCAACATGGAGGTCGTTGGGGCATCATTGACAGACTTTATCAACATGGAGGTCGTTGGGCATCATTGACAGACTTTATCAACATGGAGGTCGTTGGGGCATCATTGACAGACTTTATCAACATGGAGGTCGTTGGGGCATCATTGACAGACTTTATCAACATGGAGGTCGTTGGGGCATCATTGACAGACTTTATCAACATGGAGGTCGTTGGAGCACTACTGATAGACTGTATAGACTTGGAGATCGTTGGGGCACCACTGACAGACTTTATCAACATGGGGGTCGTTTGGGGACTACTGATAGACTTTATCGACATGGGGATCGTTGGGGACTACTGATAGACTTTATCGACATGGGGATCGTTGGGGCACCACTGATAGACTTTATCGATTTGGAGATCGTTGGGGCACCACTGATAAACTTTATCGATTTGGAGATCGTTGGGGCACCACTGATAGACTTTATCAACATGGGGGTCGTTTGTGCACCACTGATAGACTTTATCAACATGGGGGTCGTTTGTGCACCACTGATAGACTTTATCAACATGGGGGTCGTTTGTGCACCACTGATAGACTTTATCAACATGGGGGTCGTTTGTGCACCACTGATAGACTTTATCAACATGGGGGTCGTTTGTGCACCACTGATAGACTTTATCAACATGGGGTCGTTTGTGCACCACTGATAGACTTTATCAACATGGGGTCGTTGTGCACCACTGATAGACTTTATCAACATGGGGGTCGTTTGTGCACCACTGATAGACTTTATCAACATGAGGGTCGTTTGTGCACCACTGATAGACTTTATCAACATGAGGGTCGTTTGTGCACCACTGATAGACTTTATCAACATGAGGGTCTTTTGTGCACCACTGATAGACTTTATCAACATGGGGGTCGTTTGGGCACCACTGATAAGTTTATCGACTTTCCCTATTCATTCCCCAACAAAACAACAGTGCACCAACACTCGTTAACACATCCGTAGAGCACTGGGTCGAAGGAATAGAGCCCCACCTACAGCTAAATCGATATGGATTTAGCGAAGCGTGTAGATTGCCCGTTTCATGAAAGTACAATCTGGTGTGCGCCCTCTGTTTGGCCCCCTCTATACCTGTGTATGCAATAAGTTTACATCAATGGAAGTGAGAAAGAGAGTTAATCAGTGATATATTTATATATAACCACTAATATCTTCAGTAATCAAGAAACGACGATGGTCATATGTTGGACATGTGATGAGAAGAGATAATAACTGAATATCAAAGCAAGTCTCCTGTGGGAAACAACAGGTAAGAGGAAAAGAGGAAGACCCAGAGAGACACTGAGAAGAACATTGATGGGAGAGGCAAGAGCAGCAGGAATCGGCTCCCTCAATGAGATAGAGATGCTTGCACAGAACAGAGACAAATGGCGAGATTTGATAAAGTATCTTTAACAGAATTGAAAACTGCTAGAACAAAAATTCAGATAAGAGAAGGAGTATCTTGGTCTACGCCCTGTGGGCCGGCTACGGCTCAAAAGGTCAATATATATATATAAAATAGTATGGAGGAGCTAAACTAATAGAAAGACAAAACAAACTATAACGTTTCGGCAGAACCCTTCATCAGGTATACAAGCAAACTATAACAATTAAACATAAACCCAAGCCAGAAAACACAACACAGATCTAAATAATACCGGGAAAACCGGTGGCCAGGATTTACGTAGAATCAGGTTAAAAGATAAATAGACAATTGGGCCGATAGCATTTAAATAGACCAAACGGAGCTAAACGATGAAGAATTTGAAAAATGAAAGAAGTTGCCCTATTTGTGTGTTTAATTTGTATTTTTTTGTTGTACCTCATGAAGGTTTTTGCCGAAACGTTGTAGTTTGTCTACAATTTTATTTTTATTTTATAATTTCTCTGCAGCTATATCCGCGACCCCCAGGCAGTATTTTAATATTTTGTTTATTGATACTTTTGCTTATTTTCATCGCTGATATATATTTGAGTTATTTGCGGGTCATGATCATTGCACTGCGAACATGTGATATATAAGGCCAATTCTAACCTACGGGTCATCATCATTGCACTGAGAATATGTGTTATATAAGGCCAATTCTAACCCACGGGTCATCATAATTGCACTGAGAATATGTGTTATATAAGGCCAATTCTAACCCACGGGTCATCATCATTGCACTGCGAACATGTGATATATAAGGCCAATTCTAACCCACGGGTCATCATCATTGCACTGAGAATATGTGTTATATAAGGCCAATTCTAACCTACGGGTCATCATCATTGCACTGAGAATATGTGTTATATAAGGCCAATTCTAACCCACGGGTCATCATCATTGCACTGCGAACATGTGATATATAAGGCCAATTCTAACCCACGGGTCATCATCATTGCACTGAGAATATGTGTTATATAAGGCCAATTCTAACCTACGGGTCATCATCATTGCACTGCGAACATGTGATATATAAGGCCAATTCTAACCCACGGGTCATCATCAATGCGCTGCGAACATGTGTTATATAAGGCAAATTCTGACCTACGGGTCATCATCATTGCACTGTGAACATGTGTTATATAAGGCAAATTCTGACCTACGGGTCATCATCATTGCACTGTGAACATGTGTTATATAAGGCCAATTCTGACCTACGGGTCATCATCATTGCACTGCGAACATGTGTTATATAAGGCCAATTCTGACCTACGGGTCATCATCATTGCACTGTGAACATGTGTTATATAAGGCAAATTCTGACCTACGGGTCATCATCATTGCACTGTGAACATGTGTTATATAAGGCCAATTCTGACCTACGGGTCATCATCATTGCACTGCGAACATGTGTTATATAAGGCCAATTCTGACCTACGGGTCATCATCATTGCACTGCGAACATGTGATATATAAGGCCAATTCTGACTTACGGGTCATCATCATTACACTGCGAACATGTGATATATAAGGCCAATTCTGACTTACGGGTCATCATCATTGCACTGCGAACATGTGATATATAAGGCCAATTCTAACCTGTCATCATCATTACACTGCGAACATGTGATATATAAGGCCAATTCTGACTTACGGGTCATCATCATTGCACTGCGAACATGTGATATATAAGGCCAATTCTGACTTACGGGTCATCATCATTGCACTGCGAACATGTGATATATAAGGCCAATTCTGACTTACGGGTCATCATCATTGCACTGCGAACATGTGATATATAAGGCCAATTCTGACTTACGGGTCATCATCATTGCACTGCGAACATGTGATATATAAGGCCAATTCTGACTTACGGGTCATCATCATTGCACTGCGAACATGTGATATATAAGGCCAATTCTGACTTACGGGTCATCATCATTGCACTGCGAACATGTGATATATAAGGCCAATTCTGACCTACAGAATTAAATCGTGGACAGTAGGCATACCAATGAAAAGCCTATTAGGAGGCCACTAGGTTGGGATTTCTCAGAAGAATGTTGAAAGTTCCCTGGACAGCTAAAAAGACCAATGAGAACATTCTCAAAGAAGCCAACACAAAAAGGGAACTCCTAAAAAGAGCACCATCAGAAAAAAAAAAAAATAATATTTTCGGGCACATCATGAAAAGAGGAAAGTTAGAGTACATGAATCATCATCATCATCAAGTACCGGGCCTGCTGGCGTAGGTGATCATGTCTCTCCACAACGCTCGATCTCGACAGTTATTTATCATTTCTGTTATTGACCTTCTGCCAAGCCATTCTCTTAAGCTGTCTGGTATCTTTTCTCTTTGCATCCCTCTATCTCTTCGTCCCTCAATTTTTGCAGTTGTTACAATATATTCCAGTTGTTCTCTTCTCATCACATGGCCAAACAATGATAATTGTTTCTTCCTAATATTGGAAATTAACTCTTTTTTTGCTTTGACCTCTCTCAGAACATCTTCATTACTCTTCTTAGCTGTCCATGGTACTCTCAACATTCTTCTGTAAAACCACGCTTCTACAGACTCCAGTGATTTTTTTGTCTGCTGTCCTATCGTCCATGATTCGCATCCATATGTTAAGACTGGCTCTACATAACATTTAAGAACTCTTTTTTCTTGTTTATATTGTCAAAAATAGATTACATAGTATCTTCCTCATTTTTTGGAAAGCTGCTTTTACCTGAGCCATTCTGCATCTCACCTCTTTTGTACATCATCCGTCTGAGGTTAACAAAGTTTCCAAAGTACATGGATACAACTGACAAAATACAATTAAATAGTATTGTTTTTCTTCTTACTTTGTCTCTCTTCCTCTTTTTCTTCTTCTTATTTTGGTTCTTGTTCACTTTGTATTTTCGTTTCATCTAGTCTTTGTCTCTCATTTTTTTATCTTGTTTTCTTTCTTTTTCACCTTTGTCTCATTTATTTTTTTTCTTTGACATTTTTCTCTTTCTTCTTTTTTAATCTCCTACTTCGCCTTCTTTCCTTCCTTCTTTCCTTCCTCCCTCCCTCCCTTCCTCCGTCTCTCCCCCTTTCTCTGACTCCTTCCTTCTCACTCCCTCCCTCCCTTCCTCCCTTCCTCCCTCCCTCCCTTCTTCCTTCCTTCCTTTATATTCTCTTCTTTCTTTTCTTTTTTTTGTCTTCTTCTTCTTCCTTTTACTTACCCTTCTTTCTTCTCCTTAGTCTCCTTCTCCTTTTCTCCTTCTCCGCCTTCTCCTCTTGTTAGTTTTTCTCTTCTTGCTCATTATTCTATTCCTTATCTATCTAACCTTCAGTCACCTTCCTCTTATTTGACACGTCTTCTCCTCATTATTCATCCCATCACATGTCTTGTTATTTAAAACTGTAAAGACGAAAAGTAAACACTCTAAAAGGGGTGTATATTCATCTGCTATTTTTTATCGCTAGGAGTTCATTGATGTAGCTAGGAGACCGTGCTGTGGTCTTTTCTTGGCTTGTGGGTCGTGTGTTTTCAGATTTAGTTTTCATCGTTTGGTTCCTTTGGTCTAATTAAATCCTACCTGGCCTATTGTTTATTGATATTTTAAACAGACTCTTCGTAAATCCTGGCCAACGTATTTTCCGCCATTTGTTTTTCGCTGTCTCACTTCCTCAATCTCACAACCTCACTCCCTGTTTCCTTACCTCACTCCCTCATTCTCCTTACCACACTCCCTGTCTCCCTACCACACTCCCTCAATCTCCCTGCCTCACTTTCACTCCCTCACTCCCCCACTCTCACTACCTCACTCCCCACTCTCACTACCTCACTCCCCCACTCTCATTACCTCACCCCCACTCTCGCTACCACACTCCCCCACTCTCACTACCTCACTTCCCCACTCTCATTCACCCACTCTCACTACTTCATTCCCCAATCTCACTACCTCACTCTCACTACCTCACTCCCCCACTCTCACTACCTCACTCCCCACTCTCATTACCTCACTCCCCCACTCTCATTACCTCACTCCCCCACTCTCATTACCTCACTCCCCCACTCTCACTACCTCATTCCCGCACTCTCACTACCTCACTCTCGTTACCTCACTCCCCCAATCTCACTACCTCACACCCCCACTCTCACTACCACACTTCCCACTCTCACTACTTCACTTCTTCACCCTCACTACCGCACTCCCCACTCTCACTGTCTCACCCCTCACTCTCATTATTTCACTCCTCCACTCTCACGACATCACTCCCCCACTCTCACTACCTCACTCTCTCCATATTACACTCTCACCCCTTGTCTCCCTACCTCACTCACCCACTCTCATTACCGCATTCCCCACTCTCACTATCTCACTCCCTCACTCTCACTATCTCACTCCCACACTATCACTACCTCACTCCCCCCCCCCACTCTCACTACCTCACTCCCCGACTCACACTACCTCACTCTCCATATCACACTCTCACCCCGTGTCTGCCTACCTCACTCCCCCACTATCGCGATCTCACTCCCCACTCTCACTACCGCACTCCCACTCTCACTATCTCACCCCTCACTCTCACTATCTCACTTCCCCCACTCTCACTACTTCACTCCCCCACTCCCACTACCTCTCTCCCCACTCTCACTACTTCACTCCCCCATTCCCACTACCTCTCTCCCCCACTCTCACTACCTCTCTCCCCCACTCTCACTACCTCACTCCCCCACTCTCACTACCTCACTCTCTCCATATCACACTCTCACCCTTGCCTCCCTACCTCACTCCCCACTCTCACCACCTCACTCTCCCCACTCTCACACCTCACTCCCCCAGTCTCACTCCCCCACTGTCACCCCATGTTTCCCTCCTCACTCCCACAATCTCCCACCACCACACAACATCAATCCCTCTCACTCCCACTCCCTCAATCTCCCCCAATCTCCCACATTACCCCTATCCAATTAACCATATTTACATCAACCCTCCAAATTGACTATTCTATCACAACTGAACGATAACCCTTATCTTAATAAAGTCCCTGCTCGTTAGTTTCACCCACCACTCTGATTACAGCTGACCAGCTATCAGTCACAGTTTCCCCCAGTATTTCTTAACAGCCGACGTGTTTAGTAAAAATTAACATTTTGTTTTTTAAACCTGTGTTAATTCTTTCAGAATGTTTTGCCGTGAATTATTACTCAAGTTAAAGTCTGGACGAGCGGATAGCTTAGATATCTCAGTTTGTTGTAAATAAGAAAACAACGCACGGGCGCTCATTTAACGCCCTTTTTGTTTATCATTGGATCATTGGAATACCGGTCAATGTGGCGGATAGGCGGGAAGGACAATTGAAGCTCGCCTTAAAAGTGGTTCATGTTGGAGTTTTCTCATATTCCAAGTCCGACTTGCTGCCGGAGCTACTGAGTTTATTGCTCTGTGTACACCGTGAGCTGTGTGTTTCATCCGGATCGTGTTTCGATATTCGACTGCTTATGATGAATGATGATATCGTATGATGGAGAACAGATGGCTGTGTTCACTTTCTGTGCGGTTTCGCCCTATGACTTGTGCTGAGTTTGCTATGATGGGGACTGCAGCTACCTTTTCTTTGTTTGGGATATTATTAACTCTTTCCATAGGCGTGCGTCACGCCGATTTCGGTCGCATACGTTTTCGCCGCATTGTGCGTCACTCTCAATTTGATTATGTGAACGTCATCGAACCATATTTTGTTTAATGTCTTGTATTACCTCGGTATTTGTGAAATCTAATACTTTGTTCAGTTAGCTAAAAATTCATATATAACGTTCTATAAATTATATAAATATAAATAAGTAGATTGGTTCTTAAAACTATGAATAATTTTGTCTCTGAAATCTGTTCCGTTGCGTTGATAGAAATTTCCCCATAGAAAGAGTTAACTCGGATGATTCAACTGGCAGTTAAGCAATTGTGGATTATACTTTGTTTGCAGTGATCTCTATCTATAGTCCTTTCGAGCGAAGACGGCACATAGGGCAGAACTACAATCTCAAAAAGGAGCCGCGATAGCTCAGTGGTAGTGAACTGGACTACAAAGGACAAGGGGTTAGGTTCGATCCCAACCGACGGCTTCCGGGTTCACCACCCAGCCTTAAATGGGTACCGGATTTTTTTCTGGAAAGTAAAGCAACACGGGCGTGATACCGACCACATTACCCCAAAATCATGTGCTGAAGGTCTGTAAAATATAGGGTCACTAACCATATTTCCCCTATACGCCACTTGGCGTGACGAGAGTACTTTACTTACTTTTACAATCTCAAAAACAGAAACCTTGCATGCCAAAGTGGCACATATTGTAGAGATCCCTGCTTCTAAAATCTATGGTTCTGTTTCCATGACAATGCTTTTTACAATGACAGCTTGTCAAGCCACCGATCAACCTCCTTAGTCGCCTCTTACAACATGCCTGGAAGGTCACAGTGTCACTATTCTTTACTTCCTACATAATGAGGCCCCGGTAACACACGGGAGTTGCAGTGATACCGGGGCCTTCAATAACCATAACCATTGTTTATGTTTTTTGTTTACCTGTTTTATATTTCAATTGAAGTCCCGAGGGACTGGATTCTGCGTAAATATCAATTTTACATATATTTCACACTGGCAGCCGTGTGCTCAGATGTCCCACGCCATACAGGCAGATATTCTCAGGTATAAGATGTACTCTTAATTGTTTAGTTTCGTTTCGAGATTTTAACGCGCTGGGTACATTTTGTAGTAACCAGTTTTGTCCTGGGCAGAGCCATGTGTCTCGACTGGACTAGGAGAAACCAAGGAACGGTTAAAGGGGCAAGAAGGTGAGGTAGATAGAGAAAGATGTGGGAAGATAACATTAGAGAATGGACAGGCCTCGATTAGATACCATTAGAGAACTGACAGGCCTCGATTAGATGCCATTAGAGAATGGACAGGCCTCGATTAGATACCATTAGAGAATGGACAGGCCTCGATTAGATACATTAGAGAATGGACAGGCCTCGATTAGATGCCATTAGAGAATGGACAGGCCTCGATTAGATACCATAGAGAATGGACAGGCCTCGATTAGATACCATTAGAGAATGGACAGGCCTCGATTAGATACCATTAGAGAATGGACAGGCCTCGACTAGATACCATTAGAGAATGGACAGGCCTCGATTAGATGCCATTAGAGAATGGACAGGCCTCGATTAGATGCCATTAGAGAATGGACAGGACTCGACTAGATACCATTAGAGAATGGACAGGCCTCGATTAGATGCATTAGAGAATGGACAGACCTCGACTATTCTGAGTCCCAAATAATGAGTGAAGGTTTAGAGAAGTGGAGAAGGTAGACTAAGTCTGTCATTGGTGCCCCAACGACCCCTAGATTGACCAAGTCTGTCAGTGGTGCCCCAACGACCCCTAGATTGACCAAGTCTATCAGTGGTGCCCCACCGACCCCTAGTTTGACCAAGTCTGTCAGTGGTGCCCCACCGACCCCTAGTTTGACCATGTCTGTCAGTGGTGCCCTAACGACCCCTAGGTTGACCAAGTCTGTCAGTGGTGCCCCACCGACCCCTAGATTAACCAAGTCTGTCAGTGGTGCCCCACCGAACCCTAGATTAACCAAGTCTGTCAGTGGTGCCCCACCGACCCCTAGATTAACCAAGTCTGTCAGTGGTGCCCCACCGACCCCTAGATTAACCAAGTCTGTCAGTGGTGCCCCACCGACCCCTAGATTAACCAAGTCTGTCAGTGGTGCCCCACCGACCCCTAGATTAACCAAGTCTGTCAGTGGTGCCCCACCGACCCTAGATTAACCAAGTCTGTCAGTGGTGCCCCACCGAACCCTAGATTAACCAAGTCTGTCAGTGGTGCCCCACCGACCCCTAGATTAACCAAGTCTGTCAGTGGTGCCCCACCGACCCTAGATTAACCAAGTCTGTCAGTGGTGCCCCACCGACCCCTAGATTAACCAAGTCTGTCAGTGGTCCTAGCACAACGAACTCCATGTTAAGGTAGGAAAAGAAGAAGAAGAAGAAGAAGAAGAAGCAGAGACTCCATATGTTGTATACAGCTTATTTCTATATTCTTGGATGTACTCATCTTATCATCGTGAAAGCACACATTGGCCAGATAATATCTGCATCTTTCTTCCAGTGTGAAAACCAAATGTCCTTTTTCTCCTAAAGGTCTTCAGCAGTACCACAGAGTTTCATGTATCTGAGCTGCAACAAACTTCAAGATTTTCGCTAGCGTATGCAATGGTGACTAATTTTCTATAAATCAACACTAGAACGAGTATTCCTAATTAAAATGACCCCCGTGCAGACACTGATATCGATCGCTCAGTTGTTGACTGGACTACAAAAGACAAGAGGTCCGGTTGGATTCTGATTGACGGCTTGAAGCGGCTCGGGCGTAATACCGACCATTTTACCCCAAAAATGATGTTAAGCAGGTCTGTAAAATTATGGTCACTAACACCATATTACCTATACGCCATTTGACGTGACGGGGCTCTTTACCTTTTTTTTTACTGCGCAGACACAGCTTTACTGCGTCTATTTATTACGCAATTACTTTTTTGCGTTAGTAAATGATAAACGTCATCAATGGCACCAGTCTCCTTCGACGCTGTACATTCCTTCCTACTTGGTACTTAGGGGATTGTTTGGTCTCGAGGCAAGACGCCGCCCTTTGTGTTTGTTTGTGTTTAGTGAGGTTTGTGTTTAGTGAGGTTTGTGTTTAGTGAGGTTTGTGTTTTTAGTGAGGTTTTGTGTTTAGTGAGGTTTGTGTTTAGTGAGGTTTGTGTTTAGTGAGGTTTGTGTTTAGTGAGGTTTGTGTTTAGTGAGGTTTGTGTTTAGTGAGGTTTGTGTTTAGTGAGGTTTGAGTTTAGTGAGGTTTGTGTTTAGTGAGGTTTGTGTTTAGTGAGGTTTGTGTTTAGTGAGGTTTGTGTTTAGTGGGGTTTGTGTTTAGTGAGGTTTGTGTTTAGTGAGGTTGTGTTTAGTGAGGTTTGAGTTTAGTGAGGTTTGTGTTTAGTGAGGTTTGTGTTTAGTGAGGTTTGTGTTTAGTGAGGTTTGAGTTTAGTGAGGTTTGTGTTTAGTGAGGTTTGTGTTTAGTGAGGTTTGTGTTTAGTGAGGTTTGTGTTTAGTGAGGTTTGTGTTTAGTGAGGTTTGTGTTTAGTGAGGTGTGAGTTTAGTGAGGTTTGTGTTTAGTGAGGTTTGTGTTTAGTGAGGTTTGTGTTTAGTGAGGTTTGTGTTTAGTGAGGTTTGTGTTTAGTGAGGTTTGTATTTAGTGAGGTTTGTGTTTAGTGAGGTTTGTGTTTAGTGAGGTTTGTGTTTAGTTTAGTATTTCCTTAGTTTTAGCCCCTGTGTTAATTGTTTTGATAGTAGTATGTTTTTCAATTTTCCAAAAAATGAGAATGATACTGAGCAATCCATTTTTGACAATAGAAACAAGAAAAAGAGTTCTTAAATGTTAAGTGGAGCCAGTCTTAACATATGGATGCGAATCATAGACAATAGGACAACAGACAAGAAAATCACTGGAGTCTGTAAAAATGTGGTTTTGAGAGAAGAATGTTGAGAATACCATGGACAGCTAAGAAGAGTAATGGAAACGTTCTGAGAGATGTCAAAGCAAAAAGAGAGCTAATTTCCAATATTAGGAAGAAACAATCATCATTTTTTGGCCATGTAATGAGAAGAGAACAACTGGAATATATTGTAACAACTGGGAAAATTAAGGGACGAAGAGATAGAGGGAAGCAAAGAGAAAAAATAACAGACAGCTTAAGAGAATGGCTTGGCAGAAGGTCAACAACAGAAATGATAATAACTGTCGAGATCGAGAGTTGTGGAGAGACATGATCACCTACGCCAGTAGGCCCGGTACTTCATGATGATGATATTTTTCAAAGCAATAAAATTGCTCTTTGCCATTATAAATTAAATTGTATTTCATTCCTTTACTTTACTATATTACTTTATAACTGTAACTATATTACTCTATAACTGTAACTATATTACTCTATAACTGTAACTATATACTCTATAACTGTAACTATATTACTTTACACTGGGACTGGCCTCGAGATAAAGAGGTTGTGGGTTAAAATTTCGGCTGGTTGGGATTGTTATTTATGATTTCTCTCTACGGCAACCACCCCTGGTCTCAGTAGCGAGGCCCGGCTTGAAACGTCAATTACCCTTGGACGGAAACAAATATGAGTACCTCCGAAGACGGAGTTATCTGCCTGTGCGGCGAGGGACCCCTGTGCACGCGTCTGCCAGGGAAAAACGCAATATTCAGTTTCTAGTCTCTAGGGACATCGTCAGTGGTAAAAAAATAAAAAGTTTGTAAAAGTTAACGAAGATTCTAAACCAAATGATAAATATTTGGAGACCACAGCTCGGTTGAGCCTTTAAATACGTGAAAGAAAACTAAGAACAAAAAAAACTCGACGTTGCGGACCGGTATAAGCCTTCTGCGGAAAACATTAACGAAACACACCACACACAAAAAAAAAGACGAGAAATAAATAAATTGCTTAGATTCTGAATTAATAATAAAATGAAAAAATTGGAACAAAATTTGGAGAAATGAGCCAAAAAAAATCGTATCTGTGTGCTGCGCCTGTCATAACTCAAACAACCATTGAAAGAGTATCATGTATGAGGTGAAGTTGTCATTCAAAATGCATTAAAAAAAAAAAAATGTAAAGTACCCTGTCTCGTGAAGTGGCGTGTCGGGAATATGGTGTTAGTGACCATAATTTTTACAGACCTCCAGCACATGATTTTTGGGGTAATGTGGTCGGTATTACGCCCGTGCCGCTTTATTTTCCCAGAAAAAAATCCGGTACCCATTAAAGGCTGGGTGAACCCGGAAGCCGTCGGTTGGGATCGAACCCTACCTCTTATCCTTTGTAGTCCAGTTCACTAACCGTTGAGCTATCGCGGCTCCCATTAAAATGTATGGTTGGTCATAGTTTCATCTGAATGTAACCTATTTATCTATCTCTCTAGTTTATGGTTCTTGTTGTTGTATTCGTTTTTCAAGCAGAAGGCTAGTATCGGGACACAACGTCGAGTTGTTCTGTGTAGCTTCTCATGAAAGAAATTACAATCACTTAAGCTTTTGTATGTATATCCACTACTATCAGAGTACATTCAAGGAGCGGGGTGGAGGTGGGGGGGGGGAGAGAGAAGGGGTCTTCCATTGAGCTATTGTATACATTGTATATTGGTCTAATCCTCCCGCCCTCCTTCGTTCTTTCCTTTGTTCTTTCCTTTGTTCTTTCTTTCGTTTCTTCGTTCGTTCGTTCTTCCTTCCCTTCTTTCCTTCCTACCCTCTCCTCCCTTCATACCTTCCCTCCTCCCTTCTTTATCACCCTGTTCCCTCCCTTTCCTCCCACTCCCTCCCTTCCCTCCTCCCTCCCTTCCTTTCCTCCCACTCCCCCCTTTCCTCCTACTCCCCCCCTTTCCTCCCACTCCCCCCTTTTTCCCTCTCCTTCCCTCCCTTCCTTCCCTCCTCCCTTCTTTATCACCCTGCTCCCTCCCTTCCCTCCCACTCCCTCCCTCCTCTCACCTTCCCTCCTCCCTTCCTTCCCTCCTCCCTTCTTTATCACCCTGCTCCCTCCCTTTCCTCTCACTCCCTCCCTTTCCTCCCACTCCCTCCCTATCTCCCTTCCTTCCCTCCTCCCTTCCTTCCCTCCTCCCTTCTTTATCACCCTGCACCCTCCCTTCCCTCCCTTTCCCCCCACACCCTCCCTTCCTTCCTTCCTCCCGCCGTCCCGTTCTTCCTTCCCTCCCCTCCCTCCCCCCTGCCCTCTTGTAGTACCGATGTTCCCCCACCGAAATATAAGAAACACGATGTTAGATTCCAATCACATGTGAGAGCTTCCATCGACACGCACTTTTGAGTAACGTGGCCAGATGAACGCTGCCACCGTCTTTTTTCCCCACCAACAACACACAAAAAGACGACCCGGGAACTACTTTAACCCTCAGCCCAACCCAGGAACCTTCGATCACAATCGAATAGAACATTCAGAAGCAAGACCGATAATTTTCAATGCTTTTCCACTTCTCTGAAATTAGTCTCCCCTCTGCATCGTTATCCTATGATACAGTGCTAGATGCTTGAATACATTTGATCTCTTTAAAGCAATGGAGTTTGGAGGGTTAAAGCAACACGCCCGTGGTTTTTAATTCCCCGTTGGCTTTTCGTGTTTTTGATTCGACGATGAAAGTATTCAGTCATACGTAGTATTGCGTGATTTGTTCCCATTATCGGTTGCATGGGAATGCACAACGCGGCTTGCGGGACTAGAGTGGCAAGCCGGAATAGTTAACCGGCTCATTAACGTGTTTGGATAAATATAATTGTGATTTATTTTTGGAAATTGTTGTTGGCATCGTGCCTTGAAAAGGATTGTGTGGCTCTTCTGTTTTGGGTTAAGGTGGAATGGTTCAGTGGTTAGCGCACTCGACGCTGGCATGAAAGTGCCAGGTTGTGTTGACCTAAACGTTTTTGGAATTCACCCAGTTTCTGAAAAATGCAAACCAGTGCCAGAGATTCTTCCTGGGAAAATATGGCGACATGGCGTAATACTGACCATATCATCAATTAAAGTGTCTCCTTGGCTATTGAGAAGAAATATCACATTCTAAAGTGGCAAAGTAGATGCCACTATCTGCTAAAGCAACATAAAGTGGCAAAGTAGATGCCACTATCTGCTAAAGTAAGATAAAGTGGCAAAGTAGATGCCACTATCTGCTAAAGTAACATAAAGTGGCAAAGTAGATGCCACTATCTGCTAAAGTAACATAAAGTGGCAAAGTAGATGCCACTATCTGCTAAAGTAACAGGAACACCAAAAATAAAGTTAAATATACCAGGCATCAAGAAGATTTGGAGGATCGTCAAGAATGGCGAGGGTCACTGCGAGTTGTGAGTGACAACTGAGGGCGCTGGAATGACGTGAAACGTGAGATGAAGTTGATGAAAGGGCGAAAGAGAGGCAAATCGAATGTACAATTGCTATGAACAATGAAGTTCCAGTAACGTTTCGGGCAGACTTAGAACACTCTGCAAAAGATGAGAGAAAAGAAATATATCTGCTTTAGAGAGTTTTCGGTAGAAATTTATGCTGAGAATAAATTAATTTTAAAAAAATTCTGTAGAGACAAAGCTGTGGCAAGGCGCGATCACCTACGCCAGCAGGCATGTAACGAGGAAAACATCATCATCATCATCGAGCTACCAAGGATCGCCATTCTACTCTGTTTCTTGCTTTGATGTGCAGGCTGTCATAGATTGACTTGTCCATCTTTTGAAGTTACTCGTCAATGTTAGTCTTGGTCTGCCTCTGCCTCTTTTACCTTGTATTTTTCCTTCCAATATTACTTTTAGTAGGCTGTTGTGTCATTTAACATGCCCCAAAAATTTCATTTGTCTTGTTCTAATTGTGTTTAGTAGTTCTTTTTTATTTTCAGTTGTTTTAAAACTTCATTGTTTGTTATCTTTTGTTTCCATCCAATTCTACCTATTCTTCTATAAATCCACATTTCAAAGGCTTCAATTTTTTTATTCTGTTTTCTTGTCTAATGTCCATGTTTCTGCACCATACAGGAATATTGAGAAGATGTAACTTGAGGAAAATATAACATATAAATGTTATCTGATAGGAAACTTTTTATACATAGCTTTGCAGCAGGAGATAATCTTATCATCAGAAGACCCGTCGAACAAGTGGTTCGGCCCTTTAGCTTCATAACACTCTAGGAAGGTGCGTCCGGCTGTTTTGTTGACTTACAATATATCCGACATATAATAACTACACTTCTGTGCAACACTCCAGATCGAACCTATTGTCTATACAGGGTCATACACAACCGTCTCAGCTTCAACCTACCACACTGGTGGTAGCAGTCTAAAATGGCAAGTGTTTTCGCGACGCCCTTATATACACTTGCTTCCATGCTGCTGCTTATCATATTTTCTTATGGTATTTTAAGATTATCATCAATGAACACGGAATGAACCTATAGGTATTCCGATATTCCCCTCGGAATATCGAGAACCTTGGACGAGAACCTGACCTGCATGCACGGTCTCTACAGCACGGATTGGAATCCACCGATGAGTGTAGATTTTTGTTGACACTTTTGCCGCCTGGAGAGCGGCCATTTTTTGACCTAATCTTTTCGATTTTAACTGCTAGGGGTTCTATAACGTGCCAGAATGAACACGTGACCTCCTGTTTTTCGTCGTTATCAGAGAGCGCTAGACATCAGATCTCACTACCCAGAGAGAGCTAGACATCGGATCTCACTAATCAGAGAGGAATAAACATCGGATCTCACTACCCAGAGAAGGCTAGACATCGGGTCTCACTAACTAGAGAGGGCTAGACATCGGGTCTCACTAACCAGAGAGAGCTAGACATCGGATCTCACTACCCAGAGAGGGCTAGACATCAGATCTCACTAACCAGAGAGAGCTAGACATCAGATCTCACTAAACAGAGAGGGCTAGACATCGGGTCTCACTAACCAGAGAGGGCTAGACATCGGGTCTCACTAACCAGAGAGGGCTAGACATCGGGTCTCACTAACCAGAGAAAGCTAGACATCGGGTCTCACTAACCAGAGAGAGCTAGACATCGGGTCTCACTAACCAGAGAGGGCTAGACATCGGGTCTCACTAACCAGAGAGGGCTAGACATCGGGTCTTACTAACCAGAGAGGGCTAGACATCGGGTCTCACTAACCAGAGAGGGCTAGACATCGGGTCTCACTAACCAGAGAGGGCTAGACATCAGGTCTCACTAACCAGAGAGGGCTAGACATCGGGTCTCACTAACCAGAGAGTGCTAGACATCGGATCTCACTACCCAGAGAGGGCTAGACATCGGGTCTCACTAACCAGAGAGGGCTAGACATCGGGTCTCACTAACCAGAGAGGGCTAGACATCGGGTCTCACTAACCAGAGAGGGCTAGACATCAGACCCCAATACCCAGAGAGATCTAAACATCAGATCTCACTACCCAGATAGAGTCATGCATCAGACCCCACTACCAAGATAGAGCCATTCATCAGACCCCAATACCCAGATAGAGCCATGCATCAGATCCCACTACCCAGATAGAGCCATACATCAGACCCCACTACCCACAGAGGTCTAGACATCAGACCCCACTACCCAGATAGAGCCATACATCAGACCCCACTACCCACAGAGGTCTAGACATCAGACCCCACTACCCAGAGAGGTCTAGACATCAGACCCCACTACCCAGAGAGGTCTAGACATCAGACCCCACTACCCAGAGAGGTCTAGACATCAGACCACACTACCCAGAGAGGTCTAGACATCAGACCCCACTACCCAGAGAGGTCTAGACATCAGACCCCACTACCCAGAGAGGTCTAGACATCAGACCCCACAACTTAGAAACCAAGAGAGCGTAAAGCTACGAAGAAACAACGGATTCAATTTTCGTTTTTTTTTTTTTAAACCGTCTACCCACTGATGTAAATGAACCTTGTTTTGGCCCAAGCTCCAAATAATAATTGCCGTTCATTCTTTCATTCATTCTTTCTTTCATTCATTGATTCATTCATTTTTCTCTCAGGCCGAAGACGGCACAAAGAGCGGAAGTCAAAGTTCTCCATGATTGACGATTTTCTGCTAGGTCTTGTAGTACGTGGTTGTTTCTTTGTTGAGTCTTCTCTAGTAATTGTTCTCCTTTGCGATTCTCTTGATTTTCCTTGTTTTCTTTTACCAAGTGGTTTCCACATGAATGCCTGACGGGTAAGTCTTTCTTGATTCATTCTCAGCACATGACATATATATTGCCAACGCCTTCTTCTTATAAATCTCGACATCTCTTCTTGTTTTGTTTCGTCTCTTCTCTGTTTATTTAAAATGTATTCTTTCCAGCTTATAATTGACATCCTACATGCACATTTATTAACGAATATGCATAAATAATAATTGTTTTTTTTAAATATAAAACTAGCATTTATTTTTTTTCAGGACGTGGATGTTTTGAACCATTCCACATATTGACCAATGAAAGGCAAATGCCAAAGGGATGTCGCTAAAGAATTGCAGTGGCTTCTGAATGTAAAGTCAATGCTGCCAGCTTAGGATCATGGGACAGTATTATTAAATGGACGTTTCACCTGTTCTCTTGGTGCACTAGGGTTCACCTTGGACCGTATCGCCCAGTGGAGGGAGATTTGAGCTTTCAGGTGGGTTTTACAAATAATTGTATCGTTTTAAGGTATAAACAATGGTTATGGTTAAGTTTAGTCGAAGGCTCCCGGTATCACTGCAAATGAATTCAAATCCAAATTGCTCAACAACCTGTGCCAGTGGATTCATCCGAATTAAAAGTCATCCCATTGAAGGATCCAAACAAAGAAAGGCAGCTGCAGGTCCTATCATAGCAAACACAGCACACGCTAAAAGACATAAGGCGAAGCGGCACCAAAAGTGAACTCAACTGAACTGTCCTTCGTTATACGATATCATCATTCATTGTAAGCAATCAGAATATCGAAACATGATCCCGATGAAAAACACAGCTCACGGTGTGCACAGAGCACTAAACTCAGTAGCTCCAGCAGCAGGCTGGATTTGGAATATGACGAAACTGCACAAAGGAACACTTTTCAGACTGAGACTCAATGGTTCCTGCCGCCTATCCGCCATATTGACCGGAAGTCAACAATGTCCATGTTGAAATGTGTGTGGTAATAAACAATTAGTATCATTGAAGCTAAAGGGTCAACTACATCGATTGGTCTGTTATCCCACGCAGTCGGAGGTCATGGATTTTCACTGTGTGACTTGTCCTGCCTAGAGGTACTACAATACTAGATCTTCTATATCACTAAGAGCCACCACTACAGGGAACACAGCGTCCCTAGCTTCTATTAACCATCCTGTTTTGGCGCAGATTGTTACCGAGGAAGACCACATGGAGGTAAAACTGTTAACTCTTGGTCAGCTGATGGTGGGCCGACAATGCTATTGCGACCACAGGTCGCAGGCGATTTTGATCCCCCACGAATATTAGGTCAAACGTCAAAACTAGAGAAGCCAGTAAATAGCGCTTTAAGAGAGACACAGAGGAATAACAAATCAACACAGAACTGGAGTCATCAGTCTCCACACGCTGAGGGATATACTAGGGATGTTAGTACTTATTTGACGTGTTCAATGTGCAATGAAAACTAAATGTCAATTGAGTTATTTGTGAGATATCATCATTGCACTCGGTACATGAAAAATATACTAACATCAAAACAAATAACACATCGGAACATGAAAAATATACTAACATCAAAACAAATAACACCAGGGCTGAAACTAAGAATAGCAAAATGTTACATCATCTCAATATTCCTGTATGGTGCAGAAACATGGACATTAGACAAGAAAACAGAACAGAAAATCGAAGCCTTTGAAATGTGGATCTATAGAAGAATAGGTAGAATTGGATGGAAAGAAAAGAAAACAAACGATGAAGTTTTAAAACAACTAAAAATGGAAAGAGAACTACTAAACACAATTAGAACAAGACAAATGACATTTTTGTGGCATGTTAAAAGACACAACAGCCTAATAAAAGTAATATTGGAAGGGAAAATACAAGGTAAAAGGTGCAGAGGCAGACCGAGACTAACATGGACAAGTAACATCAAAAGATGGACAAGTCAACCTATGACAATCTGCACCATCAAAGCAAGAAACAGAGTGAAATGGCGCTCCATAGTAGCCTGCCTTCGATGCGGAGACGGCACTCAATGTTGATGATGACTCCGAACAACTCCACAACTCCACAAATCCCCAAATCTGTCCACAGTTCATCGTATCGATTTCTCTTGTTGACCTTTTTTATTTTCCATGCCACGACATTAAGCTATCTAGTATCTTCATTCTTTTGTCGTCAGCGATCTCTCTTTCCCTGTATTTTGCCAGCTGTAACCAAGTATTCCAACTTTGCTCTTCTCTCTATGAGTCAGAAAAATGGATTGTTTCTTTCTTATGTTTTTTCGGAGTTTCCATTTTTTGTCTTGATCTCTTTGAGGATTTCCTCGCTGGTCTTTTCAGCTGTCATGGGAACCTTCAGCATTCTTCTAAGAAACTCCATCTATTTGGCCTGCAATTGTCTTTTCATTTGTTTGTCTACTGTCCATGATTAGCTTTAATAAGGTAAGATTTGATTCTATATCATCATCATCATCATCATCATCATCAAGTACTGGGCCTACTGGCGTAGGTGATCATGTCTCTCCACAACTTTCGATCTCGGCAGCTATTTACCATTTCTGTTGTTGACCTTCTGCCAAGCCATTCTCTTAAGCTGTCTGTTATTTTTTCTGTTTGCTTCCCTCTATCTCTTCGTCCCTCAATTTTTCCAGTTGTTACAATATATTCCAGCTGTTCTCTTCTCATTACATGGCCAAAAAATGATGATTCTTTCTTCCTAATATTGGAAATTAGCTCTCATTTTGCTTTGACCTCTCTCAGAACATCTTCATTACTCTTCTTAGCTGTCCATGGTACTCTCAACATTCTTCTGTAAAACCACATTTCTACAGTCTCCAGTGATTTTCTTGTCTGTTGTCCTATTGTCCATGATTCGCATCCATATCATTCTATATAGCACAAATGAAAACTTTCTCATCTTTAATGACGTGGACTTGTTGCAGAAGAAATGTTTCACTTGATGAAGTCCTACTTTGGCTTGTGCTATTCTGGTTTTGTGAGGCACAATCATTTAGGCACAATCATTCAGGCACAATCATTTAGGCACAATCATTTAGGCACAATCATTTAGGCACAATCATTTAGGCACAATCATTTAGACACAAACTTTTAGGCACAATCATTTAGGCACAATCATTCAGGCACAATCATTTAGGCACAATCATTTAGGCACAATCATTTAGACACAAACTTTTAGGCACAATCATTTAGGCACAATCATTTAGGCACAATCATTTAGGCACAATCATTTAGGCACAATCATTTAGGCACACTCATTTAGGCACACTCATTTAGACACAAACTTTTAGGCACAATCATTTAGGCACAATCATTTAGGCACAATCATTTAGGCACAATCATTTAGGCACAATCATTTAGGCACACTCATTTAGGCACAATCATTTAGGCACAATCATTCAGGCACAATCATTTAGGCACAATCATTTAGGCACAATCATTTAGGCACAATCATTTAGACACAAACTTTTAGGCACAATCATTTAGACACAAACTTTTAGGCACAATCATTTAGGCACAATCATTTAGACACACTCATTTAGGCACAATCATTTAGACACAAACTTTTAGGCACAATCATTTAGGCACAATCATTTAGACACACTCATTTAGGCACAATCATTTAGGCACAATCATTTAGACACAAACTTTTAGGCACAATCATTTAGACACAAACTTTTAGGCACAATCATTTAGGCACAATCATTTAGACACACTCATTTAGGCACAATCATTTAGGCACAATCATTCAGGCACAATCATTTAGGCACAAACTTTTAGGCACAATCATTTAGGCACAATCATTTAGACACACTCATTTAGGCACAATCATTCAGGCACAATCATTCAGGCACAATCCTTTAGGCACAATCATTTAGGCACAATCATTTAGGCACAATCATTTAGGCACAATCATTTAGACACAAACTTTCAGGCACAATAATTTAGGCACAATCATTTAGACACACTCATTTAGGCACAATCATTTAGGCACAATCATTTAGGCACAATCATTCAGGCACAATCATTTAGGCACAATCATTTAGGCACAATCATCCAAAAAGTAAGTATATGCAATCATTCATAAATGGTTGTGCACAATCAATAAAATATATAGGACAGAATCACTCATACATACATGTGTACAATCAGTAAAATATATAAGAACACAATCAATCATACCAGTGCACAATCAATAAAATATATACGAACAAAATCAATTATACATGTGTACAATCAATAAAATATACAGTATATGAACACAATCAATCATGCCTACTTGTGTACAATCAATACAATATATATGAACACAATCAATCATACCTACTTGTATACAATCAATACAATATATATGAACACAATCAATACAATATATATGGACACAATCAATGATCGACAAATTATACTTTTTGAGAAGTGGGTGTTTTTTTTTCTCTGAACATGTTCAAATTATTAACAATAAACATATGAAATTGTTTATATAAACATTTAGTTTCTTTGTTATACTGAAACTTTTAAATATTTGTTGTAAGCATTTGTGCTAAAAGCATTACAGTTACCTAAACTAAACTAACAACACATCAACAAAACAGAAGTCATGAATATTGCAAAAAAGAAACAGAACATCAATATAATTATAGACGGCAGAGAACTAAAACAAGTGGAGGAATTTAAATGTCTAGGAAGTCTAGTGAGAAATGATAATTCACAAACAGCAGAGATAGACTCAAGATGCAACAAAGCTTGTCAAATCATTGGACAGTTATCACCACTATTGTCCAACAAGGAAATAACTCTAGAGGCAAAACGGGCACTCTACAATACTATCTTCATCCCAACGTTGTGCTACCAATGCCAGACCTGGACCCTAGATGCAAGAACAATAAGAAAAATAACATCTACAGAGATGAAATGTGTTAGACGAATGACAGGAAACAGTCTGAGAGATAAGATCAGAAATGAAGAACTGAGAAAAAAGTCTAGGAAAAACCCCCGCAATAGAACATATAAAGAAACAACAGATAAAATGGTTTGGCCACGTGACAAGGCAGCGTAATCGAAACACAGTAAAACAAGCCTTTAATAAACGTTGTGAGAACACCAGACCCAAAGGTCGACCACGAAAATGATGGATTGACAGAATATTAGAAGCACTAGGGAACATAACAGCAGCAGAGGCGAACAGAAGAGTAAAGGACCGCAAATTATATCTCTCCTCGACGCTGAAAGGCAAATGAGGAAGGAAAGAAGAAGAAGGAGAAGTCATATAAACAAATATATATTCAAAACTCTCAAAGACTAAACAAATATATTTGTAAACCCTCTTTTCCACAGATTTGGTTTCACAGAGCGCGGAAACCCTATCCTCACAGTTATATTTCAACGCGAAATTGATGTCCATGTTGTATAGATATCACGCAGGATTGCTTTATTATCTAGCACTCGCCTTCGTGAGATTTGATTGACACGCCTTTCATCTGTGAGATCAATAACAACGCCCTTTCAACTACAGGTAGGGCATGTTGCCTACAGGAAGTGATCACTTTTCAAGTTGTTACTCACCCGTATGTAGGCCACCTCGTCTGCGCATGCTCACTGTGTCTAATTCATCCAGTGAATTTTACACAAAGAAAACACAGCTGTTGCTAGTGTAGCTCGTTCAGTGTAGCAAAAATTCACAAGGAACAAAAAAACAAACTTAAAAGCACACGTGTTCACAATCGCTCTTGAATAATAATTTGAAATTCACATCTGTTTTGTGAATAATACACATTTTAAATATATTTTAAAGTGGTGAATTTTTTTCTAAAGATGTGTTAACGGAGGTTAAATTTGTTAACATTCACTGGATTTGTGGATAAATGTGATTTGTAAAGAGTTTAACTTCTGTTCTTTATATTTCAATCATCTTTGATGTAAAGTGCGTTGGGTCTTTTGGTATGAGTGCGTATTACTCCATTTTGTTCTGCGGGAAAATTTTGATGTATACCTAACTTCAGCTCAATTTTAAAATTAAACCTGGGCAAATTGGTGACCAGCTTGTTTCCTTAAGACTCAAGCACCGATGTTTGGCAACACCTATGTCTGGAAAAACCGCACACAAGCGTCTGATCTCCCGGGCTAAGTCTCTAAACTATGCTCGTCTGCTTCAGGAAGCATGCTCGTGTGATTAGTCGAATTAGTGTATCTGAACTGAGGCGAGTTGCGCCGTCGGCTTTCTCATTCCTCATGGTCGTCTCCCTTCTTCTTGCAGACGGCCTGTTTCCGGTCTATGCATCCCGATATCGAACTCCGCCTTCTTTGTATTTCAGCAGTAACGTAGCTAGCAGAACTAACGGGTTCGGAAGTAGTGATGGTGTCTTGTCCAGCAGGAGAAATGGTGTCAGTAATATTCGTTATAGAACAAAAACCAAAGTGAAACCTGTTTCGAAAAGGGACGATTCTCTTTTGAATGGAGGAATGGACACCGGAAAATCAAAGCTGATCAAGTCGCATTTACACGTACGGCTTGAAGATCGCGATGCGGGTCAAATCGAGGACGGGAGTGACAAAAGGAACGAAAGAGGAATTCGAGAGGAAAAGAAGAATCTCGCTGAGAGAGAAGAGAAAGAGCTCAACACTTATGTTGATGTTTCTTCATGGGGAAACAAAACTAGTGCTACTTCCGGTTCACCATTATCAATTTCATCTCTCACATCTTTTTCACCCTCGACATTGTCCTCGTCATCATGGTCAACTTTATATACATCAAACAGCAGCTACAATATACAAGATGGAACCAACCGTTTACCCAACCCTGGGTCTGTACTTGACTTGAACTCGTGCCCAGATTTCGACATGTCACCGGCACACGAGACCACTTTCTCATTGTGCGAGTCTTTGGCTTCGACGAAAGGGTGCTTGGTCTTAACTTACAACACGTCCCAAGTGATCTGTTCCCATTGTAGACAAGACGGACAAAGAGTGGATATTATCAGAAAATCAAAACTCCGCTTCTGTTCCTCATTCAACGCACTCTCTGTGTCCTGTGCCTCTTCCCAATCAGAGAAAATCTGTCAGGTTAATAGCTCGCCAAAGGTCTGTTCGGAATATCTTAGTAACGTCACTGCCATGGATGATACAGCGGAGAAAATGTACGCTGGATTTCTGGAACTATTGAGTCGATATGACTGCAACAGCAACTACTCAGTCAAGTGGTACTGCCGTCACTGCAAGGTAGGAACATATTTGTTGATTTCATGCCCCCCCCCCCCCCCCCCGCCCCATAAAAAAAATTAGCTCAATATTCTGATAGCCCTCCTCCCCTTTGCGTAGATTTACCTTTTACCTTTACTTTTACCTTTACTTTAACTTTACTTTTACCTTTACTTTTACCTTTACTTTACCTTTACTTTTACCTTTACTTTAACTTTACTTTTACCTTTACTTTACCTTTACTTTAACTTTACTTTTACCTTTACTTTACCTTTACTTTCACCTTTACCTTTATTAACTTTTATTGTGATTCTTTATAGAAAAAAAAAATTGTTTATATTTATATATATATATATATATCATGAAATTAAATGAATCAACTCTTACTCCTTTTTAAATATATATATATTTTATGTTTATCTCTCTCTCTCGCTCTCTTTCTCTGTCTATCTATCATCAATTTAAGTTAAACAACACTTGCTCCTTTTTTTAAATATATATTTTTTTAATGTTTATCTCTCTCTCTCTCTATCTATATATATATATATAGAGAGAGATAAACATAATAAACATATATATATATATGTCATCAAATTAAATTAACTCGTCCTTCGTATTTTAAAATATACATTTTGATGTTTCTCTCTCTCTCTCTCTCTCTCTCTATCTTTCCATCCACCCATCCATCCACCCATCCACCCACCCATCCATCCATCCATCCATCCACCCACCCACCCATCCATCCATCCATCCATACTCATCCCTCCCTCCCTCCCTCCATCCATCCATCCATCCCTCCATCTCTCTATCTATCTATATATATCATTAAATTAAATCAACTCTTGCCGCTTAAAAAAAAAAAATATGTATTTTGATGTTTCTCTCTCTCTCACCATCAAATTAAATAATCAACTCTTGCCGCATTTAAAAAAATATGTATTTTGATGTTTCTCTCTCTCTCTCTCTCTCTCTCTCTCTATCACCATCAAATTAAATAAATCAACTCTTGCCGCATTAAAAAAAAATATGTATTTTGATGTTTCTCTCTCTCTCTCTCTCTCTCTCTCTCTCTCCATCAAATTAAATAAATCAACTCTTGCCGCTTTTAAAAAAAAATATGTTTTTTGATGTTTCTCTCTCTCTCTCTCTCACCATTAAATTAAATGAAATCAACTCTTGCCGCTTTAAAAAAATATATTTTGATGTTTCTCTCTCTCCACTTTCATCAAATTAAATAAAATCAACTCTCGCTGCTTCAATCCCCCCCTCCCCCCTATATGTCTCGATATTTCTCTCCTCTCAATTATGGACTTCCTTCTTTCACTCACACACAGACAAACATACATACACACGATTTCTCACTTCATACTTTTCTATCTTTATCTTACACTCTTTCTTTCTCTTCATTCTTCTTCTTTCCAACAAAGTAAACAAAAAAAGTGAAAGAGCCCCGTCCCGCCAAGTGACGTTTATGGAATTTGGTGTTCTATCCATCCATCCATCCATCCATCCATCCATCCATCCATCCATCCATCCATCCATCCATCCATCCATCCATCCATCCATCCATCCATCCATCCATCCATCCATCCATCCATCCATCTATCTATTGTCCTTTCGAGCCGAAGACGGCAGATAGGGCAGAACCACAATCTCAAAAGCAGAAACCATGCGTGTCAAAATGGCACATATTGCAGAGATCACTGCTTCTAAAATCTATGGTCTGTTTCCATAACAATACTTTTTACAATAACAGCTTGTCAAACCATCGATCAACCTCCGTTGTCGCCTCTTACGACATGCCTGGAAGGTCACAGTGTCACTATTCTTTACCTCCCTCATAATGAGGCCCCGGTAACACACATGGTGTTAGTGACCATACATTTTTATAGACCGTCAGCGCATGATTTTTTGGGATAATGTGGTCGGTATTACGCCCGTGCCGCTTTACTTTCCCAGAAAAAATCTGGTACATATTTAAGGCTGGGGTGAATCCGGAAGCCGTCGGTTGGGATCGAAACCTACCCTTTGTCCTTTGTAGTCCAGTTCACTAACCACTGAGCTATCACGGCTCACTTCTTGCAACATATGTAGATAATAATCTTAATAAATAAACAGCAGCATTCGTCAGGTCAAGGCTAGTGACATCTCTATGCAGCTTGTCCCGGTATGGTACCAGTGATCGCCACAAGAGCCTTCTCTGTCCATCATATGTTGGGCAAGATTGTAGAAGATGTCCAGCAGTCATTTTGCCTGTCCTCAATCACATTCATCAGAGGTTCCTATCCTTCTTCTTCTTTTCTTGTTCTTTCCTTTCTCATTTGCCTTTCAGCGTCGAGGGGAGATATAATTTGCGGTCTTTTGCATGTACATTGTCACGTGGCCAAAACCTTTTATCTGCTGTTTATTTATATATTATATTGCGGGGGTTATTCCTAGCTTTTTTTTTTTTTAATAATCAGTTCTTCATTTCTGATCTTATCTCTCAGACTGTTTCCTGTCATTCGTCTAACACATTCCATCTCAGTAGAGGTTATTTTTCTTATTTTTCTTGCATCTATGGTCCAGGTCTGGCATTGGTAGCACAACGTTGGGATGAAGATTGTTTTGTAGAGTGTCCGTTTTGCCTCTAGAGTTATTTCCTTGTTGGACAATAGTGTTGATAGCTGTCCAATGATTTGACTGTCTATTGTTGTTACTTGAGTCTATCTCTGCTGTTTGTGACTTGTTTGTCACTAAATTTCCTAGGTTTTTAAATCCATCTACTTTTATTAGTTGCCTGCCGTCTATAAGAAAAAAAAAAAACCTTAAAGTGCCCCCGTCACGCCAAGTGGCGTATAGGGAATATGGTGTTAGTGACCATAACTTTTACAGACCTTCAGCACATGATTTTTGGGGTAATGTGGTTGGTATTACATCCGTGTTGCTTTATTTTCCCAGGAAAAAATCCGGTACCTATTTAAGGCAGGGTGAACCGGAGACCGTCGGTTGAGATCGAACCCTACCTCTTGTCCTTTGTAGTCCAGTTCACTAACCACTGAGCTATAGCGGCTCCCCTCTGCCGTCTATAGTTATGTTGATATTCTGTTTCTCTTTTGCGATGTCATGACTTCTGTTTTGTTGATGTTAATTTTCATGTTCTAATTTGTGTCTGAGCTATTGAGTCTATTTAAGTGTTCTTGTAGGACTCGTACATGTATTAGTGGCAGATCGTCTGCAAATAGAAGCGCGTTGATCTGCTCTGACCCTATCCTTTGAGTGTTAAAATGATGGCACATGAATCTGTTGTGGCCTGGTCAGGATCTAAATTTTACTTTTAAACTATTTCTTCTCTCTATTGTCTTCTTCTACTTCTTCTACTTTTTTAGCTCCCAGTGGAGCATAGGTCTTCAACAAACACTTTCTAAGTCGTTCAGTTTTTTGCCATTCTTTTAAGATCATTCCATGTCTTCCCCATCATCTTCATCTCTGCTTCTATCTGTCTTCTCCAAGAATTCCTTGGTCTTCCTCTTTGTCTTTTCCCCCCGGGGATTCCAAAAAAGGGCCTGTTGTGTAATACTCTCAGTTGGCTTCCGTAGTGTGTGTCCTATCCAGCGCCATTGTCTTCGCTGTATCTCTTTATCCACTGGTGTTTGACTGTACTCTCTATTGTGCTGGTAAGTAAAGAAAGTAAAGAACCCCCGTCACACCAAGTGGCGTGTAGGGAATATGGTGTTAGTGACCATAATTTTTACAGACCTCCGGCACACAATTTTTGGTGTAATGTGGTCGGTATTACGCCCGCGCCGTTTTACTTTTCCAGAAAAAACCCGGTACCTATTTAAGGCTGGGTGAAACCTGAAGCCGTCGGTTGGGATCGAACTCTAGTGAAAGAGTTTTCATCTGAAAGAATCTCTGTAGCCAGATCTCCCACTTCATCTGTTGTCATGTTCAAGGTCTCGCTGATATCTTTAAACCACCTTCTTCTTGACCTGTCTCTGATGCGTCACCCAGGAACACGACTTCCATTATTTTTTCTTCCAGCCCGCCTTGTTTTTTGACGTTCCAATACTATTTCAATTTCCTGTGTAGAATTGTGTTTATAAGGCAGTTCTTTTTAATGCTTAAATCTTTTTAGTATGTCTTCATTGCTCTTTTTTCACTATCAGAGGCAGCTTAAAGATTTTTCTGTATCGTTTTCTTTGCACTAAATCGATTTTCTTCCTTTACTGTTTGCCAGATGTTACTATATGTACCAGTATGTGTATAAGTAAAGTAAAGTAAAGTACCCCCCGTCACGCCAAGTGGCGTATAGGGAAATATGGTGTTAGTGACCCTATATTTTACAGACCTTCAGCACATGATTTTTGGGGTAATGTGGTCGGTATTACGCCCGTGCTGCTTTTACTTTCCCAGAAAAAATCCGGTACCCATTTAAGGCTGGGTGAACCCGGAGCCGTCGGTTGGGATCGAACCCTACCCCTTGTCCGTAGTAGTCCAGTTCACTAACCACTGAGCTATCGCGGCTCCCTATTTATTTAACATACAACAAATTATATATGAATGTTTAGATAATTGAAAAAAGGTATTAGATTTCACCGTAACCATGAGGATAAAATCATGTGCTGAAGGTCTGTAAGATATATGGTCACTAACACCGTATTCCCCTATACGCCACCTGGTGTGACGGGTCACTAACACCGTATTCCCCTATACGCCACCTGGTGTGACGGGTCACTAACACCGTATTCCCCTATACGCCACCTGGTGTGACGGGGGTGCTTTCCTTTTTTTTTTACTCTGAGGATACACTATATGCAAAAGGAAGATTTCTTTTTTTTTTTCTAACGGTTCACACTAATCAATTTGAGAGTGACGCACTATGCGGCGAAACGTACGCGACTGAAATCGACATGACGCACAGTGCGTAGAAACGTACGGAAAGAGTCAAACGCCAAAGACGGTTATATCGAGTGACGCGATCAGCACAGCTTTCACAATCACAACGAACTCATATTTTATTTTATGTTTAAGACTTCAAGGGTTCAAATATATATATATATATATATATATATATATATATATATATATATATATACACACACACACTAACGCACACGCAAACACAACATACACGCACATATTCAGATAACGAAACATTTATTTACCAGCAAATCTACGCGCAGGGTTATCTGTTCTATGTAAAGCCAATTCTGACCTATGGAAGCGAATCACGGATAGTAGACAAACAAATGAAAGTACGATTAGAATCCACAGAGATGGAATTTCTCAGAAGAATGTTGAAAGTTCCCTGGACAGCTAAAAAGACCAACAAGAAAATTCTCAAAGAGGCCAACACAAAAAGGGAGCTCCTAATAAACACTAGAAAGAAACATTCAACATCTTTCGGGCACATCATGAGAAGAGGAAAGTTAGAATTCTTGGTCACAACTGGTAAAATACGGTGAAAGAGAGATCGCGGACGACAAAGAGAGAAAATACTAGATAGCTTGGTGTCATGGCATGTAAAACGGCCAACAACAGAATTGATACGATGTACTGTAGATAGAAGACTGTGGAATGACATGATTACCTAAGCCAACGGGCATGTCACCTGATGATGATGTATCGTAACATTTACGAACGTTTGTGGTTAATTCAGAGATTGAATATGGCATCTCCCTGAAACTCTCATAATTGTTTTTTTAAATTCTTTTTGTTAGGAGTGGTAACAGCTTGAATGACATTCAAAGATAAATATTGAAATTAATTACACACATTACGTTCTGTGTGTGGTGTCACGCATTGGAACCACCTCCACATAATATTTTTTTCAAAAATGAGTAAAATTTACTATACTCAGCATAACTTCATTCATAAATGATATATCATCATCATCATCATCATGTGGTTTACTGGTTGGCGTAGGCGATCATGTCCTTCATCCACAGTGCATCGTATCAATTCTGTTGTTGACCGTTTCCCATGCCATGACACAAAGCTATCTAGTATATTCTCTCTTTGTCGTCCGCGATCTCTCTTTCATTTTATTTTACCAGTTGTAACCAAGTAATCAAACTTTCCTCTTCTCATGATGAGCCCGAAAAATGTTGATTAAAATGTTGATTAAAATGTTGATTGTTTGTTTCTGATGTATTTTTTTTAGGAGCTCCATTCTAGTGTTGGCCTCTTAGACAATTTCCTGATTGGTCTTTTTAGCTGTCCAGGGAACTATATTAGGAAGAAACAATCATCATTTTTTTGGCCACGTAATGAGAAGAGAACAGCTGGAATATGTTGTAACATTTGGGAAAATTGAGGGACGAAGAGATAGAGGAAAGCAAAGAGAAAAGATACCAGACAGCTTAAGAGAATGACTTGGCAGAAGGTCAACAACCGAAATTATTTAATAACTGTCGTGATCGAAAGTTTTGGAGAGACATGATCACCTACGTCAGCAGGTTTGGTACTTGATGATGTTGATGATAAAGATGATACAAGATATATAAAAAGAATATGGTTTGATGACAGTTTACACTAATCAAATTGAGAGTGACGCACTGTGCGGCTAAACGTACATGACCGAAATCTGCATGGTGCAAGGTGTGTCTTAACGTGCGTTAAGAGTTAACGTACTAATAATAAGAATAAGGGGAATATAGTAGGTTCCGAACATCTTCATTCATAAGCAATCCAGAAGTTTCAAGTAAGTAAAGTAAAGTACCCCCGTCACGCCAAGTGGCGTATAGGGAAATATGGTGTTAGTGACCCTATATTTTATAGACCTTCAGCACATGATTTTTGGGGTAATGTGGTCGGTATTACGCCCGTGCTGCTTTACTTTCCCAGAAAAAAATCCGGTACTCATTTAAGGCTGGGTGAACCCGGAAGCCGTCGGTTGGGATCGAACCCTACCCCTTGTCCGTAGTAGTCCAGTTCACTAACCACTGAGCTATCGCGGCTCAGAAGTTTCAAGACTAGAACTAATTTGCAACTTTTAGATGAAAACAAACAACTGTGACTTCGGTAAAATCAGATTTCAATGGCAATGTACTAGAACGGGTGTATGTTAGCTCCGGTGGGTTATCTATACAACAGACTCCCTTAGCCTTTGACTTAAAAGCATCACTCACAAGGCAGTGGTCTTTCTCTCTCCCGAGTATGCCTGCAGTTCAATAGGTGAGTTATCTCACCTAACAGAAAACAAAAATGATAACGCTTTGTAAGTGGCAACAAAAAAATGGATTAACTTTTTTTGTCCCCCATAATGCGTCACAAAACTCGAAAATTCCTTAGTTTCTAGCCAGGGGAGAGAATCAAACGATTGCTGTGTCATGCTTTCTCAATGCATCGATTTGTCGCAGACTTTTCCCTACATCTCACCACGTATAATATCCACACTGCTTTGTCTCCCTTTGATCGAATAGATTTGGTGACAAATCGACTTATCAACTAGGATGTGCCGTTCTATATAGTAAGCCGTCTTTCTTGAAAATGGGCAAAACGTGGCCGCGCGAGCTTTACGCATATTCTCCAAATATGGAAACTGCTCCTACCTTCAGCGGTTCTCACATTTTCAAAGAAGTAGTAAAAGTATAGTAAAGAGCTTCGTCACGCCAAGTGGCGTATAGGGAATATGGTGTTAGTGACCATAATTTTTACAGACCTTCGGTACATGATTTTTGGGATAATGTGGTCGGTATTACGCCCGTGCCGCTTTACTTTTCCAGAAAAAAAAATCCGGTACCCTCTAAACATAAAAAAAATAACATTTACAGAGATGAAATGTGTTAGACGAATGACAGGAAACAGTCTGAGAGATAAGATCAGAAATGAAGAACTGAGAAAAAAAGCTAGGAATAGCCCCCGCCATAGAATATATAAAGAAACAACATATAAAATGGTTTGGCCACATGACAAGGCAGAAAGATGAAAACACAACACAGCGAGCCTTCAGAAAACGTTGTGAGAACACCAGACCCAATGGTCGACCACGAAAAAGATGGGTCGATGGAATATTAGAAACACTCGAAAACAACATCAGCAGAGGCGAACACAAGAGCAAAAGACCAGAAATTATATCTCCCCTCGACGCTGAAAGGTAAATGGGGAAGGAAAGAAAAGAAGAAAAAAAAGAAGATTTACCTGTTTTAATATTTTCCCACTTGTCTTTTTTGTGCATTGTGATGATGTCTTTTTTTCTTTGCTGCTACTATTACTTCTCTTTATTTGCTATTAAGGCCTTTACTTTTCCTTTCCTTCACTATAATGTCCAACATTTCTTGTAACTCATTGTCACTCTCAGCGATTAAAGACTGTATCATCAGCAGACCTCAGATTATTTATATTATGCAAAATTGAATTATTGAGTTATCGAGAAGGAAACGTTCTGAAAGAGGATAAAGCAAAAAGAGAGCTAATTTCCAATATTAGGAAGGAACAATCATCATTTTTTGGCCATGTAATGAGAAGGGAACACCTGGAATATATTGTAACAACTGGAAAAATTGAGGGACGAAGAGATAGAGGGAAGCAAAGAAAAAAAATACCAGACAGCTTAAGAGAATGGCTTGGCAGAAGGTCAACAACGGAAATGATAAAGAACTGTCGAGATCGAAAGTTGTGGAGAGACATGATCACCTACGTCAGCAGGCTCGGTACTTGATGATGATGATGATGATGAGTTATTGAGTTATTAGCGGGTCATAATCATTGCACTCCGAACATGTCCGTACGTGCTCAGATCGCCTCCTCAGCAAGTCCCGCAGCGTCCAGCGACTGACGACTCCAGTTCTGTGTTGGTTGATAAGTCTTCTTACACGCCCACTAAGTTTCTCGTTTCTGGCTGTGCCCATCTTAACTCCCATCTCTTTCATCCGAGGAAGTGACGTGGACTCATGGTTATCGACGTCCTATGTCCTTCCAACTTCCCGGAGAGCATTGATGATGTACGCCCGATCTATCGGTTGACCGTCCTCAACAATAGCGCAGCCAGCCAGCCTGTCCGCCCTTTCATTTCCACCTACTCCAGCATGTCCTGGGACGTAGACAAAGGTGACCTTATTATTATATTCAAAATTATCAGCAAAACCCTACCCGCCACGTAGTTTCCACCCGTGTTTCGGAGTTCGTGCACTTTGGCTAGAATTCTACTCAGATTTTCTCGAGGGAGATATCCGAGCACCTATGAGTTCGCCCGTTGTGCATTGGTGAGGATCCAAACAACAAAAAGAATTTAAAAAAACATTAATAATTTCGTGGAGTATCACACTGATAACAAGGAGCCGCGATAGCTCAGTGGTTAGTGAACTGGACTACCACGGACAAGGGGTAGGGTTCGATTCCAACCGACGGCTTCCGGGTTTACCCAGCCTTAAATGGGTACCGGATTTTTTCTGGGAAAGTAAAGCAGCACGGGCGTAATACTGACCACATTACCCCAAAAAATCATGTGCTGAAGGTCTGTAAAATATAGGGTCACTAACACCATATTTCCCTATACGCCACTTGGCGTGACGGGGGTACTTTACTTTACTTTTACTTTTACTTTTACTTTTACTTTTACTTTTACTTTTACTTTTACTTGCGCTGATAACATTGAAATTATATAGGAGTGGTTCAATTTTTAAATACTCCATCATCATCATCAACATCATCATCATCAACATCATCATCATCAACATCATCATCATCATCATCATCATCATCATCATCGAGTGCCATCACCGCAACGAAGGTTGGTTACCATGGAGCGCCATTCTCTCTTGCTTTGATGGTGCAGGTTGTCAAAGGCTGGTTTGTCCATCTTTTGATGTTACTGCTCCATGTTAGTCTTGGTCTGCCTCTGCCTCATTTACCTTGTATTTTCTCCTTCAGGATTACTTTTAGTAGGCTGTTATGTCTTTTAACATGGCCCAAAAATCGCATTTGTTTTGTTTGAAAAAAAAAAAAAAAACTACTAAACACAAGTCAAACAAAACAAATGCGATTTTTGGGCTATGTTAATAGACACACAACAGCCTACAAAAAGTAATCCTGGAGGAGAAAATATAAGGTAAAAGAGGCAGAGGCAGACCAAGACTAACATGAACAAGTAACATCAAAAGATGGACAAACTAGCCTGTAAAACCTGCGCCATCAAAGCAAGAGACAGAGTGGAATGACGCTTCATGGTAGCCAACCTTAGTTGCGGAGATGGCACTCGATGATGATGATGCTGATGATGGAGTATCACAAATTGAACCACTCCTATATAATTTCAATTTTATCAGTGAGGAGAATGTAACAGACTCAGAGCGAGTCCACTCATAAATGCTTCAATAATTGCATGATTCCATCTGAAATATATCATCATCAGCAGCATTATGTGTCGCACCGGTGGGATAGGCGTTCTACAATCTTCTATCTACAGTGCATCGTATCAGTTCTGTTGTTGACTGCTTTCCAATCCATGACACCAAGCTATCCAGTGTTTTCTCTCTTTGTCGTTCGCTATCTCTCTTTCGCTATATTGTGCCAGTTGTAACCAAGTATTCCAACTTTCCTCTTCTCACGATGTGCCCGAAAAATGTTGATTGTTTCTTTCTGATGTTGTTTAGGAGCTCCCTTTTTGTGTTGGCTTCTTTGAGAATGTCCTTGTTGTTCTTTTTATCTGTCCAGGGAACTTTCAACATTCTTCTGAGAAATCCCATCTCGGTGACTTCTTAACCGTCTTTTCATTAGTTTGTTTACAAATTCAATTAAAATATAATTATATATTAAATGAAAATATCATCATCATCATTGAGTACCGTCTCCGCAACGAAGGTTGGCTACCATGGAGCGCCATTCTGCTCTATCTCTTGCTTTGATGGTGCAGGTTGTCATCGGTTGATTTGTCCATCTTTTGATGTTACTCGTCCATGTTAATCTTGGTCTGCCTCTGCCTCTTTTACCTTGTATTTTCCCCTCCAGGATTACTTTCAGTAGGCTGTTGTGTCTTTTAACACGGCCCAAGAATCGCATTTGTCTTGTTCTAATTGTGTTCAGAAGTTCTCTTTTCATTTTTAGTTGTTTTAAGACTTCATCGTTTGTTTTCTTTTCCTTCCATCCAATTCTACCTATTCTTCTATAAATCCACATTTCGAAGGCTTCAATGAAAATGAAAATATACAATTTATTAATTCCGTTTATCGCCAACAGCTGTGCATGATATAATATATTAATCCTAATTACCTGTTTGGCAAACCTGACCATCTGCTTCAGTGATCGAAACATCGACTCTCCCTCTGTTTGATAAATTAATCATTCCCGCACGTTTTGTTTTCATAAACTAATCCTCTCCGTTTTTTTCCTTCTGTCAACTAATCCTCTTCAACTTTAAACTAATCCTTATTTCCTCGATTTTTTTCCAACTAAACTAAATCCCTTTCTCTTATAGACTTCACAAACTAATAAGAAATCCTTGTTGATTTTCTTAAATTAATCTAGACCGGTACAACCTTTCCTTGATAAAATATTCCGTCGTCCTGTAAATTAATCTTATTTCCGACTTTTCTTAGAAGGAAAATAGTTTTATATTTCTTCTTACTTTCATAAACTCAACCTCGTCTCTTAGTTTCATAAAATTATCCTCATCTCTTAGTTTCATAAAATTATCCTCATCTCTTAGTTTCATAAAATTATCCTCATCTCTTAGTTTCATAAAATTATCCTCATCTCTTAGTTTCATAACATTATCCTCATCTCTTAGTTTCATAAAATTATTCTCATCTCTTAGTTTCATAAAATTATCCTCATCTCTTAGTTTCATAAAATTATTCTCATCTCTTAGTTTCATAAAATTATTCTCATCTCTTAGTTTCATAAAATTATTCTCATCTCTTAGTTTCATAAAATTATCCTCATCTCTTAGTTTTATAAAATTATCCTCATCTCTTAGTTTCATAAAATTATCCTCATTTCTTAGTTTAATAAAATTATTCTCATCTCTTAGTTTCATAAAATTATCCTCATCTCTTAGTTTCATAAAATTATCCTCATCTCTTAGTTTCATAAAATTATCCTCATCTCTTAGTTTCATAAAATTATCCTCATCTCTTAGTTTAATAAAATTATCCTCATCTTTTATTTTAGTCTCATAAACTAATCCTCATTTCTTAGTCTCATAAACTCTTCCTCATCTCTTAGTTTAATAATCTCATCCTCATCCTTTAATCACACAATCTCACTCTTTTCACTCAGTTTAGCTCCATCCACATCTTCCGTTTCATCTTTTTTCTTCATCTTCCTTTTGTACCCGTTCAGGTATTGAGGGAGGTATAACGGTTTGGTTCTAGGCATCTTGTCTTCACTCATTGCCAAATGGGAGCCGCGATAGCTCAGTGGTTAGTGAACTGGACCACAAAAGACAAGGGTAGCGTTCGATCCCAACCGACGGCTTCCGGGTTCACCCAGCCATAAATAGGTACCGGATATTTTCTGGGTAAGTAAAGCGGCACGGGCGTAATACCGACCACATTACCCCAAAAATCATGTGCTGAAGGTCTGTAAAATTATGGTCACTAACACCATATTCCCTATACGCCACTTGGCGTGACGGGGCTCTTTACTTTTTTTACTTTTTTACTCATTGCCAATTGATGCTTTAGCGTTTCTTTGTTTGTGTCTGTCCACCTTAGTCCGGGTATTCCTCTTGCTATTCTCCTTTTAATATGTGCTTTATATGGTAAGGAATCCCATGACATTCTATCTAGATGCACAAACCAGCTTATTTGCTGTTTCTGTATGTAGTTTAGGATTGGCTCAATGCCTACTCTTTCTCTTATTACATCATTTTTGGTTCTGTCTTTTCTGGTCACTCCAAGCGCTCTTCTCAGACATCGTATCTCTGTGGTGATAAGCATTCTTATGGTTATAGTTATGGTTAGTCGAAGGACCCGGTATCACTGCAAACGAATTAAAATCCATAATTGCTCAACCACCCGTGCTAGTGGAATCAGTCTAATAATCTAAATTAAAACTCATCTCATTGAATGATCCAAACAAAGAAAGGTAGCTGCAGTCCCTATTATAGCAGCTACAGCACACGCCAAAAGACATAAGGCCAATCTTATATTTTTGTGCTTAGATATAAGCTTAGATATAAATCTTTAAAAACATCACAGAGATGCCAGGCCTACAAATTAATGGAAAGATAATCAATAACCTAAGATATGCTGATGATACTGTACTACTAGCAGAAAATCCTAAAGATCTACAACAATTACTTAATGAAATAAACATGACAAGCAAAAAATATGGACTAGATATGAATATCAAAAGACTAAAACTATGATCATAAACAAAGAAAATACTCAAAACCCACAAGTGGATATCAAAATTGAAGGAATAGACCTGGAGACAGTTCAGAACTACAACTACCTTGGACATACTATAACCAGTGATGGAAAATGAAAAACTCAAATAAACAAAAGAATAAAAATGGCAAAAGTCATTTTAATGTCACGAAGAACATACTAACATCAAAACAAATAACACCAGGGCTAAAACTAAGAATAGCAAAATGTTATGTCTTCGAAAACATTCCTTATGGTGCAGAAACATGGACATTAGACAAGAAAACAGAACAGAGAGTTGAAGCCTTTGAAATGTGGATATATAGAAGAATAGGTAGAATTGGATGGAAGGAAAAGAAAACAAACGATGAAGTCTTAAAACAACTAATAATTAAAAGAGAACTACTAAAAACAACTCAAACAAGACAAATGCAATTTTTGGTGCATGTTAAAAGACACAACAGCCAACTATAAGTAATCTTGGAGGGGAAAATACAAGGTAAAAGAGGCAGAGGAAGACCAAGACTAACATGGACGAGTAACATCAAAAGATGAACAAGTCAGCCTATGACAGCCTGCACCATCAAAGCAAGAGACAGAGCAGAATGGCGCTGCACTATAGCCGACCTTCGTTGCGGAGATGGCACTCGATGATGATGATGATGATTATACTTTTGTGCTTAGATATAAGTGACCATCTTTGACACTTTTAACACGAAATGGGAACTAATATACTCTGTATAAGATGTTTCTTGATCATTATCTCTACTTCACTTTGAACAACCACAAGCTCATTCGTGTTCCGACCTGCGGTTTTTAATTGTCAAAATCATCATCATCATCAAGTACCGGGACTACTGGCGTAGGTGATCATGTCTCTCCACAACTTTCGATCTCGACAGTTATTTATCATTTCTGTTGTTGACCTTCTGCCAAGCCATTCTCTTAAGCTGTCTGGTATCTTTTCTCTTTGCTTCCCTCTATATCTTCGTCCCTCAATTTTCCCACTTGTTACAATATATTCCAGTTGTTCTCTTCTCATTACATGGCCAAAAAATGATGATTGTTTCTTCCTAATATTGGAAATTAGCTCTCTTCTTGCTTTGGCCTCTTTCAGAACATTTTCATTACTCTTCTTAGCTGTCCATGGTATTCTCAACATTCTTCTGCAAAACCACATTTCTACAGACTCCAGTGATTTTCTTGTCTGTTTCTCCTATTGTCCATGATTCGCATCCATATGTTAATACTGGCTCTAAATAACATTTAAGAACTCTTTTTCTTGTTTCTATTGTCAAAAATGGATTGCATAGTATTTTCCTCATTTTTTGGACAGCTGCCTTTGCCTGATCCATTCTACATCTCACCTCTTTTGTACATCTTCCGTCTAAGGTTAACAAAGTTCCCAAATATTTAAATTCATTTATCTCTTTTAATATTGTTCCACTTGTCTTTATTTTTTTGTCTTATGGGTGATACTTTTTAGTCAAAGGCTAGCGGAGCCAACCGTAAACAAACCGACGGAAGGCAACAGAAAACCACCGTCGTAACTTCTTTGTACAGTCATGAATCATGATTGTTTTTTTTCAAAATAAGCTAATTGTAAACTTCATCAACATCAACATGTGCCATACCGGTTGGCGGAAGCGATCGTGTCCTTCAGAATTCTCTATCCACAGTGCATCGAATGGATTCTCATGTTGACTGTTTACCATGACACCAAGCTGTCTGGTATCTTCTCTCTTTGTTGTGCCATGACACCAAGCTGTCTAGTATCTTCTCTCTTTGTTGTGCCATGACACCAAGCTGTCTAGTATCTTCTCTCTTTGTTGTGCCATGACACCAAGCTGTCTAGTATCTTCTCTCTTTGTTGTGCCATGACACCAAGCTGTCTAGTATCTTCTCTCTTTGTTGTGCCATGACACCAAGCTGTCTAGTATCTTCTCTCTTTGTTGTGCCATGACACCAAGCTGTCTAGTATCTTCTCTCTTTGTTGTGCCATGACACCAAGCTGTCTAGTATTTTCTCTCTTTGTTGTGCCATGACACCAAGCTGTCTATATAGTATCTTCTCTCTTTGTTGTGCCATGACACCAAGCTGTCAAGTATCTTCTCTCTTTGTTGTGCCATGACACCAAGCTGTCTAGTATCTTCTCTCTTTGTTGTGCCATGACACCAAGCTGTCTAGTATCTTCTCTCTTTGTTGTGCCATGACACCAAGCTGTCTAGTATCTTCTCTCTTTGTTGTGCCATGACACCAAGCTGTCTAGTATCTTCTCTCTTTGTTGTGCCATGACACCAAGCTGTCTAGTATCTTCTCTCTTTGTTGTGCCATGACACCAAGCTGTCTAGTATCTTCTCTCTTTGTTGTGCCATGACACCAAGCTGTCTAGTATCTTCTCTCTTTGTTGTGCCATGACACCAAGCTGTCTATATAGTATCTTCTCTCTTTGTTGTGCCATGACACCAAGCTGTCTAGTATCTTCTCTCTTTGTTGTGCCATGACACCAAGCTGTCTAGGATCTTCTCTCTTTGTTGTGCCATGACAGCAAGCTGTCTAGTATCTTCTCTCTTTGTTGTGCCATGACACCAAGCTGTCTAGTATCTTCTCTCTTTGTTGTGCCATGACACCAAGCTGTCTAGTACCTTCTCTCTTTGTTGTGCCATGACACCAAGCTGTCTAGTATCTTCTCTTTTTTTTGTGCCGTGACACCAAGCTGTCTAGTATCTTCTCTCTTTGTTGTGCCATGACACCAGCTGTCTATATAGTATCTTCTCTCTTTGTTGTGCCATGACACCAAGCTGTCTAGTATCTTCTCTCTTTGTTGTGCCATGACACCAAGCTGTCTAGTATCTTCTCTCTTTGTTGTGCCATGACACCAAGCTGTCTAGTATTTTCTCTCTTTGTTGTGCCATGACACCAAGCTGTCTATATAGTATCTTCTCTCTTTGTTGTGCCATGACACCAAGCTGTCAAGTATCTTCTCTCTTTGTTGTGCCATGACACCAAGCTGTCTAGTATCTTCTCTCTTTGTTGTGCCATGACACCAAGCTGTCTAGTATCTTCTCTCTTTGTTGTGTCATGACACCAAGCTGTCTAGTATCTTCTCTCTTTGTTGTGCCATGACACCAAGCTGTCTGGTATCTTCTCTCTTTGTTGTGCCATGACACCAAGCTGTCTAGTATCTTCTCTCTTTGTTGTGCCATGACACCAAGCTGTCTAGTATCTTCTCTCTTTGTTGTGCCATGACACCAAGCTGTCTAGTATCTTCTCTCTTTGTTGTGCCATGACACCAAGCTGTCTATATAGTATCTTCTCTCTTTGTTGTGCCATGACACCAAGCTGTCTAGTATCTTCTCTCTTTGTTGTGCCATGACACCAAGCTGTCTAGGATCTTCTCTCTTTGTTGTGCCATGACACCAAGCTGTCTAGTATCTTCTCTCTTTGTTGTGCCATGACACCAAGCTGTCTAGTATCTTCTCTCTTTGTTGTGCCATGACACCAAGCTGTCTAGTATCTTCTCTCTTTGTTGTGCCATGACACCAAGCTGTCTAGTATCTTCTCTCTTTGTTGTGCCATGACACCAAGCTGTCTAGTATCTTCTCTCTTTGTTGTGCCATGACACCAAGCTGTCTAGTATTTTCTCTCTTTGTTGTGCCATGACACCAAGCTGTCTATATAGTATCTTCTCTCTTTGTTGTGCCATGACACCAAGCTGTCAAGTATCTTCTCTCTTTGTTGTGCCATGACACCAAGCTGTCTATATAGTATCTTCTCTCTTTGTTGTGCCATGACACCAAGCTGTCTAGTATCTTCTCTCTTTGTTGTGCCATGACACCAAGCTGTCTAGGATCTTCTCTCTTTGTTGTGCCATGACACCAAGCTGTCTAGTATCTTCTCTCTTTGTTGTGCCATGACACCAAGCTGTCTAGTATCTTCTCTCTTTGTTGTGCCATGACACCAAGCTGTCTATATAGTATCTTCTCTCTTTGTTGTGCCATGACACCAAGCTGTCTAGTATCTTCTCTCTTTGTTGTGCCATGACACCAAGCTGTCTAGTATCTTCTCTCATTGTTGTGCCATGACACCAAGCTGTCTAGTATCTTCTCTCTTTGTTGTGCCATGACACCAAGCTGTCTAAATAGTATCTTCTCTCTTTGTTGTGCCATGACACCAAGCTGTCAAGTATCTTCTCTCTTTGTTGTGCCATGACGCCAAGCTGTCTAGTATCTTCTCTCTTTGTTGTGCCATGACACCAAGCTGTCTAGTATCTTCTCTCTTTTTTGTGCCATGACACCAAGCTGTCTAGTATCTTCTCTCTTTGTTGTGCCATGACACCGAGCTGTCTAGTATCTTCTCTCTTTATTGTGCCATGACACCAAGCTGTCTGGTATCTTCTCTCTTTGTTGTGCCATGACACAAAGCTGTCTGGTATCTTCTCTCTTTGTTGTGCCATGACACCAAGCTGTCTGGTATCTTCTCTCTTTGTTGTGCCATGACACCAAGCTGTCTAGTATCTTCTCTCTTTGTTGTGCCATGACACCAAGCTGTCTAGTATCTTCTCTCTTTGTTGTGCCATGACACCAAGCTGTCTAGTATCTTCTCTCTTTGTTGTGCCATGACACCAAGCTGTCTAGTATCTTCTCTCTTTGTTGTGCCATGACACCAATCTGTCTAGTATCTTCTCTCTTTGTTGTGCCATGACACCAAGCTGTCTAGTATCTTCTCTCTTTGTTGTGCCATGACACCAAGCTGTCTAGTATCTTCTCTCTTTGTTGTGCCATGACACCAAGCTGTCTAGTATCTTCTCTCTTTGTTGTGCCATGACACCAAGCTGTCTAGTATCTTCTCTCTTTGTTGTGCCATGACACCAAGCTGTCTAGTATCTTCTCTCTTTGTTGTGCCATGACACCAAGCTGTCTAGTATCTTCTCTCTTTGTTGTGCCATGACACCAAGCTGTCTAGTATCTTCTCTCTTTGTTGTGCCATGACACCAAGCTGTCTAGTATCTTCTCTCTTTGTTGTGCCATGACACCAAGCTGTCTAGTATCTTCTCTCTTTGTTGTGCCATGACACCAAGCTGTCTAGGATCTTCTCTCTTTGTTGTGCCATGACACCAAGCTGTCTAGTATCTTCTCTCTTTGTTGTGCCATGACACCAAGCTGTCTAGTATCTTCTCTCTTTGTTGTGCCATGACACCAAGCTGTCTAGTATCTTCTCTCTTTGTTGTGCCATGACACCAAGCTGTCTAGGATCTTCTCCTTTATCGTTGGCTGTCTCTCATCCCTTATATTTTTTTCGGCCAGAAAAAAAACCACGGATTAATTTTTCAAAATTGTGAAAAAAATGTCTACTGGTTCTGGTGGATTTTGACCCTATATCTCTTTAGTCTTGGGGCCGTTGTCGTACCTATAGATTACCCTCTCCAACAAGCTACCACGCCTCGCTCTATAGTCCTCTCAAACTTATTAATCGTAATTGCATTCTATTAATTAAATTAAAAAAGTAAAAGAGTTCTTAAATGTTATGTAGAGCCAGTCTTAACATATGGATGTGAACCATGGACAATAGGACAACAATCAAGGAAATCACTGGAGTCTGTAGAAATGTGGTTTTACAGAAGAATTTTGAGAATACCATGGACAGGTAAGAAGAGTAATGAAACGTTCTGAAAGAGACTCAAGCAAAAAGAGAGCTAATTTCCAATATTAGGAAGAAACAATCATAATTTTTTGGCCATGTAATGAGAAGAGAACAGCTGGAATATATTGTAACAACTGAGAAAATTGAGGGACGAAGAGATATAGGGAAGCAAAGAGAAAAAATAACAGACAGCTTAAGAGAATGGCTTGGCAGAAGGTCAACAACAGAAATGATAAATAACTGTCGAGATCGAAAATTGTGGAGAGACATGATCACCTACGCCAGCAATCACAGTACTTGATGATGATGAATTACATTTTAAAAAAAATGTTTTTCTTTCGGTTGCTAATGTCCATGTTTGACATCGGCAGTCGTGGTTTTAAGAAGATAATAACGTTAATCCGTTTATGGAGACTTTGTATCTAAGTTTGCATGTTTACTAATGTTGGATGTTTATTCTGTAGTGTTGGATGTTTGTTCTCCAATGTTGCATGTTTGTTCACTAATGTTGCATTTTTTTCTCAAACGTTTTGTGTTTGTTCGTCAATATTGCACGTTTATTCTCTAGTGTTGGATGTTTGTTCTCCAATGTTTAGGTTTATCCTGTAGTGTTGGACGTTTGTTCTCTAGTGTTGGATGTTTGTTCTCTAGTGTTGCATGTTTGTTCTCTAGTGTTGCATGTTTGTTCTCTAGTGTTGCATGTTTGTTCTCCAATGTTGCATATTTATTCTCCAGTGTTGCATGTTTGTTCTCAAATGTCGCATGTTTGTTCTCTAGTGTTGCATGTTTGTTCTCAAATGTCGCATGTTTGATCTCCAGTGTTGCATGTTTGTTCTCAAATGTCGCATGTTTGTTCTCCAGTGTTGCATGTTTGTTCTCAAATGTCGCATGTTTGTTCTCCAGTGTTGCATGCTTGTTCTCAAATGTCGCATGTTTGTTCTCCAGTGTTGCATGTTTGTTCTCAAATGTCGCATGTTTGTTCTCTAGTGTTGCATGTTTGTTCTCAAATGTCGCATGTTTGTTCTCCAGTGTTGCAAGTTTGTTCTCAAATGTCGCATGTTTGTTCTCCAGTGTTGCATGTTTGTTCTCAAATGTCGCATGTTTGTTCTCTAGTGTTGCATGTTTGTTGTCAAATGTCGCATGTTTGTTCTCCAGTGTTGCATGTTTGTTCTCAAATGTCGCATGTTTGTTCTCTAGTGTTGCATGTTTGTTCTCAAATGTCGCATGTTTGTTCTCTAGTGTTGCATGTTTGTTCTCAAATGTCGCATGTTTGTTCTCCAGTGTTGCATGTTTGTTCTCAAATGTCGCATGTTTGTTCTCTAGTTTTGCATGTTTGTTCTCAAATGTCGCATGTTTGTTCTCCAGTGTTGCAAGTTTGTTCTCAAATGTCGCATGTTTGTTCTCCAGTGTTGCATGTTTGTCTCAAATGTCGCATGTTTGTTCTCCAGTGTTGCATGTTTGTTCTCAAATGTCGCATGTTTGTTCTCCAGTGTTGCATGTTTGTTCTCAAATGTCGCATGTTTGTTCTCTAGTGTCGCATGTTTGTTCTCATACGTTGCGTGTTTGTTCACCAATGTTGCATGTTTTTTCCTCCAATGTTGTGTTGTTGTTCTTCAACGTTGCACGTTAGTTCTCCAGCGTTGGATCTAACCAACCAATCACTTGATCTGCACTACAACATATGTTACCAATCTCGACATGAATTCTTCCATTCAATGAAAACCAAAATACCCCCACCTCCAATAAGGATTATTCAACAACATCTCGTTTTTCTTTCGCAAGATGGGAACAGTTGGTGGTAGTCGCAAAAAAAAAATTAACAGGCTTACTCAATAATACATTCTCATTAAAAAAATAGAAATCGATATGTTAGTACAATAACAAAGTAAGTGTATAACCGAGGACACGTTGAGAGTTAAATTATATATAGAAGCCGAGGGCGGTTTGATGAAGATTGGTTTATTTAAATCGAGAGAGGGTTGGAGTCAGTTTATAAGAAAAAAAAAAGATGAAGGGGTTAGAGTTTGTTTATTGAAACAGACGAAGAGGTAAATGTTTGTTTTTAGAAAGTGAGAGGAAAGAGTTATGGTTCTTTTTTACAAAAAAGGGAAATTTGAACAAGTGTATAAAGTTGAGTGGTTAGTGTGCTCGCTCCTTCATTAGAAAAGTTTAGGTTCAATTTCCAGAAATGACATATTTTTGATGGATCGGCAAGGCTCCGGGGTTTCAACCAGCCTCTAAAAAAATGTGTACCAAAGATTTCTGTTGGAAAGAAAGGCGGATTAGCGTTATAACCTCTCCCTCCCCCCTCCCAAAAGGTGTCATGATCGTGTACAAATGTGATCACCAACACCACATTCTCCATAAGCCAAGAAGGTAGGGGAAAGAACCGTAACTGCTACTGATAGTAAAAAAAAAAAAAGTAAAGAGCCCCCATCACGCCAGTGGCGTATAGGGAATATGGTGTTAGTGACCATAATTTTTACAGACCTTCAGCACATGATTTTTGGGGTAACGTGGTCGGTATTAACGCCCGTGCCTCTTTACTTTCCCCCAAAAAAAATCCGGTACTAATCCCATTTAAGGCTGGGTGAACCCGGAAGCGGTCGGTTGGGCTAGTACCCTACCTCTTGTCCTTTGTAGTCCAGTTCACTAACCACTGAGCTATCGCGGCTCCTACTGCTTTTGATGCTGAGTAAATATTCAAGAAGATGATAGAAATCGAGGATCCATATTCAATCAATCAATCAATCAATCAGTCAGTCAGTCAATAGATCGATCAGTGAATCAATCAATCATTCAATCGATCAATCAATCAATCGATTAATCAATCAATAAATCAATAAATCAATTAATCAGTCAGTCAATCAGTCAGTCAATCGATCGATCAATCAATCAGTAAAATCAATCAATCAATCAATCAATCAATCAGTCAATCGATCGATCAAACAAGCAATCAGTAAAATCAATCAATCAATCAGTCAATCAATCAGTAAAAGCAACCAATCAGTCAATCAGTCAGTCAATCAATCAATCAATCAATCAGTAAATCAATCAATCAGTCAATCAGTAAAATCAATCAATCAGTCAGTCAATCAATCAAACCCGTAAGGGAACATAACCCATGGACAAAATTGTTGATGTGTTTGTTGTTATGATCACCGTCACCACACACCGGACAACCCCATAGGTGCTCCGATATATCCTCCCCGAGAATCTCGAGGAGAACCCTGACCCATGTGCACGAATTCTGTAGCACGGGCTAGGATCCATCGGCTGGGTGGGATCCACGGGCTGGGTGGGATCCAAGGGCTGGGTGGGTTTTTGCCGATAATTTCGCCCCCACCAACGGCCATATTTATGACCTACTCTCTTCCACGTCAACCGCGAAGAGTTCTTTAACGTGCACGCGTGCACACGGTCCCTCCTGTTTATTGCCGTTATCCAAGAAGGCTGGATATTTTTGACATTGGATCTCACTACCAAAGAGATCAGGGGATGGTAACGTTATAAAGAAACCACGGATTTATTTTTCTTCTTATTTGATTTTTTAAAATCACCACCATTTTTGGTGAGCTTTGAACTGGGGTTTTTCAATCCCTGTGGTCGACGCGGTACCTCTAAACCAGGTACAAATAATAATACATAAATATTTTGTCCGATAAATGTTTGTCTACAACACAAGTATTCAGCCCTACTGGGAGATACTTGCATTAATAGGAAAGTACAAATATACAATTTATTTCCGGTCTGTGATCGTTACCCTATGCTATAGTCATTGAGAACGTCATCGTGTAAGAAACTGCTACAATAGCCAATTTTTTAGTTGGCTGCGTGGCAGTGTGCCAAGCGTTCGGCTTCTCGTGGCAAGGCGCGGTGCCACTGAGTACGGGTTCGATCCCACTTCGGACCATATATTGTTCTTCGTTTTTTTCTATTGTTGTTTGTCTGTCAATTTTTCCGAGTGCTAACACATACTTCTTTGTTCTATTATTACCTCTAGACCACCCACCTCCTTACACGGGAAAGGTATCTCCACCCATCATTTATTATGTTCACTTTCTCTATTCCCTTTCATTGAAAGCTAATGCTGTTATCGTCATCATCATTATTTAAAAGTACCAGGCCTGCTGGCGTAGGTGATCATGTCTCTCCACAACTTTCGATCTCGACAGTTGTTTATCATTTCTGTTGTTGACCTTCTGCCAAGCCATTCTCTTAAGCTGTCGGATATCTTTTCTCTTTGCTTCCCTCTATCTCTTCCTCCCTCAATTTTCCCAGTTGTTACAATATATTCCAGTTGTTCTCTTCTCATTACATGGCCAAAAAATGATGATTGTTTCTTCCCAATATTGGAAATGCAGGTGGTGGATGGTGTTGTGGGAGCAGCCGATAAGTAGTGCCGGTTATGGTCCCCACATCGCGATGGCAGGCAGAGGATCTCATGTATAGAGACAATGGCTGCGATCTCCGACTAGTACAGTCACTGCCAAGAAGGAAAGGAATGGCAAACTACCTTATTTTATTGCCTAGACTAATCATGACAAATCACAACTTTATATCTACAACTAACGACCAATTCTGACCTAAGGAAGCGAATCATGGACAGTAGACAAACAAATTAAAAGACGATTAGAGGCCACAGAGATGGGATTTCTCAGAAGAATGTTGAAAGTTCCTGGACAGCTAAAAAGACCAATGAGGAAGTTCTAAAAGAGGCCACCACAAAAAGGGAGATCCTAAAAAACATCAGAAAGAAACAATCAACATTTTTCGGGCACATCATGAGAAGAGGAAAATTGGAATACTTGGTTACAACTGGCAACATAAACGGAAAAGAGATCGTGGACGACAAAGTGAGAAAGTACTGGATATCTTGGTGTCATGGCATGAAAAACAATGAACAACAGACCTGATACGATGCACTGTAGATAGAAGATTGTGAAATAACATGATCGCCTACGTCAACCGGTATGACACATGATGTTGATGATACAGGCTCGGTTACAACTCAAAATTAATTCCCTGGTCGTGCTACGTATGCCAGATCTAGAAGCTAGGCTGAAGAAGTAGAAAAAGTAGTAGAATGATTTGACGTCTGGCATGAACCAGTGGAGAGATAAGAGCGGAAGTGAGGGATTTAAGGAAAGACAACAAGTGGTAATTCCCATTGGCGTTACTGGTTATATGCTTCAGCTACAGGATTAGATCTAAAGAACAAAATATGACATGACGAGTCATAACAAACTCTATGGGAACACAAGATGAAAGGCGGTCCACGAAAAAAATGGATTGATAAAATATTAGAAACACTAGGAAACATAGCAGCTGAGGTCAACAGAAGAGCAAAAGACCGCAAATTATATCTTCTTTAACTTTTTCTTCACTTTTGTGAATGTGTTCTGGTGTTGATGGTGATATAAAGTTGTGGAACTCGTCTTTCTGCCAGCTTCTACTGTTACCGGTTGATGTTGAAGCGTTTCTTTGATGTAGTCTGTCTATCTTACTCTTAGTCTGCCTCTTACTCTTGGTCAGCCTCTTACTCTTAGTCTGCCTCTTACTCTTGGTCTGCCTCTTACTCTTGGTCAGCCTCTTACTCTTGGTCTGCCTCTTACTCTTAGTCTGCCTCTTACTCTTGGTCTGCCTCTTACTCTTGGTCAGCCTCTTACTCTTGGTCTGCCTCTTACTTTTCTGCCTCTTACTCTTCTGCCTCTTACTCTTGGTCTGCCTCTTACTCTTGGTCTGCCTCTTACTCTTGGTCTGCCTCTTACTCTTGGTCAGCCTCTTACTCTTGGTCTGCCTCTTACTTTTCTGCCTCTTACTCTTGGTCTGCCTCTTACTCTTGGTCTGCCTCTTACTCTTGGTCAGCCTCTTACTCTTGGTCTGCTTCTTACTTTTCTGCCTCTTACCCTTCTGCCTCTTACTCTTGGTCTGCCTCTTATTCTTCTGCCCCTTACCCTTCTGCCTCTTACTCTTGGTCTGCCTCTTATTCTTCTGCCTCTTACCCTTCTGCCTCTTACTCTTGGTCTGCCTCTTATTCTTCTGCCTCTTACTCTAGGTCTGCCTCATACTCTTGGTCTCCCTCTTACTCTTCTCCCTCCTTCTCTTTTAGTATAAGCTTTGTATGGTAAGGAATCAGGAGCCGCGATAGCTCAGTGGTTAGTGATCTGGACTACGAAGGACTAGAGTCGACGGCTTCCGGGTTCACCCAGCCTTAAATGGGTACCGGATTTTTTTGGGGGGAAAGTAAATACCGACCACATTACCCCAAAAATCATGTACCGAAGGTCTGTAAATATTACGGCCACTAATAACATATTCAGTATACGACACTTGGCGTGACGAGGGGAGGGGGGGGGGTCTCTTTACCTTTTTTATGTTAAGAAAATCGTGTTCTTTCTAGATGGACACACCCATTTATTTGTTGTTTCTGTATGACGTTTAAAAGTTTTCATTTTATTTGCAGCGTCTCCCCTCGATACTTTCATCTCGAAAATGATAAATCTTGGACAAACCTTCCTTCTGTTCCAGCCAATAATACGACCCCTTACGTATCCCAAGTCTGTATCCCCTCTTGTCTAATCTCTGTCGTGAGTTTTCTTATTTCCTCGTTACAACTTTGACGCATTTCTCTTCTCGTTTCCTTAGTTACATGAATATTTCCTCATTTTCCCACTATCTCCCAAGATTGTGGTGCTCATATTCCTTACGTGTTATGTGATTGCTTATTTAGGTTTTTTTTTTTTTATTTCATGACTTCCAATAGGTGTGTAATCCCAGTGCTGCCGGGTCGACACAGTTGAGGACCACCTGATTTGTTATTTTTTTCTGGCCCGTCCCTGTACTGCTTTCGTTCTGTACTACTTTCACCCTGTAAGCTTTCATTCTGTACTACTTTCACCCTGTAAGCTTTCATTCTGTACTGATTTCACCCTGTAAGCTTTCATTCTGTGCTGATTTCACCCTGTAAGCTTTCATTCTGTACTGATTTCACCCTGTATGCTTTCATTCTGTACTACTTTCACCCTGTAAGCTTTCATTCTGTACTACTTTCACCCTGTAAGCTTTCATTCTGTACTGATTTCACCCTGTATGCTTTCATTCTGTACTGCTCGCCCCTTGTACTGCTCTTCGCCTTTACTGCTCTCGACCTATACTGCTCTCATCCTATACTGCTCTCGTCCTATACTGCTCTCATCCTATACTGCTCTCATCCTATACTGCTCTCATCCTATACTGCTCTCATCCTATACTGCTCTCATCCTATACTGCTCTCATCCTATACTGCTCTCGTCCTATACTGCTCTCATCCTATACTGCTCTCATCCTATACTGCTCTCGTCCTATACTGCTCTCATCCTATACTGCTCTCGTCCTATACTGCTCTCATCCTATACTGCTCTCATCCTATACTGCTCTCATCCTATACTGCTCTCATCCTATACTGCTCTCGTCCTATACTGCTCTCATCTATACTGCTCTCGTCCTATACTGCTCTCGTCCTATACTGCTCTCATCCTATACTGCTCTCATCCTATTCTGCTCTCATCCTATACTGTTCTCATCCTGTACTGCTCTCGTCCTGTACTGTTCCCGGTCTGTACTGCTCTCATCCTATACTGCTCTCATCCTATACTGCTCTCATCCTATACTGCTCTCGTCCTGTGCTGTTCTCGTCCTGTACTGTTCTCGTCCTGTACTGCTCTCGTCCTATACTGCTCTCATCCTATACTGCTCTCGTCCTATACTGCTCTCATCCTATACTGCTCTCATCCTGTACTGCTCTCATCCTGTACTGCTCTCGTCCTGTACTGCTCTCGTCCTGTACTGTTCCCAGTCTGTACTGCTCTCATCCTATACTGCTCTCATCCTGTACTGCTCTCGTCCTGTACTGTTCCCGGTCTGTACTGCTCTCATCCTGTACTGCTCTCATCCTATACCGTTCTCGTCCTGTACTGCTCTCATCCTATACTGCTCTCGTCCTGTACTGCTCTCATCCTATACTGCTCTCATCCTATACTGCTCTCATCCTATACTGCTCTCATCCTATACTGTTCTCGTCCTGTACTGCTCTCGTCCTGTACTGCTCTCGTCCTGTACTGCTCTCGTCCTGTACTGCTCTCATCCTGTACTGCTCTCATCCTATACTGCCCTCATCCTATACTGCTCTCATCCTATACTGCTCTCATCCTATACTGCTCTCATCCTATACTGCCCTCATCCTATACTGCCCTCGTCCTATACTGCTCTCATCCTATACTGCTCTCATCCTATACTGCTCTCATCCTATACTGCTCTCATCCTATACTTCTCTCGTCCTATACTGTTCTCATCCTATACTGCTCTCATCCTATACTGCTCTCATCCTATACTGTTCTCATCCTATACTGCTCTCATCCTATGCTGCTCTCATCCTATACTGCTCTCATCCTATACTTCTCTCGTCCTATACTGTTCTCATCCTATACTGCTCTCATCCTATACTGCTCTCGTCCTATACTGCTCTCGTCCTATACTGCTCTCGTCCTATACTGCTCTCATCCTATACTGCTCTCATCCTATACTGCTCTCATCCTATACTGTTCTCGTCCTGTACTGCTCTCATCCTATACTGTTCTCGTCCTGTACTGCTCTCATCCTATACTGCTCTCGTCCTATACTGCTCTCATCCTATACTGCTCTCATCCTATACTGTTCTCGTCCTGTACTGCTCTCATCCTATACTGTTCTCGTCCTGTACTGCTCTCATCCTATACTGCTCTCGTCCTATACTGCTCTCGTCCTATACTGCTCTCGTCCTATACTGCTCTCATCCTATACTGCTCTCATCCTATACTGCTCTCATCCTATACTGCTCTCATCCTATACTGTTCTCATCCTATACTGTTCTCGTCCTGTACTGCTCTCATCCTATACTGCTCTCGTCCTATACTGCTCTCATCCTATACTGCTCTCATCCTATACTGCTCTCATCCTATACTGCTCTCGTCCTATACTGCTCTCATCCTATACTGCTCTCATCCTATACTGCTCTCATCCTATACTGCTCTCGTCCTATACTGCTCTCATCCTATACTGTTCTCATCCTGTACTGCTCTCGTCCTATACTGTTCTCATCCTATACTGCTCTCGTCCTATACTGTTCTCATCCTATACTGCTCTCATCCTATACTGCTCTCATCCTATACTGCTCTCATCCTATACTGCTCTCGTCCTATACTGCTCTCATCCTATACTGCTCTCGTCCTATACTGCTCTCATCCTATACTGCTCTCGTCCTATACTGTTCTCATCCTGTACTGCTCTCGTCCTGTACTGCTCTCATCCTATACTGCTCTCGTCCTATACTGTTCTCATCCTGTACTGCTCTCGTCCTGTACTGCTCTCGTCTTGTACTGTTCTCGCCCTGTATAGCTCTCGCCCCGTACTGCTGTAGCCCTGTAATGCTCTCCCCCTGTAAAACTCTCCCCCTGTATTACTGTCCCCCTGAACTCCTTTTCTCTCGAACCACTCTCCCCCTGAACCACTCTCCTACTTGTACTACTCTCCCCCTGTTCTGCTCTTGTCCTGAACCACTCCACCCAGCACCACTCTCCCCTGAACTACTCTCCCCCTGAACCACTCTCCCCCTGCACCACTCTCCCCCTGCACTACTCTTCCCCCGCACTACTCTCCCACCGCACTAGTCTCCCCCTGAACTACTCTCCCACCGCACTACTCTCCCACCGCACTACTCTCCCACCGCACTAGTCTCCCCCTGAACCACTCTCCCCTGCACTACTCTCCCACCGCACCACTCTCCCACCGCACCACTCTCCCCCTGCACTACTCTTCCCCCGCACTACTCTCCCACCGCACTAGTCTCCCCCTGAACTACTCTCCCACCGCACTACTCTCCCACCGCACTACTCTCCCCCTGAACTACTCTCCCCCGCACTACTCTCCCACCGCACTACTCCCCCGCACTACTCTCCCACCGCACTACTCTTCCCCTGAACCACTCTCCCTCGCACTACTCTCCCCCCGCACTACTCTCCCCCGCACTACTCTCCCACCGCACTACTCTCCCCCGCACTACTCTTCCCTTGAACCACCCTCCCCCCCTATACTACTCTCCCCCTCTAACAAGAACACACTGTACCCCACCATACAACTGACCCTGCAATATGTGGACCCCACTCCCCCAAAATTTGGCCACCGCTGACCGCCGCTATTTCCTCCCTATATTATATATATCGATCGTCCTGGTGTTCATCTGTAGTTATTCTTCAAGAAAATCTATAGAACTAAATCTTGGCACTATTGAACACGAACAGATTTAGTGCAGCAAACATTTCAGGGAATTATCTCCCTTACTAATCGGTATTGATGTCTTACTGCAATGGATCATGATTTCTACGAAACCTGAAGTTATTTTTGTGTTTGTCGTGGATCCCCAAGTAGATTTAGATTAGTATCACGTTTTTATAGAAATGAGACATTTATGACGTGGTAATGTAGAAAGGTAATGCTTACGCAGAATAAAGGGATGGAAATGGCAGGACAAAGTCACTAACGTGGAATTATGGAAATGTAACGGTCAAATACCAGTGGATAAAGAGATACAGCGAAGACGATGGCGATGGATAGGACACACACTACGGAAGACAACTGAGAGTATTACACAACAGGCCCTTTTTGGGAATCCTCGGGGGAAATGACAAAGTGGAAGACCAAGGAATTCTTGGAGAAGACAGATCGAAGCAGAGATGAAGATGATGGGGAAGACATGGAATGATCTTAAAAGAATTGCGAAAAACAGAACGACTTGGAAAGTGTTTGTTGAAGACCTATGTTCCACTGGGAGCTAAAAGGTAGAAGAAGAAGGAGAAGAATGTAGAAAGGCCTAATTAAAGCAAATAAGATGATATTTATAAAAAGATAAGGAATTGAAACGCCTAGCAGCGATGTTATTTACGATGCGGCGCAAAATGGCTCTGCCCAAAACCTGCTTTTAAAAATATGAGAACATGTATTTAAAAAGTAATTCAAACAAGATAAATGCGATGTTTGTGTCATGTTAAAACACGCAGCAACCTATTAAAAGTAATCTTAAAAGATTAAAATGGACATCATCATCATATGCCATACCGGTTGGCGTAGGTGATCATGTCCCTCCACAATCTTCTATCGACAGTGCATCGTATCAGTTCTGTTGTTGACTGTTTTCCATGACATGACACCAAGCTATTCAGTATTTTCTGTCTTTGTCGCCCGCTATCTCTCTTTCCTTTTATTTTGCCAGTTGTAACCAAGTATTCCAACTTTCCTCTTCTCATGATGTGCCCGAAAAATGTTGATTGTTTCTTTCTGATGTTTTTAAGAGCTTTATTTTTGTGTTGGCCTCTTTGAGAACTTCCTCATTAGTCTTTTTAGCTGTCCAGGCAACTTTCAACATTCTTCTGAGAAATCCCATCTCTGTGGCCTCTCATAGTCTTTTCATTTGTTTGTCTACTGTCCATGATTCGCTTCCACAGGTCAGAATTGGTTCTTTATAGCACCGATGAACTCTCTTTCTCATTTTTATTGACATAGATTAGTTGCATAAGATGTTTTTCATTTTCTGAAATGCTATTTTGGCCTGAGCTATTCTGCTTTTTGTTTCCGGGGTGCATCTTCCATCTGATGTTATTATTGTGCCCAAGTATTTGAAACATTGCACTTGTTTCAGATTTATCTCTTTTATTTTTTATGCTGCATGATGGTGATGATTGTTTCTTCAATATAACCATTACTTATGTTTCGCCCGTGTGTTACCGGGGCCTCATTACGTGGGATGTAAAGAATAGTGACACTGTGACCTTCCAGGCATGTCGTAAGAGGCGACTAAGGAGATTGATCGATGGCTTGACAAGCTGTCATTGTAAAAAGCATTGTTATGGAAACAGACCATAGATTTTAGAAGCAGTGATCTCTGCAATATGTGCCACGCAAGGTTTCTGTTTTTGAGATTGTGGTTCTGCCCTATGTGCCGTCTTCGGCTCGAAAGGACAATAGATAGATAGATAGATAGATAGATAGATATGTTTTCTTACTATTCAGACTGAGACCTTTCTTGTTGCTAACATGGACAAGTAACATGAAAAGATGGACAAATCAGTTAATGACAACCTGCACCATCAAAGCAAGAGACAGATCAGAATGGCGCTCCATGGTAGCCAACCTTCGTTGCGGAGATGGCACCCGATGATGATGATTTAAAACGTATTTATTCTTTGGTTCTTTGGTTATGGAAGGCCCCGGTATCACAGCAAACGAATTAAAATCCATAATTGCTCAACCGCTCGTGCCAGTGGAATCATCCGAATTACTAACTTATCTCCCACACAAAGAAAGGAAGCTGTAGTCCCCATCATAGCAGTCACAGCATAAGGCGAAACCGCACAGAAAGTGAACACAGCCAACTGTGATTTATTTAGATATATATAGGTATGTATTCTTCTAGAATCTAGCGTCCAATCCTGACATTGGTAGCCTAACGTTGGCATGGAAATCTTCTCTGTTTGCCTCTTTCATTGTGATGTACTGTGTCAATAAATGACGTCATTTGACCAATTGTCGTCATCATGTGCCATATCGGTTGGTATTTATTGCTATACCCCACAATTCTTTGTCCACAGTGCAACATATCAATTCTGTTGTTGACTATTTTCCATGCCACGACATCAAGCTATCTTGTATCTTCTCGCTTTGTCGTCTGCGATCTCTCTTTCCATGTATTTTGCCAGTTTTAATCAAGTATTCCGATTTTCATATTCTCATGATGTGATCAAAATATATTGATTGTTTCTTTCTGTGTTTTTTATAAGCTCATTTTTTGTGTTGGTCTCTTTGAGAATGTCCTCATTGGTCTTTTAGCTGTCCAGTGAACTTTCAATCAAATTAATCAATAGCCTCAAACTGTGTCTACCTGCCTTCTGGCCCGCCTGTCTACCTACCTTCTGGCCCCCTAACTACCTGCCTTTTGGCCCGCCTGTCTATCTGCCTTCTGGCTCAGCCCGCCTGTCTATCTGCCTTCTGGCTCAGCCCGCCTGTCTACCTACCTTCTGGCCCCCTATCTACCTGCCTTTTGGCCCGCCTGTCTATCTGCCTTCTGGCTCAGCCCGCCTGTCTACCTACCTTCTGGCCCCCTACCTACCTGCCTTTTGGCCCGCCTGTCTATCTGCCTTCTGGCCCGGCCCGCCTGTCTATCTGCCTTCTGGCCCGGCCCGCCTGTCTATCTGCCTTCTGGCCCGCCTGTCTATCTGCCTTCTGGCCCGCCTGTCTATCTGCCTTCTGGTCCGCTTGTCAATCTGCCTTCTGGCCCGCCTGTCTATCTGCCTATCCATCCTTTCGTCAATCCGTCAATCTTATCTGTCTTTTTACCTGTCTGTCTATCTGATCGATATATCTACCTGTTTGTCTGTCTTATCGATATATCTACCTGTCTGTCTTATCGATATATCTACCTGTCTGTCTTATCGATATATCTAACTGTATAAAAATGTAAAGAGCCCCCGTCACGCCAAGTGGCGTATAGGGAATATGGTGTTAGTGACCATACATTTTTACAGACCTTCAGCGCATGATTTTTGGGGTAATGTGGTCGGTATTACTCCCGTACCGCTTTACTTTCTCAAAAAAAATCCGGTACCCATTTTAGGCTGGGTGAACCCTGAAGAAGTCGCTTGGGAACTAACCCTACCTCTTGTCCTTTATGGTCCAGTTCACTAACCACTGAGCTATCGCGGCTCCTTATCTACCTATCTGTCTTATCTATATTACTATCGTATCTGTCTACCTGTCTGTCTGACTGTCTTATCTATCTTACTAATTATGTCATCTATATATCTGTTTTATCGATATATTTACCTGTCTGTCTGACTGTCTTATCTATCTTACTAATTATGTCATCTATATGTCTGTTTTATCGATATATTTACCTGTCTGTCTGACTGTCTTATCTATCTTACTAATTATGCCATCTATATGTCTGTTTTATCGATATATCTACCTGTCTGTCTGGCTGTCTTATCTATCTTACTAATTATGTCACCTATATGTCTGTCTTATCGATATATCTACCTGTCTGTCTGACTGTCTTATCTATCTTACTAATTATGTGATCTATACGTCTGTTTTATCGATATATCTACCTGTCTGTCTGATTTATCTATCTTACTATCTTATCTACAATCATCATTTTTGACCATGTAATGAGAAGGAAACAGCTGGAATATATTGTGACAACTGGGAAAATTGAGGGACGAAGAGATAGAGGGAAGCAAAGAGAAAAGTTACCAGACAGTTTAGGAGAATGGATTGGCAGAAGATCAAGAACAGAAATGATAAATAACTGTCGAAATCGAAAGTTGTGGAGAGACATGATCACCTACGCCTGCAGGCCCGGTACTTGATAATGATGATGATCTATCTATTTATCTATCTGTCTGTCTGTCTGTCTGTCTGTCTGTCTGTCTGTCTGTCTGTCTGTCTGTCTGTCTGTCTGTCTGTCTGTCTGTCTGTCTGTCTGTCTGTCTGTCTGTCTGTCCGTCTGTCCGTCTGTCCGTCCGTCCGTCCGTGCTGCCTGTCTGTCTGTCTGTCTGTCTGTCTGTCTTGTCTATGTTATTCACTATCTTAGTTATCAATCTCACTATATTATCTATTTGTCGGCCAGTCTGTCTGTGCGTGTCTGTTTGTCTCTCTGTCTGTGTCTGTTTTTGTCGGTCTCTGTCTGTCTAATCTATCTATCTGTCCTCCTTTCGAAACGAGGCGGATCTTACAGCCCAAATTCTAGACTTTCCAATTCCGACGATCTTTTCTATAACATTTCAGACTTTGCACAGGACCCGCAGTGTCTCCCGCCACACTTCACATACCTGTCCAACTTTTAGTCTACCAATGTGCGGTGGTTGTTGATCTTTTCGTTGTATCAATGATTACATTTATCAACATGTTGTTCTAGTAATAGCAAGGACAGTTCAACCTGCCTTGGCTTGCTGTTGTTAGCTGTTTTAATTATTACATTTAAGTGTATTTTATTTGTGCTGTCTCGAGGAAGTTATACCTGTATTGACGAACGACTTAAAGTGATGGATAATTATATATGGGAGAAAGCAGCGCTTGTAAATGAGAATGTCTGGGCTAGCTGTCCTGCTCTTCTTGACTCTACATCTTCAGTCTGTATCTGCTTGTTTTTTTAAGATGTTTGTCTATTTATGTCGACTGTTTTGTTAGCTTGGTCAATCACGGCTGTTTGCTGATAATATTTTAGTTGTCTTGTTAAGTTTCCAAATTTTAGCGGAATTATGCTACTATCAGTGCCATGAAAAATTATTAAGAAGAATCATTCTGTAGAGACTAAAAGAGGCAATAGAGAAACATTTGAGAGATGAACAAGTAGGTTTTAGGAAGAACAGATCATGTGCTGATCAAATAACTACTCTACGTATAATATTTGAACAAAGTCTAGAACTAAAATCCCCACTTTATATTGGATTCATAGATTACGAAAAGGCATTTGATAGTTTAGATAGAAGAATGCTTTGGAAGTTTTTGAGTCATTACGGGAGAAACAAAAAATGATACCAAAATAAGGATATCAAAACTAAGAGGAGCTTTTGTTGCACTGGGAAACATGAAAGTCCAAAGAAATTAGGTTAAATACTAAAATAAAAAGTTTCAACTCAAATGTTAAGTCAGTCCTATTATATGACTGTGAAACATGGAGAACAACAAAATTGACAATCATGAGGATACATACTTTCATTAATGGGTGCTTACGCAGAATAAAAGGATGGAAAAGACAGGACAAAATCACTAACATAGAATTATGCAAATGTACCAGTCAAATACCAGTGGATAAAGATATACAGCGAAGACGATGACGCTGGATAGGACACACACTACGGAAGCCAACTGAGAGTATTACACAACAGCCCCTTTTTTGGAGGCCCCAAGGGAAAAGACAAAGAGGAGGACCAAAGAATTATTGGAGAAGACAGAAGCAGAAATGAAGATGATGGGAAGACATGGAATGATCTTAAAAGAATGGCAAGAAACAGAACGACTTGGGAAATGTTTATTGAAGACCTATGCTCCAGAGGGCGCTGAAAGTGTTTGTTGAAGACTTATGCTCCAGAGGGCGCTGAAAGTGTTTGTTGAAGACCTATGCTCCACAGGGAGCTGAAAGTGTTTGTTGAAGACCTATGCTCCACAGGGAGCTGAAAGTGTTTGTTGAAGACCTATGCTCCACAGGGAGCTGAAAGTGTTTGTTGAAGACCTATGCTCCACAGTGAGCTGAAAGTGTTTGTTGAAGACCTATGCTCCACAGGGAGCTGAAAGTTTTTGTTGAAGACCTATGCTCCACAGTGAGCTGAAAGTGTTTGTTGAAGACCTATGCCCCAGGCAGTCAGATAGACAACGCACTCAGATAGACAGTGGCACTCAAATAGACAATAACACTCAGATAGACAATAACACTCAGATAGACAATAACACTCAGATAGACAATAACACTCAGATAGACAATAACACTCAGATAGACAATAACACTCAGATAGACAATAACACTCAGATAGACAATAACACTCAGATAGACAATAACACTCAGATAGACAATAACACTCAGATAGACAATAACACTCAGATAGACAATAACACTCAGATAGACAATAACACTCAGATAGACAATAACACTCAGATAGACAATAACACTCAGATAGACAATAACACTCAGATAGACAATGACACTCAGATAGACAATGGCACTCAGATAGACAATAACACTCAGATAGACAATAACACTCAGATAGACAATAACACTCAGATAGACAATAACACTCAGATAGACAATAACACTCAGATAGACAATAACACTCAGATAGACAATGACACTCAGATAGACAATAACACTCAGATAGACAATAACACTCAGATAGACAATGACACTCAGATAGACAATGACACTCAGATAGACAATAACACTCAGATAGACAATAACACTCAGATAGACAATGGCACTCAGATAGACAGTAGCACTCAGATAGACAGTGGCCCTCAGACAATGACACTCAGACAGTGGCCCACAGACAATAACACTCAGATAGACAATAACACTCAGATAGACAATAACACTCAGATAGACAATAACACTCAGATAGACAATGGCACTCAGATAGACAATGGCACTCAGATAGACAATGGCACTCAGATAGACAATAACACTCAGATAGACAATAACACTCAGATAGACAGTGGCCCTCAGACAATGACACTCAGATAGACAATAACACTCAGATAGACAATAACACTCAGATAGACAATAACACTCAGATAGACAATAACACTCAGATAGACAATAACACTCCGATAGACAATAACACTCAGATAGACAATAACACTCAGATAGACAATAACACTCAGATAGACAATAACACTCAGATAGACAATAACACTCAGATAGACAATAACACTCAGATAGACAATAACACTCAGATAGACAGTGGCCCTCAGACAATGACACTCAGACAGTGGCCCACAGACAATGGCACTCAGATAGACAATAACACTCAGATAGACAGTGGCCCTCAGACAATGACACTCAGACAGTGGCCCACAGACAATGACACTCAGACAGTGGCCCACAGACAATAACACTCAGATAGACAATAACACTCAGATAGACAATAACACTCAGATAGACAATAACACTCAGATAGACAATGGCACTCAGATAGACAATGGCACTCAGATAGACAATGGCACTCAGATAGACAATAACACTCAGATAGACAATAACACTCAGATAGACAATAACACTCAGATAGACAATAACACTCAGATAGACAATAACACTCAGATAGACAATAACACTCAGATAGACAATAACACTCAGATAGACAATAACACTCAGATAGACAATAACACTCAGATAGACAATAACACTCAGATAGACAATAACACTCAGATAGACAATAACACTCAGATAGACAATAACACTCAGATAGACAATAACACTCAGATAGACAATAACACTCAGATAGACAATGGCACTCAGATAGACAGTAGCACTCAGATAGACAGTGGCCCTCAGACAATGACACTCAGACAGTGGCCCACAGACAATAACACTCAGATAGACAATAACACTCAGATAGACAATAACACTCAGATAGACAATAACACTCAGATAGACAATGGCACTCAGATAGACAATGGCACTCAGATAGACAATGGCACTCAGATAGACAATGGCACTCAGATAGACAGTAGCACTCAGATAGACAGTGGCCCTCAGACAATGACACTCAGATAGACAATAACACTCAGATAGACAATAACACTCAGATAGACAATAACACTCAGATAGACAATAACACTCAGATAGACAATAACACTCAGATAGACAATAACACTCAGATAGACAATAACACTCAGATAGACAATAACACTCAGATAGACAATAACACTCAGATAGACAATAACACTCAGATAGACAATAACACTCAGATAGACAATAACACTCAGATAGACAATGACACTCAGACAATGGCACTCAGATAGACAGTGGCCCTCAGACAATAACACTCAGATTGACAATAACACTCAGATAGACAATAACACTCAGATAGACAATAACACTCAGATAGACAGTGGCCCTCAGACAATAACACTCAGATAGACAATAACACTCAGATAGACAATAACACTCAGATAGACAATGACACTCAGACAGTGGCCCACAGACAATGGCACTCAGATAGACAGTAGCACTCAGATAGACAGTGGCCCTCAGACAATGGCACTCAGATAGACAATGGCACTCAGATAGACAGTAGCACTCAGATAGACAGTGGCCCTCAGACAATGACACTCAGACAGTGGCCCACAGACAATGGCACTCAGATAGACAGTAGCACTCAGATAGACAGTGGCCCTCAGACAATGGCACTCAGATAGACAATGGCACTCAGATAGACAGTGGCCCTCAGACAATGGCACTCAGATAGACAGTAGCACTCAGATAGACAGTGGCCCTCAGACAATGGCACTCAGATAGACAATGGCACTCAGATAGACAGTGGCCCTCAGACAATGGCACTCAGATAGACAATGGCACTCAGATAGACAGTGGCCCTCAGACAATGACACTCAGACAGTGGCCCACAGACAATGACACTCAGATAGACAATGGCACTCAAATAGACAATGGCATTCAGATAGACAATGACACTCAGATAGACAATGACACTCATATAGACAACGGCACTTAGATAGACAACGGCACTTAGATAGACAACGGCACTCATATAGACAACGGCACTTAGATAGACAACGGCACTTAGATAGACAACGGCACTTAAACAGACAATGGCACTGTTTTTTCTATGTAAGACTGTCATAACACGCTGCGCTCATCTCGTTCCTTGCTCACAAGCTTTACCGCAGCATCACATCTCTTCCTCCCACCAGAGAACACATTTGGGAGCACTCTTGTTGATGACTTATGCTCCACAAGAAGTTGAAAACTCGAAGAAGAAGTCTAGAAAGATCAATAATTAGCCGAAGAAACAGAATAAGAATACGGAGACGATGTTGCTTACACCAAGCTCTGATAATGAGGCTTTCGGCCCAGTACATCCGATTTTTTATAAAAATTGTTTCATCCATGTTGTTAGTAATAAGGTATATTTTCCTTGATTGGCTTCATTTAAGAAATCCTCATTATTCTTCTTTCTGTTTTGTCTAGTCGTATATGGTGTTCTTAACATTCTTCTGTAAAGTCGTATATCTGTGGCCCGCACGCGTTTCCAAATCTGCTGTCCGATTATCCTATATTCATTTTCGTGTTTCAGAACATTGCTGGGTGGTGTAGAGGTTAGCCGTTGGGCTCTGCACAAGGAGGTCCCGGGTGCGAAACTTGGGGTAGTTATTTTTATTATTTTTTTTTTATTGGATCCGTGGTTTCCTCGAAGCTTTACCCTCCCCTGGTTATTATATCATCATCATCATCATTGAGTGCCGTATCCGCATCGAAGATTGGCTACCATGGAGCGCCATTCCACTCTATCTCTTGCTTTGATAGTGCAGACAGGCTGACTTGTCCATCATGTTACTCGTCCATGTCAGCCTTGATCTGCCTCTGCCACCTTGTATTTTCCCTTTCAATATTACTTTTATTATACTGTTGTGTCTTTTAACATGCCCCAAAAAATTCATTTGTCTTGTTCTAATTGTGTTTAGTAGTTCTTTTTTTCATTTTTAGTCGTTTTAAAACTTCATCCATTTGTTTTATTTTCCTTCCATCCAATTCTACCTATTCTTCGATATATAGGTGTTGTATCCATTGTTCAAGCTGAATGCCGACTTATCCGTAACGTTGTTTCACTTTTAGGCAAAACCGTGGCTTAGAGGTAGTGAGTTCAGTTTCACATCCATGAGGTCCAGGGTTCGAGTCCCGCTGAGCGCGGTTTTAAAGAAAAAATAGAAATCGCGAATCGTGGAATTCTCTAGAGGTAACGCGCCGACCTCTGGAAAGAAGGGACCAGTGTTCTATTGCCACCACCGTTTTTTTTTTTTTTCAAAAATCTAATTTTTAAATCTAACACGTGATGGCTTTGTGGCTTTACCGTCACTGGCCTCTCTGGGTAGTGGGATCCGAGTTCTAGCCTTCTTGTTAAAACGGCGAAAAATAAGAGGTCTCATGATCTTTGATACTTTGGTTATGGAAGGCCCCGGTATCACTGCAAACGAATTAAAATTCATAATTGCTCAACCGCCCGTGCCAGTGGAATCATCCGAATTACTAACTCATCTCCCAAACAAAGAAATGTAGCTGTAGTCCCCTTTATGGCAGTCTCAGCACACTTCAAAAGACAAGGCGAAACCGCACAGAAAGTGAACACAGCCAAATGTTCCATGTCATACGATATCATCATTCATCATAAACAATTGGAATATCGAAACATGATCAAAACGGATGAAACACACAGCTCACGGTGTGCACAGAGCACCTAACTCAGTAGCTCCTGCAAGAAGCCGGACTTAGAATATGAGGAAAATGCAACAAGGAACACTTTCATATATAACCTTCAATGGTTCCTGCCGCCTATCCACCATATTGACCGGAAGTTCACACCTCCAGGAAATGATGATCATCATATTGTTTTTAATGTATAGCGCTTGATGATGTTAAGACATCGTTTTTGACTCCAATTCCAAGCATATAAAACACAGTCGTCGGATTATCCCCGTTGCACATCAAACAACAGACCGTAAGATTAGCGTATGGCCGGTCTATGACCGTGTACACTCACGAACGTTAAAGAACCATTTGGCAGTTTAAAGTCGAAAAAGAGTAGGCAAAAAATGGCCTCTGTCCGTGCAAAAATTGTAAAGTTAATCTACCCATCCATGTCTTATACGGATGTGTCGGGCCGAAAGGCGCAGATGTCGTGGCCTGGCTTTAAACTAGCGACACAGCGCAATTAAGGCCCACTTAACGGGTGAACGTAAAGAAAAAAAGAAGACCGTCCTCAGGACCGCATCTACCGTCGTTGTTGTTGTTGTTGTTGTTGTTGTTGTTGTTGTTGTTGTTGTTGTTGTTATGGATCCAGCGACCTTTGAGCTGATGCCCTTCGGCCCAATGCCATGTTGTAGTAGCTGTAGATATTCTTAAGTTCTGCTGTGGTTCCGTACAGTGTGTTCCATTTGGAGGGTCTTTGAGGAAGTAGTGTTGTTCTGATGTCAGTGAGCTCTGGACATTGAAACAGGTGATGTTCTACAGTTTCTTGTGGGTGATTACAGAGTGGACATACTGGGGTATGGTTTTGTTGTATTCTATTAATGTGGTTATTCAGCATAACATGTCCTGTTCTCAGTCTGAAGATGGTGGTTTGGTCTCTTCTTGTTAGGCTGTTGATGTTGTCTTGTGGATTTGGTCTTGCCATATATTTAAAAAACTCTCTTCCAGTTTTCCCTAAGGCCCATCCATTCAACCACTCCTCTCTACTGTTGGAGTTTATGACTTGTTTGGCTGTGTCTAGTGTGATTGATGTATGTATCTGTGTTTGTCTGGATCCTCTCTTAGCTAATGTATCTGCCTTATCATTTCCTGGTATGTTTGAGTGTCACGGGATCTATTGCATACCAATCTTATGTTATGTGTTTCAATGAGTTTGTCTGTATCTATGATAAGCTGTGTGAGTTCTGTTTTGTTCATGTTGTTTTCCAGTGCTTGCAGAGCCGATTTGGAATCCGTAAATATAACTGTGTTTTTCTTTGATGGTGTGGTATCGAAAATCGTATTTAAATGATAAATTGCTGTTTCTATAGCTGTTATTTCTGCTTCATAATTATTACAGACTTCGCCACAAGGTCTACATATTTCTTCTGCTGTTCCATCTGGATAATGTATTAATATTCCACATCCAGCTTTTGATGTAGCGTTAGTGGCTGCACCATCTGTGTATATATTTATCCAATCCTCTGGATAAGTATCTATTGTTTTATTTGCTGCTAGTGTTACTGATACTGGGTCTGCCCTTTTATCTGTTCTGTCACATATCTCTACATTTATTTCAGGATTTTTAAAATTCGTACTTGGTGGCATTTCTTAGATGACGACTCTTGATGTTTGTAGTAATTTTTCAGGTAGATGGAATTTCTCTTGTATATTTCTAGCATGTTGTAATACAGACAATATACAGTATATCTACTAATTTTCTTTTAGCGTGGTCCTTCTCCATTCTTTTTTGTCTTTCATAGATTACCATAGCGGCCTTGTTTCTCCTCAACTCTAGAGGTTCCACATTGCGGTGAATTTTGCAGGCTGCAGCTGGTACAGCAAGAGAGTAAGACAATGATGTCTCCTATCACCATGCTTGTTTAATCTATACACTGAGCAAATCTTTAAAAACATCTCAGAGATACCAGGCCTAAACATTAATGGAAAGATAATCAATAACCTAAGATATGCTGATGATACTGTTCTACTAGCAGAAAATCCCAAAGACCTACAACAATTGCTTAATGTGATATACATAACAAGCAAACAATAAATATGGACTAGAAATGAATTTCAAAAAGACTAAAACTATGATCATAAACAAAGAAAATTCTCAAGACCTACAATTAAATATCACAGTTGAGAGAATACATCTGGAGACAGTCCAGAGCTACAACTACCTAGGACATACTATAACCAATGATGGAAAATGCAAAACTGAAATAAACAAAAGAATAGGTATGGCAAAAAGTAATTTTAATGCCATGAAAAATATACTAACAACAAAACAAATATCAGCAGGGCTGAAACTAAGAATGGCAAAATGTTCAATCTTCTCAATATTCCTGTATGGTGCAGAAACATGGACATTAGACAAGAAAACAGAACAGAAAGTTGAAGCCTTTGAAATGTGGATTTATAGAAGAATAAGTAGAATTGGATGGAAAGAAAAGATAACAAACGATGAAGTTTAAAACAACTGAAAATAAAAAGAGAACTACTATACACAATTAGAGCAAGACAAATGAAATTTTTGGGGCATGTTAAAAGACACAACAGCCTACTAAAAGTAATATTGGAAGGAAAAATACAAAGTAAAAGAGGCAGAGGCAGACCAGACTAACATGGACGAGTAACATCAAAAGATGGACAAGTCAGCCTATGACAATCTGCACCATCAAAGCAAGAAACAGAGTAGAATGGCGATCCATGGTAGCCAACCTTCGTTGCGGAGAAGGCACACGATGATGATGATGATGATGCAACTGGAGTGGACCTCATTGCACCACTGATGAGTCGTAATGCATTATTTTTTATCTTGTCCAGTGCCATGTTAGTTGTTTTGCTGCATGTCACTAGGAGCGAGCTACCATCATCCAAAACAGTGCGAACATATCCCAGATAGAGATTTCTTAGTGTTTCTTTGTCTGCTCCCCATAAGGTACTGGAAAGCCTTTTCATTAGTTGGAGTCTTTGTGTTGCCTTCTTAGTGAGATTCTCTACATGTTTCTTCAGGTTCAATTGTCGGTCTAGTTGTATTCCTAAATATGTAGGGTGTTCCTCTTTTTGAAGACTATTATGTTGGAGCTTGAATTTGATGTTTGCCTTAGCTATTTTGTTACTTCTAGTAAATACTGCATATACTGTTTTCTGTATATTTATTTTCATTATTACAGTATTCTTCTAGGTGTCTCAGGTCTTTGTTTAGTTGTGCTTCAGCTTTTCTAACATTTTCATTCGTACTCCACATGACCAGATCATCAGCACAGAGAGCTGTTTTATTTATCAGGATTTTAGTCAGTTCATTGATCAATATATATATAAAGGGTACAACTGAGTGGTGATCCCTGTGGTAGTCCTTCTTCTAGCATCTCTTTGTCTGAAATGGATTAATTTAATTTAGTTTGTATTGTTCTGTCAGCTAGGAAATATTTGACCCATTTGTATAGTTGTACCTATCGTTGGAATGCAATGGCAAACCAGGGGTGACGTATAATAGAGTTACACAAGACAGTCACACAAGACAGCTAATACTGGGGGCAATCACAACGTCCTGAAGATGATATAGTAAAGTAAAGGTTCCCTGACCGCCTTGCTAGGTGTATGGAGAATATGGCGTTTGTTTCCATATTTTTCTATAACCACAGCACATTTGAGGGTGATGTTGTCGGTAACACGCCAGGCCGCCTTTACTTCCCAGAAAAATCTCTGGTACTCATTTTTAGAGGCTTGGTTAACCCGGAGCCTTGTCAGTCCGTAAAAAAATCCGCCACTGCAGGGGATTGAACCTGGACCTTTCTGGTCAGGAAGCAAGCAAGAGGACATGCAACATACTTTTTTCTTTATAAATCTATAAGAATACCCCATTTTTCCTTGTTTAAAATGTTCATTCATAACACAGACCTGTAGTGTATTATTTATATAATATAAATTACACGACGTGCCCTTTTTTGGAATCCCCAGGGGAAAAGATAAAGAGGAGGACCCAAAATTCTTGGAGAAGACAGATGGAAGTAGAGATGAAGATGATGGGGAAGACATGAAATTGTCTTAAAAGAATGGCAAGAAACAGAACGGCTTGGAAAGTGTTTTTTTGAATACCTATGCTCTACAGGGAGTTAAAAGTGTTTGTTGAAGACCTGTACTCCACAGGTAGTTGAAAGTGTTTGTTGAAGACCTATGCTTCTCAGGGAGTTGAAAATGTTTGATGAAGACCTATGCTCCACAGGGAGTTGAAAATGTTTGTTGAAGACCTATGCTCCACAGGGAGCTGAAAGTGTTTGTTGAAGACCTATGCTCCACAGGGAGCTGAAATGAAGAAGAAGAAGATTATAATACCGACCACAAAACCTAAAAATGTGTTGTTTATGAGAATATTACATTCCCCCTTATTCTGAATACGCCTATAAAGGGCGAGGAAGGCGCATTTACCTTACGATAACTAAATATTGCGGGGACATACGCAAGTTTACAAACTCGTCTTATCCCCAATCGGGTTCATTTCGTATCAATCAATCTATATAACCGTACATTATTTGTGTGCAACGCTATTGCTCTCATCCTGTGTAAACACATTAGTTCCCGCTCAAGTTTTCGAATCACTACCATGTTGGCTTGCTATCTCCCTCCCTCAGCTTCTCCCTTCCTTCTTCAGTCACTTCAGCCCGGCTGTCGTTTCTATCGATTTTCTCCCCTCGTAGTTTCTCGAGCCGGTGATATCGCCTTCGCCTCGGTTATTAAGTTCGTGTTACTTTCAACTCGTCACATATTTCCATTTACGTGCTGTGCTTTCATTAATACTGTTATTACGTTTACAGTTGTTATCTCACCTAATTTAACTGTTATAACTAAAAAAAATGGCTGAGTCGTTAGAGCGCTCGCTTTCTGGTGAGAATGATCCACGTTCAGTTCATGGAAGTGACGGAGGATTTGTTTCTTATCAGAAAATGTTCCGCGGTTCACCCAGTCGCTAAAAATGTATGCTAGAGGTTTTTCTCTGGGGTAAAGGCGGAATGACGTAATACCGACCACGTTATTCAAAAATGTGCCGTCGTCATAGAAGAATATGGCCAGTAACACCTTATTACAACCTGCGGCTGCCCTGCTGCCTTGCAGGTGAGCTCGGGAGAGTAAAAGGCTAAGGGAGGGTACCCCGAAGTAAAACAACCCCACTGCCTTGTGGGTGAGACGTTTTAGTCAAAGGCTAGCGGAGCCAGTGTAAACAAACCGAAGGAAGGCAACAGAAAACATTCGTGGTAACTTCTTTGTACAATCATGAATCGCCTCAATAATTAACTGTCGAGATCGAAAATTGTGGGGAGACATGATCACCTACCCCAGCAGGCACGGTACTTGATGATGATGATGAGCACTTTATTCCCCATACAAGACAGTGGAGGGAACCTTTACTTAACTTGTATTGTTTGACTAACGCTGTTTTAACATTACTGTACAGGTTGTCCCAAAAGTCTGGGCACAAGCAGAAATACTCATCTTCAAGCAATAACATTTATTAACATTTGATTCATTTGTAATAGTAAATAACGTCTTCAAAATAATTTCCATTATTTGCGATGAAAATTTGAACGTGAACTTCCGGTCAATATGGCGGATAGGCGGCAGGACTTAACTAAAGGTTGTGTCTAAAAAGTATTGCCTGTTGCAGTTTTCTCATATTTCAAAGTCCGGCTTGCTGTCGGAGCTAGTGAGTTTAGTGCTCTGTGCACACCGTGAGTTGTGCGTTTCACCCGGTTTTGATCGTGTGTCGATATTTCTACTGCTTACGATAAATAATGTTATCGTATAACGGGGAACAGATGGCCGAGTTCACTTCCTGTGCGGTTTCGCCTTATGTCTTTTAGCGTGTGCTGAGACTGTTATGATGGGTACTGCAGCTACGTTTCTTTGTTTGGGAGATGAGATATTAATTCGGATGATTCCACTAGCTCGGACGGTTGAGCAATTATGGATTTTAATTCGTTTGCAGTGATACCGGGGCATTCCATAACCATAACCATAGTGAGCTCGCATAGTGATTCGGTTTGCAGCATTCACGTGAACTCGATGTCTTAAATTCACATTATCGTCAATTTGAGCTCATTCATTCATTATTCATTCACTCAAGTGTGTTACATCTTGTGATTTTTCATTGAGTTCACCTTCTTCCTTAGCCCACCCCAGAAACAAAAGTCAAGGGAGCTAAGGTCAGGTGAACGGGGAGACCACCCCACATAACTACGTCTTCCAGTCCAGTTAGGGGAACTTTTCATTCAGCCAATCTCGTTGTATTTTTGCCTGTGGGGCCAGACTTTAGGGACACCCAGTATTATATAACATAACCATCATCATCCTGTGCCGTACCGGCTGGCATGTGCGATCATATCATTCCACAGTTCTCTGTCTTCACTTTAACACATCAATTTTGCTGTCGACAGTTTATCTTGCAACGACATCAAACTAGTTAGTACCATCCACCTATCTATGAACCTACGACACCAATTTATAAACCAACATCCACCTATCTATGAACCTACGACACCAACTTATAAACCAACACCCACCAATCTATGAACCTACGACACCAACTTATAAACCAACACCCACCTATCTATGAACCTACGACACCAACTTATAAACCAACATCCACCTATCTATGAACCTACAACACCAACTTATAAACCAACATCCACCTATCTATGAACCTACGACACCAATTTATAAACCAACATCCACCTATCTATGAACCTACGACACCAACTTATAAACCAACACCCACCAATCTATGAACCTACGACACCAACTTATAAACCAACACCCACCTATCTATGAACCTACGACACCAACTTATAAACCAACATCCACCTATCTATGAACCTACAACACCAACTTATAAACCAACATCCACCTATCTATGAACCTACGACACCAATTTATAAACCAACATCCACCTATCTATGAACCTACAACACCAACTTATAAACCAACATCCACCTATCTATGAACCTACAACACCAACTTATAAACCAACATCCACCTATCTATGAACCTACGACACCAACTTATAAACCAACATCCACCAATCTATGAACCTACAACACCAACTTATAAACCAACATCCACCTATCTATGAACCTACGACACCAACTTATAAACCAACACCCACCAATCTATGAACCTACGACACCAACTTATAAACCAACACCCACCAATCTATGAACCTACGACACCAACTTACAAACCAACACCCACCAATCTATGAACCTACAACACCAACTTAAAACCAACATCCACCTATCTATGAACCTACGACACCAACTTATAAACCAACATCCACCTATCTATGAACCTACGACACCAACTTAAAACCAACACCCACCAATCTATGAACCTACGACACCAACTTATAAACCAATATCCACCTATATATGAAGGGGGCCGCGATGGCTCAGTGGTTAGTGAACTGGACTACAAAGGACAAGGGGTAGGGTTCGATCCCAACCGACGGCTTCCGGGTTCACCCAGCCTTAAATGGGTACCGGATTTTTTCTGGGAAAGTAAAGCAGCACGGGCGTAATACTGACCACATTACCCCAAAAATCATGCGCTGAAGGTCTGTAAAATTTATGGTCACTAACACCATATTCCCTATACGCCACTTGGCGTGACGGAGGCACTTTACTTCTTAACTAGCTATCTATGAACCTACGACACCCATCTATTTACCACCATCCACCTATCTATGAACTACCACGGACAAGGGGTAGGGTTCGATCCCAACCGACGGCTTCCGGGTTCACCCAGCCTTAAATGGGTACCGGATTTTTCTGGGAAAGTAAAGCAGCACGGGCGTAATACTGACCACATTACCCCAAAAATCATGTACAGATGAAGGTCTGTAAAATATAGGGTCACTAACATCATATTTCCCTATACGCCACTTGGCATGACGGGGGTACTTTACTTTTTAATTTTTTTACCTATCTATGAACCTACGACACCCATCTATTTACCACCATTCACCTATCTATGAACCTACGACACCCATCTATTTACCACCATTTACCTATCTATGAACCCTACGACACCCATCTATTTACCACCATCCACCTGTCTATGAACCCTACGACACCCACCTATTTACCACCATTCACCTATCTATGAACCCTACGACACCCATCTATTTACCACCATTCACCTATCTATGAACCCCACGACACCCATCTATTTACCACCATTCACCTATCTATGAACCCTACGACTTCCATCTATTTACCACCATTTACCTATCTATGAACCTACGACACCCATCTATTTACCACCATCCACCTGTCTATGAACCCTAGGACACCCATCTATTTACAACCATTCACCTATCTATGAACCCTACGACACCCATCTATTTACCACCATCCACCTATCTATGAACCCTACGACACCCATCTATTTACCACCATGCACCTATCTATGAACCTACGACACCCATCTATTTACCACCATCCACCTATCTATGAACCCTACGACACCCATCTATTTACCACCATTCACCTATCTATGAACCTACGACACCCATCTATTTACCACCATGCACCTATCTATGAACCCTATGCACATGAAGAGAACCTTCTAATTGACGAATGGTTTAAGACAATTGTTTTCAATAGAAATAAGAAATATAACCACTACCGAGATGAAATGTGTTAGACAAGAAACAGCCTGACAGATAAGTTTAGAAGTGAGGAACAGATTAATAGAAAAAAGTTAGGAATAATCTGTATTTAAAAAGCTAGGAATAATCTATATAAAAAAAGCTAGGAATAATCTATATAAAAAAGCTAGGAATAATCTATATAAAAAAGCTAGGAATAATCTATATAAAAAAGCTAGGAATAATCTATATAAAAAAAGCTAGGAATAATCTATATAAAAAAGCTAGGAATAATCTATATAATAAAGCTAGGAATAATCTATATAAAAAAAAGCTAGGAATAATCTATATAAAAAAAGCTAGGAATAATCTATATAAAAAAGCTAGGAATAATCTATATAAAAAAAGCTAGGAATAATCTATATAAAAAAGCTAGGAATAATCTATATAAAAAAGCTAGGAATAATCTATATTAAAAAAGCTAGGAATAATCTATAAAAAAGCTAGGAATAATCTATAAAAAAGCTAGGAAAAATCTATAAAAAAGCTTGGAATAATCTATAAAAAAGTTAGGAATAATCTATATAAAAAGCTTGGAATAATCTATATAAAAAGCTTGGAATAATCTATATAAAAACAGCTAGGAATAATCTATTTAAAAAAAGCTAGGAATAATCTATATAAAAAAAGCTAGGAATAATTTATATAAAAAAGCTAGGAATAATCTATATGAAAAAAAAGCTAGGAATAATCTATATTAAAAAGCTAGGAATAATCTATATTAAGAAAAGCTAGGAATAATCTATATAACCAAAAAAGCTAGGAATAATCTATATATATAAAAAAGCTAGGAATAATCTATATTTAAAAAAAAAGCTAGGAATAATCTATATAAAGAAAGCTAGGAATAATCTATATTAAAAAAGCTAGGAATAATCTATATAAAAAAAAGCTAGGAATAATCTATATAAAAAAGCTAGGAATAATCTATATAATAAAAAAAATCTAGGAATAATCTATAGAAAAAAAAAAGTAAAGTACCCCAGTCACGCCAAGTGGCGTATAGGGAATATGGTGTTATTGACCATAAATTTAACAGACCTGCAGAACATGATTTTGGGAGTAATGTAGTCAGTATTACGCCCGTGCCGTTTTACTTTCCCAGAAAAAAATCCGGTAGCCATTAAAGGCTGGGTGAACCTGGAAGCCCTCGGTTGGGATCGAACCCTACTTCTTATCCTTTGTAGTCTAGATTGCTAACCACTGAGCTATCGCGGCTCCCAATAATCTATAAAGAAAGAATATATAAAATGGTTTTGCCAAGTGACAAAGCAGAGAGATCGAAACAGAACAAGCCTTCAATAAACATCGGGAGAACACCAAATCTAAGGACTGACCATGAACAAGATGGATTGATGGAATATTAGAAACACTAGGAAACATGAGAGCAGGAGGGGCCAATTGAAGATCAGAGGACTGTAAATTATATCCCCCCTCGACGATGAAAGACAAATGATGAAAGAAAGAAGTAGAAATATCAGCATCAAGTGCCATGATTGCTAGGGCAGGTGATCATGTCTCTCCACAAGTTTCCATCTCACCATTTGTTTATGCTGTTAGCTTCCTGGCAGTCCATGTCCTTAATCTGTCTGCTGTCTTTGTTTCCATCTGTCCTTTATTCCCGTATTTGCTTTCCTGTTGTCTCGAACTATTCCAGCTGTTGCCATCTCTTTGAAGATTAGAACGACTAGGAAACATAACAGCAGCAGAGGCCAACAGAAGGGCAAAAGACTTCAAATTATATCTCCCGGCCTGAAACGTCAATTACTCATCGACGGAAAAAATATGAGTACGTCCGATGTCGGAGTTATCTGCCTGTGCGGCGAGGGACACCTGTGCACACGGCTGCCAGGGAAACATGGATTAACACGCAAAATTCAGTTCCATACATCTAGGGACTTCGTCAGAGCTAAAAGCTGGCGAACAGAAAAAAAAAATCTCCCCTCGATGCTGAAAGGCAAATGAGGAAGGAAAGAAGAAAATAAGCTATTCTCTTGTGCTTATACTGCAGTGTACTGTAAAGTTGTGCTTTGTTACTCACGAAAGGTGTAAGCGTCTTCAAAATTAGGTCATTGAATAAAGCTCTTAGAAATATTTTAAGAGCCAAATTTAAGAGTTAGGTAATAAGAGATCTTTACTCCGCACCCATTGCATTTCATTTACACTCATTACTAAACGGTAAAGACAAGTGGAACAATATTAAAACAGGTAAATGATTTTAAATATCTGGGAACAATGTTATTCCCAGATGGCAGATATACAACAGAGGTGAGATGCAAAGTGGCTCAGGCAAATGCAGATTTCCAAAAAATGAGGAAGAAACAGTGCAATCTATTTTTGACAATAGAAAAAGAGAGAGTTCTTAAATGTTATGTAGAGCCAGTCTTAACATATGGACGTGAATCATGGACAATAGAACTAAAGACACGAAAATCACTGGAGGCTGTAGAAATGTGGTTTTACAGAAGAATGTTGAGAATACCATGGACGGCTAAGAAGAGTAATGAAAACGTTCCGAAAGAGGCTAAAGCTAAGAGAGAGCTACTATCCAATATTAGGAAGAAACAATCATCATTTTTTTGCCATGTAATGAGAAGAGAACAGCTGGAATATATTGTAAGAACTGGGAAAATTGAGGGACGAAGAGATAGAGGGAAGCAAAGAGAAATGATACCATACAGCTTAAGAGAACGGCTTGGCAGAAGGTCAACAACAGAAATGATAAATAACTGACGAAATCGAAAATTCTTTGAGAGGCATGATCACCTACGCCAGCAGGCCCGGTGCTTGATGATGATGATATTTTTCATGACATTAAAATTACTTTTTGCCATTCCTATACTTTTGTTTATTTCAGTTGTACATTTTTCATCACTGGTTATAGTATGTCTAAAGTAGTTGTAGTTCTGAACTAGTAGTATACAAGGGTCCATTTGATTAGCATTTGGCCCGTAAATTAACAAAGATATATAGGGCGGCGCGCATAAAGCGTGCGGCGCAGGGGGAGTTAACCATGCCATTTCGTGTCGGTGACCCCGGAGGTGACGTGTTTATGTTTGGTGTAGGCTGACTTTGGAGTTCTTGAGCGATAGTGATAGGTTAGTAGATTATACAACATCAATGAAAAACGATCAATATAAGACAGAAGACAAAGATATATTTTATTCTTTTATTATCTCAATAGGTGTATAACATACAGTGGATATTATATAACATTACAAACATATTCAGTACATTGAGTAAATATATAGTACAAGGATAACAATTATTTATAGCTATGTAGTTGGGTGTCTGCTTAGCTCTATGTCATAAATGAATCATAAGGGGTGAAACTGTTAGAGATTGCTGGGTAGTCTAAGCTGGTAGTGTAAAGAGTTAAATATCTAGAGGCGTAGTCGAGACGTTATCATCAGCTACCTTTCTTTTTATATAGAAATAGGAAAGAGCATTTCTTGTTTGACTGTAGGAAAATATAGAATTATTTAAGACTTTGAAACCTACATTTTTCCCACCCTTGGCCTTTTGCGTGGCGAGAACCTCTAAAAACATATCTTTATCTAATTTGTTGTGTTGCTTGCTTAGCCCTTTACAACTGATTTTATCGTAATCCCCACTACAATGGTACGTCTTACTACATAAGCTAACAAGAGCTGTCCCTTCGTACTCTAGTTTAAAAAGCCCAGGCGTTCGTTTGGTGTACGCTTTAACACCCTTACAGTTTATACAGTCTGTCTTGCTAATATGCTCATCGCAAAACTCGGCAGGAAACCAGTCTTTATATACGCTATTAAACTCATTCCGCAACGTTGACTTAACTATGTCCTCTAGCTTAGGTGCGCTTAAAGCCAAGTATAAACTATCAGTATCTGTTTCACATAACTGAAAGTCTGACCTATCTACAAACTTATCTAAGAACTCGAAATAAAAATCTAACATACGAAGTTTTGCATATTGATAGACGAAGAAACCGATTTGTAGGGGCAAGTCCCAAACAGTTTTCTTTTTCTCCATCTCAATTTCAAAAAGATCCTCCCCTATTTCAGTCATCTTTTTAAACCGGGAACTATTAATCATTTTCGATATCTCATCCCCCTGAACGTACGAGACAGCGCTATGATTGGCCTTATTGGTTAGAGTCTTCCCATAGGCTGAGTTTCCTAAGAGCTTCATCGTATCGCTTACTATAGATTGATTTTCGTCTAGATCACCAGCCCTCCTAGCGTCAGAAACCATTTCCCCAAACTTTTTAAAACAACTAGACGGCTGATATTCTATAACTTGATAAATTTTTGTTACCTCCAAGCCGTGGTCTAAATACCATTTTAACAGTGGTGTTGCCAACAAAATTTTTCCCCGACATAACTTCCGATTAGAGTGCGACGAGGGGTTGACAACAAGTTATGTTTGAGGGCATATTCACCCATAAACGGGCCAATATCATCACGCGTAAACATCAATATTTTTGAAAATTGGAGTCATCTCACTGAAATCGGCCTTCAGCCGGCCGGGGACGTGTAGATCACATTCCACTAAACCAAAACATGTCCCATCTGAAACAGAAGTCAGAATCTGTTTATCACTGAGAGGGAGCCCTTCTTTAGAGTAAGAGGGTCTAGCTCTAGGGATGGCTTTAGAAAGGAAAGCCCTAATGGTTGGGTCAGACTTTTTCAGAGCCTGCCACTCACATTCCCACATAACTTCTACTGGAACTTTTACCTCCTCGGTTAGGTAGGTGTGTATCTCACATGTTTTTTCAAACAGCTCGAACAAGGGCTTATTATTAACAGGGTTTCTATCTTTATCTTTGGTGAGGGGACAGTCTTTGTGACCATGGTACAGACAACCATGAAAATTGTAGCCTCTTCTATTGGATTTATCCCACCCATCCACAGGGATATTTCTAGCACCTAATCGAAACTCCCTCCCGTTAAACTGAGTTTTCAACTCCACCCCTTTTTGGTGGGCGACCCACGTTAACCACTCTCTACTTTGTTGGACATAATAGTTATCTTTTTCGACCCTAAACCCGGTCTCCATTCTTCTAATAATTGGGTAATCTGTTGGCATTGGGTTCATCAGAGCCCAAAGATACAACGCGTTGGCATCGTAACCTTGGATGGATTTGACGACCTTTGCGCCCCTAATAAGCGTTTTGTCTACCTCGTGATACCTATGGAAAATTATAGAGGGACCCCCAACGATATTATCTCTAATCATTTTGTGTAGACTCGCCTGTTTGCTCGAACATAAACTAAACATTACACCCCTATCAACGGTCTTAAAAAGATACTTTAAACAAACACCCGGAACCGAAATGGCGTCTTTAAAACAGTCCACACCCCGCTCCCCATAAAAGTGAACCTGCTGCTCTAAGGCTTCTAAAAAGGGGACTACATCTTTGTTGTTATACCACACCAAAAAGTCCCTAAGTGTGGTCATGTTATTGGTCTTCCAGACCTTTTTGCACAGAGCGTACTCCTCCTTGGAAATGTTGGAATTTTTTAACGACGAATAAAACGTTTCGTGTGGGGGTAGTTCTGTCTCGTCCAACTTTTGAGGGTCGTCTATATATTCATAACAAAAGTAACCCTTTGTCTCACTAATCTTATAAGCGGCCAGATATTTACTATAGCTAAACCCGGGGGCTAGATAGTTTACTATATCTAAGAATTTTAACTTTTCTGTTGCAATACACATAAAGTTATTATTTCGTTTAACTATAAACTTGAACGGTTTTGGTACTTTGTAGTCTACGTCCATTTTATCTTCTTCTTCTACTTCTTCTTCTTCTTCTTCTTCTTCTTCTTCTACTTCTTCTTCTTCTACTTCTTCTTCTTCTTCTACTTCTTCTTCTTCTTCTTCTTCTCCTTCTTCTTCTTCTTCTTCTCCTTCGTCTTCTTCCTCTTCTTCTTCTTCACCCACTTGGGCAGTGGCATCCATGAAGTGCTTTATTAAATAAGGTTTAATGACGTTGACGTCATATTTCCCCGAGTTAAACCCTATCACTGGAAGCTCTTTTAAATACTCATCAAACCTAACTATTAGCTTGTCTTTATTCAGATCATGGAGTTGAGTAAAAATACTTTCAAACCGATCTCGCAACAACGAGTATGCCTTAGCAGCTATACCAGTGAGGTAGTCAACCATCTGACTAACTAAAACCTGTGGGTCACCCTTCGTTATGAAGCATATTGGGCCCTCCCACCCGGGACATTTGACGCTATAGAGCAGGAGAGAGGGACGTGTTTGGCTACAAAGGTAGTCGAGTGCGTCTCTTTGGGAACATTCCTACTATCAAAGTAACATTCATAATCGAATGTCGCCCTGAATGGGTAAATAAAACACTCTGGAGTACTGACCCCTTCAGCGCTGATCGCGTCCCATACACTTTCAGGTGAAGAGTAAACACCACCTTTATATGTCTCTACAGCCATATCCCCATTACACGTTTTTTCGTGCCTATCCATACGCCCAAACTTTTTCCACAGTTTCCCACATTTTCCACAAGAAAAGCTTTTACTAGCCCTAGAAAGATCGTTTATATAAAAGAAGTGGTTTTTGTAAAGTAAAAGACGGAGAGTTTCATTATAACTACTTCCGCTTCTCAGAACAATACGCAAGGCTTGCTCAGTATCAAATTCAAAAATATCTATATTTAGTGCAAAACAGTTTTCTAAGAGAGACATTTCAGCAAGAGTTACACCCAGAAAGTTACCTAACTTTAGAGAGGGGTTAAACTGTTTGAAAAGTAGTCTTGAAGCCTTCCTAACATCAGTATTTGAAGTTCCTCGATGGACAGCTAGACAACGGAAGAAGCAGAGATTATCATTGTAAACTTTAGAATGGGAATCGGTTTGAAGGATATTAATACCATGATTTGATGCAATGTAGGGTGGGATATCTAGCAGACACCCTATAGGATAATCTTGAAGTTTATAAATATAAACACTCGTACTGACTAAGGCTTCTAAAGTATATTTGGTTGTCTCCCTGTTTTTATTTGCATACCCTAATATATCACTTTCATTTAATCTATCAACAAATGTTTCAAAATCATGTCTGTTGTTAACTAACAAAGGTTTGTCTAACCCTGTCGCATTATTCGAGCTGGCGTGAAAGTAACGCAGTCCCTGTGTCTCTCTATGTCTTAAGACTAGATGATGACTATAATTCACCTTGAAACGCTTTTTCTGGCCTTGGAAAATTGGGTTTACAAGGGTCTCCCAATCTATAGGAGTATCAGGCTGATGAAATATAGTGTACGTATCCATGTATTTGTTCCTACGTTCATGTGTTCTAATAGCTAACCAGTTGTTCTTATATATCTTCTTAATATCTTGAGGTAACTTATTTAAAGAGTCTATTTCATTAATAAGTCTTGGTCTCTTTGAGAGCTCTTGAGTCGAACTCTTTACTGCCCGCTTGCGTGAGGTTGTCGATACCAGTGGGCCTGGTAGTGTTGATGAGGGTGTTGAGTTGTCCACAGCTATGTCATGGCTAGCAAGATGCACTCGCAGATGGGTTGCTCCAGTAAAGCTTTGTTGGCAGATATGGCAGATATGTGGGTTAGCACTGGTCTCTTTGAAGGTACATGATCTGTTGACACAGGAGTTGGTGATGCAGGAACCACTGAGGCAAGAGATACAGGATGCTCTGTCCTGATATGTCTGGCAAGGCTGTCTACTCTTGTATATACTCGTTCACAAACATTACATTTGTATTCCTGACGCCCATGTACACTAGCAACATGTCGTTTTAGGTCCCGGCTCCGGGTGAAAGTTTTGGCACAGATATGACAAATGTTAGACATCTGTAGAAAAGAAATTGAAACATTACAACTAAAGAGTAAAGAACAGTAAACATTACAAGAAAAGTAAACAACAAGATACACAAACTATCGAAATTAGGTTACAAAAGTAACACGTGGATACTAAAAAACCAACTTATCGAAAATAGGTTACTAAAATAACACGTGGATACTAAACAACCAGCTTATCGAAAACAGGTTACTAAAGTAACATACTATAGCATTAAAGAACTAAGATAACACTTACCTTTTATGTGTTTGAAGGCACGAGACACGTCCGGCGGCAACAACTGTAAGCGAAAGTCTGATTAGAAGCTTCACAGTCGCGTTATATATACACGCCAGAAACACCGGAAGTGTTACTAAAAATAGAACTGACCGCTGATGCAATACCGGAAGTGTTACTAAAAATAGCTTTTGACCGCTGACGTGATGCCCGTGGAGTTTCTAAAAATAGATTTTGACCTATGATGCAATACCAGGCGACTTTATAGGAGTTTTTCCCCTTGACCCTTTATGAGGGGACGCCCATGAAACTGTTAAAAATAGTAAATTTAACATATAGACATACCCCAAACTTTATATTAAGCATCCCCATATCAAGAATTTACATAAAAACAAAGTTTGAAATTACTACCCCTGTACCCATTTTTGGCGGTTACGCCCATGAAACTGTTAAAAATAGTCAAATTAACACCTAGACATACCCCAAACTTTATATTAAGCATCCCCATAACAAAAATTTACATAAAAACAACTTTTGAAATTACTACCCCTGTACCCATTTTTGATGGTTACGCCCATGAAACTGTTAAAAATAGTCAATTTACACTCTAGACATATCCCAAACTTCATTTTAGTCATCCCCATATCAAGAATTTACATAAAAACAACTTTTGAAATTACTACCCCTGTACCCATTTTTGGCGGTTACGCCCATGAAACTGTTAAAAATAGTAAATTTAACATCTAGACATACCCCAAACTTTATAATAAACATCCCCAAATCAAGAATTTACATAAAAACAACTTTTGAAATTACTACCCCTGTACCCATTTTTGGCGGTTACGCCCATGAAATCGATAAGAAAATTGAAGTTTAACCTATTGGTATACCTCAAACATAATATTTGACACGCCCATGTATCAAATTTGCCTAAAAAATCAACCAAAAATTAGTAGTATACAATGTCAATTAGGACCGTGGAATGTTCTTCCAGAAGCACCTAAATCCTTATATAAATAGTCTACCCTCACATGGAAGCACATTTTTCCTTATATGAGAGTCTACCCTCACATGGAAGCACATTTTTTCCTTATATGAGAGTCTACCGTTTTTCCTTATATGAGAGTCTACCGTTTTTCCTTATAGTCTATCCATCCTAATTGACATTGTATACTACTAATTTTTGGTTGATTTTTTAGGCAAATTTGATACATGGGCGTGTCAAATATTATGTTTGAGGTATACCAATAGGTTAAACTTCAATTTTTTTATCGATTTCATGGGCGTAACCGCCAAAAATGGGTACAGGGGTAGTAATTTCAAAAGTTGTTTTTATGTAAATTCTTGATTTGGGGATGTTTATTATAAAGTTTGGGGTATGTCTAGATGTTAAATTTACTATTTTTAACAGTTTCATGGGCGTAACCGCCAAAAATGGGTACAGGGGTAGTAATTTCAAACTTTGTTTTTATGTAAATTCTTGATATGGGGATGCTTAATATAAAGTTTGGGGTATGTCTATATGTTAAATTTACTATTTTTAACAGTTTCATGGGCGTCCCCTCATAAAGGGTCAAGGGGAAAAACTCCTATAAAGTCGCCTGGTATTGCATCATAGGTCAAAATCTATTTTTAGAAACTCCACGGGCATCACGTCAGCGGTCAAAAGCTATTTTTAGTAACACTTCCGGTATTGCATCAGCGGTCAGTTCTATTTTTAGTAACACTTCCGGTGTTTCTGGCGTGTATATATAACGCGACTGTGAAGCTTCTAATCAGACTTTCGCTTACAGTTGTTGCCGCCGGACGTGTCTCGTGCCTTCAAACACATAAAAGGTAAGTGTTATCTTAGTTCTTTAATGCTATAGTATGTTACTTTAGTAACCTGTTTTCGATAAGCTGGTTGTTTAGTATCCACGTGTTATTTTAGTAACCTATTTTCGATAAGTTGGTTTTTTAGTATCCACGTGTTACTTTTGTAACCTAATTTCGATAGTTTGTGTATCTTGTTGTTTACTTTTCTTGTAATGTTTACTGTTCTTTACTCTTTAGTTGTAATGTTTCAATTTCTTTTCTACAGATGTCTAACATTTGTCATATCTGTGCCAAAACTTTCACCCGGAGCCGGGACCTAAAACGACATGTTGCTAGTGTACATGGGCGTCAGGAATACAAATGTAATGTTTGTGAACGAGTATATACAAGAGTAGACAGCCTTGCCAGACATATCAGGACAGAGCATCCTGTATCTCTTGCCTCAGTGGTTCCTGCATCACCAACTCCTGTGTCAACAGATCATGTACCTTCAAAAGAGACCAGTGCTAACCCACATATCTGCCATATCTGCCATATCTGCCAACAAAGCTTTACTGGAGCAACCCATCTGCGAGTGCATCTTGCTAGCCATGACATAGCTGTGGACAACTCAACACCCTCATCAACACTACCAGGCCCACTGGTATCGACAACCTCACGCAAGCGGGCAGTAAAGAGTTCGACTCAAGAGCTCTCAAAGAGACCAAGACTTATTAATGAAATAGACTCTTTAAATAAGTTACCTCAAGATATTAAGAAGATATATAAGAACAACTGGTTAGCTATTAGAACACATGAACGTAGGAACAAATACATGGATACGTACACTATATTTCATCAGCCTGATACTCCTATAGATTGGGAGACCCTTGTAAACCCAATTTTCCAAGGCCAGAAAAAGCGTTTCAATGTGAATTATAGTCATCATCTAGTCTTAAGACATAGAGAGACACAGGGACTGCGTTACTTTCACGCCAGCTCGAATAATGCGACAGGGTTAGACAAACCTTTGTTAGTTAACAACAGACATGATTTTGAAACATTTGTTGATAGATTAAATGAAAGTGATATATTAGGGTATGCAAATAAAAACAGGGAGACAACCAAATATACTTTAGAAGCCTTAGTCAGTACGAGTGTTTATATTTATAAACTTCAAGATTATCCTATAGGGTGTCTGCTAGATATCCCACCCTACATTGCATCAAATCATGGTATTAATATCCTTCAAACCGATTCCCATTCTAAAGTTTACAATGATAATCTCTGCTTCTTCCGTTGTCTAGCTGTCCATCGAGGAACTTCAAATACTGATGTTAGGAAGGCTTCAAGACTACTTTTCAAACAGTTTAACCCCTCTCTAAAGTTAGGTAACTTTCTGGGTGTAACTCTTGCTGAAATGTCTCTCTTAGAAAATTGTTTTGCACTAAATATAGATATTTTTGAATTTGATACTGAGCAAGCCTTGCGTATTGTTCTGAGAAGCGGAAGTAGTTATAATGAAACTCTCCGTCTTTTACTTTACAAAAACCACTTCTTTTATATAAACGATCTTTCTAGGGCTAGTAAAAGCTTTTCTTGTGGAAAATGTGGGAAACTGTGGAAAAAGTTTGGGCGTATGGATAGGCACGAAAAAACGTGTAATGGGGATATGGCTGTAGAGACATATAAAGGTGGTGTTTACTCTTCACCTGAAAGTGTATGGGACGCGATCAGCGCTGAAGGGGTCAGTACTCCAGAGTGTTTTATTTACCCATTCAGGGCGACATTCGATTATGAATGTTACTTTGATAGTAGGAATGTTCCCAAAGAGACGCACTCGACTACCTTTGTAGCCAAACACGTCCCTCTCTCCTGCTCTATAGCGTCAAATGTCCCCGGGTGGGAGGGCCCAATATGCTTCATAACGAAGGGTGACCCACAGGTTTTAGTTAGTCAGATGGTTGACTACCTCACTGGTATAGCTGCTAAGGCATACTCGTTGTTGCGAGATCGGTTTGAAAGTATTTTTACTCAACTCCATGATCTGAATAAAGACAAGCTAATAGTTAGGTTTGATGAGTATTTAAAAGAGCTTCCAGTGATAGGGTTTAACTCGGGGAAATATGACGTCAACGTCATTAAACCTTATTTAATAAAGCACTTCATGGATGCCACTGCCCAAGTGGGTGAAGAAGAAGAAGAGGAAGAAGAAGAAGGAGAAGAAGAAGAAGAAGGAGAAGAAGAAGAAGAAGAAGAAGTAGAAGAAGAAGAAGAAGTAGAAGAAGAAGAAGTAGAAGAAGAAGAAGAAGAAGAAGTAGAAGAAGAAGATAAAATGGACGTAGACTACAAAGTACCAAAACCGTTCAAGTTTATAGTTAAACGAAATAATAACTTTATGTGTATTGCAACAGAAAAGTTAAAATTCTTAGATATAGTAAACTATCTAGCCCCCGGGTTTAGCTATAGTAAATATCTGGCCGCTTATAAGATTAGTGAGACAAAGGGTTACTTTTGTTATGAATATATAGACGACCCTCAAAAGTTGGACGAGACAGAACTACCCCCACACGAAACGTTTTATTCGTCGTTAAAAAATTCCAACATTTCCAAGGAGGAGTACGCTCTGTGCAAAAAGGTCTGGAAGACCAATAACATGACCACACTTAGGGACTTTTTGGTGTGGTATAACAACAAAGATGTAGTCCCCTTTTTAGAAGCCTTAGAGCAGCAGGTTCACTTTTATGGGGAGCGGGGTGTGGACTGTTTTAAAGACGCCATTTCGGTTCCGGGTGTTTGTTTAAAGTATCTTTTTAAGACCGTTGATAGGGGTGTAATGTTTAGTTTATGTTCGAGCAAACAGGCGAGTCTACACAAAATGATTAGAGATAATATCGTTGGGGGTCCCTCTATAATTTTCCATAGGTATCACGAGGTAGACAAAACGCTTATTAGGGGCGCAAAGGTCGTCAAATCCATCCAAGGTTACGATGCCAACGCGTTGTATCTTTGGGCTCTGATGAACCCAATGCCAACAGATTACCCAATTATTAGAAGAATGGAGACCGGGTTTAGGGTCGAAAAAGATAACTATTATGTCCAACAAAGTAGAGAGTGGTTAACGTGGGTCGCCCACCAAAAAGGGGTGGAGTTGAAAACTCAGTTTAACGGGAGGGAGTTTCGATTAGGTGCTAGAAATATCCCTGTGGATGGGTGGGATAAATCCAATAGAAGAGGCTACAATTTTCATGGTTGTCTGTACCATGGTCACAAAGACTGTCCCCTCACCAAAGATAAAGATAGAAACCCTGTTAATAATAAGCCCTTGTTCGAGCTGTTTGAAAAAACATGTGAGATACACACCTACCTAACCGAGGAGGTAAAAGTTCCAGTAGAAGTTATGTGGGAATGTGAGTGGCAGGCTCTGAAAAAGTCTGACCCAACCATTAGGGCTTTCCTTTCTAAAGCCATCCCTAGAGCTAGACCCTCTTACTCTAAAGAAGGGCTCCCTCTCAGTGATAAACAGATTCTGACTTCTGTTTCAGATGGGACATGTTTTGGTTTAGTGGAATGTGATCTACACGTCCCCGACCGGCTGAAGGCCGATTTCAGTGAGATGACTCCAATTTTCAAAAATATTGATGTCACGCGTGATGATATTGGCCCGTTTATGGGTGAATATGCCCTCAAACATAACTTGTTGTCAACCCCTCGTCGCACTCTAATCGGTAGTTATGTCGGGGAAAAAATTTTGTTGGCAACACCACTGTTAAAATGGTATTTAGACCACGGCTTGGAGGTAACAAAAATTTATCAAGTTATAGAATATCAGCCGTCTAGTTGTTTTAAAAGTTTGGGGAAATGGTTTCTGACGCTAGGAGGGCTGGTGATCTAGACGAAAATCAATCTATAGTAAGCGATACGATGAAGCTCTTAGGAAACTCAGCCTATGGGAAGACTCTAACCAATAAGGCCAATCATAGCGCTGTCTCGTACGTTCAGGGGGATGAGATATCGAAAATGATTAATAGTTCCCGGTTTAAAAAGATGACTGAAATAGGGGAGGATCTTTTTGAAATTGAGATGGAGAAAAAGAAAACTGTTTGGGACTTGCCCCTACAAATCGGTTTCTTCGTCTATCAATATGCAAAACTTCGTATGTTAGATTTTTATTTCGAGTTCTTAGATAAGTTTGTAGATAGGTCAGACTTTCAGTTATGTGAAACAGATACTGATAGTTTATACTTGGCTTTAAGCGCACCTAAGCTAGAGGACATAGTTAAGTCAACGTTGCGGAATGAGTTTAATAGCGTATATAAAGACTGGTTTCCTGCCGAGTTTTGCGATGAGCATATTAGCAAGACAGACTGTATAAACTGTAAGGGTGTTAAAGCGTACACCAAACGAACGCCTGGCTTTTTAAACTAGAGTACGAAGGGACAGCTCTTGTTAGCTTATGTAGTAAGACGTACCATTGTAGTGGGGATTACGATAAAATCAGTTGTAAAGGGCTAAGCAAGCAACACAACAAATTAGATAAAGATATGTTTTTAGAGGTTCTCGCCACGCAAAAGGCCAAGGGTGGGAAAAATGTAGGTTTCAAAGTCTTAAATAATTCTATATTTTCCTACAGTCAAACAAGAAATGCTCTTTCCTATTTCTATATAAAAAGAAAGGTAGCTGATGATAACGTCTCGACTACGCCTCTAGATATTTAACTCTTTACACTACCAGCTTAGACTACCCAGCAATCTCTAACAGTTTCACCCCTTATGATTCATTTATGACATAGAGCTAAGCAGACACCCAACTACATAGCTATAAATAATTGTTATCCTTGTACTATATATTTACTCAATGTACTGAATATGTTTGTAATGTTATATAATATCCACTGTATGTTATACACCTATTGAGATAATAAAAGAATAAAATATATCTTTGTCTTCTGTCTTATATTGATCGTTTTTCATTGATGTTGTATAATCTACTAACCTATCACTATCGCTCAAGAACTCCAAAGTCAGCCTACACCAAACATAAACACGTCACCTCCGGGGTCACCGACACGAAATGGCATGGTTAACTCCCCCTGCGCCGCACGCTTTATGCGCGCCGCGCGCCGCCCTATATATCTTTGTTAATTTACGGGCCAAATGCTAATCAAATGGACCCTTGTATACTACTTGAACTGTCTCCAGGTCTATTCCTTCAATTTTGATATCCACTTGTGGGTTTTGAGTATTTTCTTTGTTTATGATCATAGTTTTAGTCTTTTTGATATTCATATCTAGTCCATATTTTTTGCTTGTTATGTTTATTTAATTAAGTAATTGTTGTAGATCTTTAGGATTTTCTGCTGGTAGTACAGTATCGTCAACATATCTTAGGTTATTGGTTATCTTTCCATTAATGCTTTAGGTCTGGCATCTCTGTGATGTTTTTAAAAATTTGCTCAGTGTATAGATTGGACAAGCTTGGTGATAGGATGTATCCTTGTCTTACTCCTCTTTTTATATCAATGGGTGTAGAGTTCTCTTTGTTATATTTTATTATTACTGTGTCAATAGAAGTGAGAAAGAGAGTTGATCAGTGCTATATAGAGCCAATTCTGACCTATGGAAGCTAACAATGGAAGCAAGAAATGAATAATATCAAAAGTTCCATGGACAGGTAAAAAGACCAACAAGGACAGTCTCAAAGAGGCCAACACAAAAAGGGAGCGCCTAAGAAACATCAGAAATAAACAATAAACATTGTTCGGGCACATCATGAGAAGAGGAAAGTAGGAATACTTGGTTACAACAGGCAAAATACAGGGAAAGAGAGATCGTGGACGAAAAAGAGAAAAAATACTAGATAGCTTTGTGTCATGGCGTGGAAAGCAGTCAACAACAGAACTGATACTATGCACTGTAGATAGAAGATTGAGGAAAAAAAACATGATCGCCTACGCCCACCGGTATGGCACATGATGATGATGGTGGCAGAATAAATAATTTATGAAACAAGCGGAATAAGTATTCAATAGTAAAGTAAGTAAAGTACCCACGTCACGCCAAGTGGCTTAAAGGGAAATATTGTGCTAGTGACCCTATATTTTACAGACCTTCAGCACATGATTTTTGAGGTAATGTGGTCGGTATTACGCCCGTGCTGCTTTACTTTCCCAGAAAAAAATCCGTTACCCATTTAAGGCTGGGTGAACCCGGAAGCCGTCGGTTGGGATCGAACCCTACCCCTTGTCCGTTGTAGTCCAGTTCACTAGCCACTGAGCAATACGCGATAAAAAAAAATACACAAACCTTAACAGAGTAGACCATTTACAAAAGGTAAAACAGCAATCGTATGTCACGATCCGAATAACCAATTTACAGAATTCGTCAGAATAACCAATTTACAGAATTCGTCAGAATAACCAATTTACAAAATTCGTCAGAATAACCAATTTACAGAATTCGTCAGAATAACCAATTTACATAATTCGTCAGAATAACCAATTTACAGAATTCGTCAGAATAACCAATTTACAGAATTCGTCAGAATAACCAATTTACAGAATTCGTCAGAATAACCAATTTACAGAATTCGTCAGAATAACCAATTTACAGAATTCGTCAGAATAACCAATTTACAGAATTCGTCAGAATAACCAATTTACAGAATTCGTCAGAATAACCAATTTACAGAATTCGTCAGAATAACCAATTTACAGAATTCGTCAGAATAACCAATTTACAGAATTCGTCAGAATAACCAATTTACAGAATTCGTCAGAATAACCAATTTACAGAATTCGTCAGAATAACAAATTTACAGAATTCGTCAGAATAACCAATTTACAGAATTCGTCAGAATAACCAATTTACAGAATTCGTCAGAATAACCAATTTACAGAATTCGTCAGAATAACCAATTTACAGAATTCGTCAGAATAACCAATTTACAGAATTCGTCAGAATAACCAATTTACAGAATTCGTCAGAATAACCAATTTACAGAATTCGTCAGAATAACAAATTTACAGAATTCGTCAGAATAACCAATTTACAGAATTCGTCAGAATAACCAATTTACAGAATTCGTCAGAATAACCAATTTACAGAATTCGTCAGAATAACCAATTTACAGAATTCGTCAGAATAACCAATTTACAGAATTCGTCAGAATAACCAATTTACAGAATTCGTCAGAATAACCAATTTACAGAATTCGTCAGAATAACCAATTTACAGAATTCGTCAGAATAACCAATTTACAGAATTCGTCAGAATAACCAATTTACAGAATTCGTCAGAATAACCAATTTACAGAATTCGTCAGAATAACCAATTTACAGAATTCGTCAGAATAACCAATTTACAGAATTCGTCAGAATAACAAATTTACAGAATTCGTCAGAATAACCAATTTACAGAATTCGTCAGAATAACCAATTTACAGAATTCGTCAGAATAACCAATTTACAGAATTCGTCAGAATAACCAATTTACAGAATTCGTCAGAATAACCAATTTACAGAATTCGTCAGAATAACCAATTTACAGAATTCGTCAGAATAACCAATTTACAGAATTCGTCAGAATAACCAATTTACAGAATTCGTCAGAATAACCAATTTACAGAATTCGTCAGAATAACCAATTTACAGAATTCGTCAGAATAACCAATTTACAGAATTCGTCAGAATAACCAATTTACAGAATTCGTCAGAATAACCAATTTACAGAATTCGTCAGAATAATCAATTTACAAAAGGCGCCAAGATAAACAACGGAAAAGCGGCGCTGGAGTAAATAATTATGAAATGCGTCGAAATAATTACAAAAGGCACACTACAATTTTTTTTTTCGCTCTAGCTATCTCAATTATTTTCTTCGTAAAGCCCCTGGGTTTCTTGCTCATAACTTTTTTTTTTTTAAACATTTGAGATGCGCCACTGCTTATGAGAAGCTGTGAACCAGATCTATTTATTTATCTAACTTTGACGAGTATCTCGAAATTGGCGTATCTCATTGGTTTCTTTCTAACACACACGCGTCAATCAATATCGCAGGAGTACAGTGGGGACTACTATGAAATGTGTTGCAGAAAATGGAAGTTCAGTGGCGTATCTAAAGAATTGGAGTTTCCCTCCTAGGGGGGAAGGGGGTTCATAATTCCACAGTTTATAGACTTAAAGGTGGGGGGGGGACTATAAAATGTGTTGCGGAAGATGGAAGTTCAGTGGCGTATCTAAAGAGTTGGAGTTTCCCTTCTAGGGGGGATGGAAGTTCATAATTGCACAGTTTATAGACTATAAAAAAAGGGGGTGGAGTGAATACTAATAAATATGGTATTGGCTTTGACTTTAGAACTGAATGGTTTCACTGCAGAAGGGGGATTCCCATATCCTCTCAGCCGCCGTTCCATCAACCGACAAATTGTTATTGCGTTTTTGAGTTATTTGCGGGTCATCATCATTGCACTCCAAACAGGTCCATAGGTACTCAGATTCCCCCTCCTCAGCGAGTCCCTCACTCACGCCAGACTGCTCTCATCCCCTCTACTTGTCCCCCCCCCCCCCCCCTCGGACGGGACAGTGCTTGCTCTCAACCATTAATTACCCTCATCACTACGCGGTGATCAGAACCATCCACTGCAACTTCTCCATTTTCCGCTTCCCAATTCATGTCTTGTCTTCCCCCCCATAAGTTGCCTTCAAGCGTGACCGCAACCTCCGAGATATGCTTGTCAGGAGCTGCCTTCCTGCCCCCCCCCTCTCCCCCCGAGCCACCAAGGTACGATCTGTTGTAACCACAGTCTATGTAAAACATGCAACGAAGACACATTCTAATAAATGAATATTATTATAGAGGGAATCTTCTGAGGCGATATATCAGTGAATCATCTCAGAGGAAAAGGTATGTTTACAGCACTCGGAAAAAATGACAAACAATCAACAACATTAAAAAAAAACAATATAATGTCCTAAGCAGGAACGAACCCGTTCTCCTGGGCACAGCGCCTAGCTACGAAGAGCCAAACTCTAGGGAACACTGCCAACTCGGCTAACTAAAAAATTAGCCATCATTGGCGATGTCTTTCACGCAGGTGTTCTCATGTCTATAGCATAAGGTGACGATCACAGCTCGGGAATAAATTTTGTATCTGTATTTTTCCTATTATGACAAGTATCTCCCGGATATAGTAGGGCTGTTGCAACCATTTCCTCCGGACAGATACGGTTCACTCCCCTGATGATATTTTTGGGATCGGAGAAGGATTCACTTGTATAACATGATCTGTGCCATCATATGTATTCTATGTAGGTTGACCTACATAGGCAAATCAGGGCGCTGTCTTAGATGTAGGTTGACCTACATAGGCAAATCAGGACGCTGTCTTAAATGTAGGTTGACCTACATAGGCAAATCAGGACGCTGTCTTAAGATGCCGGGAACAGATGTCCAAATGTGACAGGTACCGGGAACATTTGTATGACATCACACGGGATGCAGGCACCCCTATGGTTATGGTTATGGATGGCCCCGGTATCACTGCAAACGAATTAAAATCCATAATTGCTAAACCGCCCGTGCCAGTGAAATCATCCAAATTACTAACTCATCTCCCAAACAAAGAAAGGTAGCTGTAGTCCCCATCATAGCAGTCTCAGCACATGCCAAAAGACATAAGGCGAAACCGCACAGAAAGTGAACACAACCATCTGTTCTCCATCATACGATATCATTCATCGCAAACAATCGGAATATCGAACACGATCAATACAAATGAAACGCACAGGCGCCCCTGTGGCGCCCCTGTGGCGTCCCACTTCAACTCTCAGGTCCATCAGGGTAAGGTTGACCTAGTTAATAGCCTGTTGTCATGTTTCTCTTACAGTCACAGCCCATTCACTTAAAAGAATCGTCTGATCGCCCGCATGGGTTGTCTCACCCCACGGGTAACCCCCCCCCCATGCTATTTTCCTTCTTACGCCCCCTTCTCCCCTCCGTATCTCCCTCCCCTGCTCTGGTGTTGGCCCCCTCATACAATTTTCCTGTCAGTACTACATATTTTGACTATCTTTTTTCACATCTCCCTTTTCGCTACGTTGTCTGCGGTATGTCTCGCTGGTTCACTGGTTTTAACACTTCTCCATATTTGTTATCAGTACCTGTCCTTCATCACGCCACACCTATCACGAGAGTTACCGGAGATTGTCTACTGAGTCTGCTTGCTTTCACACTCTCAGAGATCGCGAATATTAACCTGTGTCACGCTTGCATGCATCACCACGCGTCTAACCTCCGGTCTAACCACGTGACTGACTGTCCAGTTGGCGTTTGATAGCCTTCCACCATTGTGAGCAGACGGATTTTACCAGCTTAGTCAATTTTTACATAAAATCATTTTTTACTTATGCTTTTATATATCAACATTTCACCTATCCTCCAATATGTAACATATCTTTCACTCGTATCACCATCGTATATCTTACTCCTCTTCCCACGTCTCCTTCACTTACCAGTCCTTATCTTCCTAGATGTAGCAGCATTTATCTGTGCCTCATCGTCTGTTGAGCCGCGATCGCTCAGTGATTTGTGAACTGGACTACGAAGGACAAGAGGTAGTGTTCGATCCCAACCGACGGCTTCCAAGTGTGTTAGTTACACCCCACTACTGGCTCCCTGAAATGATTCGCAGATCTGTCGCCTCGGAAGTTTTCATTCATGAAAATATTCATTTACTATTATTTATCTCTTGCTGTCTGGTATTGTTATCACTGTCTTCATGTATCAAGCATTTAAGGGTAGGGTTTTTTCTCCTTCCTTTCAGTTCCCTGTGGAGCATAGGTCTTTAACAAACACTTTCAGTTCCCTGTGGAGCATAGGTCTTTAACAAACACTTTCAGTTCCCTGTGGAGCATAGGTTTTTAACAAACACTTTCATTTCCCTGTGGAGCATAGGTCTTTAACAAACACTTTCAGTTCCCTGTGGAGCATAGGTCTTTAACAAACACTTTCAGTTCCCTGTGGAGCATAGATCTTCAACAAACACTTTCATTTCCCTGTGGAGCATAGGTCTTCAATAAACACTTTCAGTTCGCTGTGGAGCATAGGTCTTCAACAAAAACATTTTCAGTTCCATGTGGAGCATAGGTCTTCAACAAACACTTTCAGTTCCACGTGGAGCATAGGTCTTCAACAATCACTTTCAACTCCATGTAGAGCACAGGTCCTCAACAAACACTTTCAGGTCCCTGTGGAGCATAGGTTTTCAACAAACACTTTCGAAGCCATTCTATTTCTTGCCATTCTTTTAAGATCATTCCATGTCTTCCTCATCATCTTCATGTCTCCTTATATATATATTCTCCAAGAATCCCTTGGTGTTGGTCTATTACTATAATTTATCTCCTTGCTGTCTGTTATTGTTATCACCGTCTTCATCTATCAAGCTTTTGGGGGTATTGTTGGCATAGTTAAAAAGAAACACAACCGTTCACTGTGATGTGCTGAACCCACAGACCCCCCCCCCTCCTTTTTCCCTCTCCTCCACCTCTTCTCCCCCCCCCCTCGCATAAGTCTTGATTCCTCTCTGACTTGTGGTTATACTACACCGACGACGGTTGGGTTGAAGGAAATAAGAGAACCGGAAGTCAATTTACGCGGATACGGTCTCATATACGTGGACGCCATTGCTGAGTAGACAGCCCAGTAATGTATTCTCGCTAATTCCTACATCAACGGAGGAATGCCATATATGCTCTCGGAATTGTTGGTATGTTCACAAGGAAATTCTTGCAGGAAGATTGGGGACAATCAAAGGCTAAGGAAAGCAAAATTGAATAAAATGCTGGCTGAAATCGGATGCACTGGGCCACTGGCGCAGAACACAGTGCAACGTTTTAACGGGTGTTCAGTCGGAGTGGATCTGGCAGACTCTAACTGTGATGTTCTGTCTGTGGGGGCGATCAACACACTTAGCCTGACAGCTGACTTCATGTGAGAGTCTGGAATCCTACTCTGATTGAGTCCTGATCGCAGACAGACAAGGAAATTAAAATATGAGGCCGTGGGATTGATAAGTTGGATGCGAATGAAGTTGAGTGGTGTCATAGTTCATGTATTCATGGGAACAGGCAAATAATTGCAGTGCTGCGGTAAAGCTGGTAGCAAGGTAGTGGGGTGTGATAAACACTCCAAGGTATGGTGACAGCTTTACAAGGAAGGGACATGGGGTAGGGTTCGATCCCAACCGACGGCTTCCGGGTTCACCCAGCCTTAAATGGGTACCGGATTTTTTTCTGGGAAAGTAAAGCAGCACGGGCGTAATACCGAGCACATTACCCCAAAAATCATGTGCTGAAGGTCTGTAAAATATAGGGTCACTAACACCATATTCCCTATACGCCACTTGGCGTGACGGGGGTACTTTACTTTACTTTACTTTTTACAAGGAAGGGACACACCACTATACTGACGTTTCGGCTTGTGGCTTTCTTCAGAATACAGGGACAACGACAATTATCTATAACTACATGTTAGATGATCAAGTGGAGGGAGAGGTGGACAGAGAGAGGAAAGTAATATGTTGAAATAAGAGAGGAGAGATAGATGTGTGTGTTACATGAGGTGAGGTAGAATGAGCGTCGAGATATATCTATGATATATACTGGCTCCTCTTTATGTATTCATCTTTCTTTCTTTCTTTCTTTCTTTCTTTCTTTCTTTCTTTTTCTTTCTTTCTTTCTTTTCTTTCTTTCTTTCTTTCTTTCTTTCATTCCTTTGTTTCTTTGTTTCTTCATTTCTTCACTTCCTTTTGTACTCGTTTATGTGTCAAGGAAGATACACATTTCTGATTCTCACTTTTTCACGACTTCAACCATTGTCAATTGATGTTGTTGTAGCGGTTCTTTGATGTTGTTCGTCAATCTTACTCTGGGTTTGCCTCTTGCTCTTCTACCTTCTCCTGTTTTATTATATACCTTGTATGGTAAGGAACCAGAAGATATTCTTTCTAGATGGACAAACCAGTTTATTTGTTGTTTCTGTGTGTAGTTTATGATTTGCTCAATGTCTACTCATTCTCTTATAATATCATTTCTACTTCTGTCTTTTCTGGTTACTCCAAACCCTTTTCTCAGAAATCGTATCTCTGTGGTGACAAGCTTTCTTTTATGCTTAGTCGTAAGTGACCATGTTGGTCATTGGTAGCTCAATGTGGGGAATGAGTAGACTCTGTATAAAATGATTTGGGTGGTTATAGGTATTGGCTTTGTGTTGAAGTATAGGGGATATCCTTATCTTCTTCTTCTTTCCTCCCTCATTTGCCTTTCAGCGTCGAGGGGGAGAAACAATTTGCTGTCTTTTGCTTTTTTGTTCGTTTCTGCTGCTGTTATGTTTCCTAGTGCTTCTAATATTCCATCAATCCATCTTTTTCGTGGTCGACCCTTGAGTCTGGTGTTCACGCAGCGTTTATTGAAGCCTCCTTGTGTTGTGTTTTGATCACTATGCCTTATCACGTGGCCTAACCATTTTATCTGTTGTTTCTTTATATATTCTATGGCGGAGGGATATTCCTAGCTTTTTTCTCAGTTCTTCATTTCTGATCTTATCTCTCAGACTGTTTCCTGTCATTCGTCTGACACATTTAATCTCAGTAGTGGTTATTTTTCTTATCGTTCTTGCATCTAGAGTCCATAATGACATTGGTAGCACAACTTTTGGATGAAGATTGTATTGTAGTATGCTCGTTTTGCCGCTTTTAATAACTTTTTGAGTTATTTCCTTGTTGAATAATAGTGATGATATCCTTATGATATTGCAAATATATTTTCTCTCTGCTTTAGCCTCGTTTAGAATGCCATTTTTACTTTCTTAATTTCTTAATTTCTGATTATTCTAAGCACTTTTCTCAGATATCTCATCTGTTTGGTGACAAACTTTCTTTAATGTGAAGAATGTAGAAATTTGGCTTGGAAATTCGCAGAGAAATTAAGAAACTTTGTTCTCAGAATTCTTAATATATTCACAGAGAAATAAAGAAATATAGTTTCCGAATTGTTAATATATGAGAACAAAGGAAATATAGTTTCCGAATTGTTAATATATGAGAACAAAGGAAATATAGTTTCCGAATTGTTAATATATGAGAACAAAGGAAATATAGTTTCCGAATTGTTAATATATGAGAACAAAGGAAATATAGTTTCCGAATTGTTAATATATGAGAACAAAGGAAATATAGTTTCCGAATTGTTAATATATGAGAACAAAGGAAATATAGTTTCCGAATTGTTAATATATGAGAACAAAGGAAATATAGTTTCCGAATTGTTAATATATTCATAGAGAAATAAACAATAAGAATGAAGAAATGTGATATTACAGATCGGTGTTTACATGCTTCCTTCCTTCGTGCCTTCGTGCCTTCGTGCCTTCGTGCCTTCGTGCCTTCGTGCCTTCGTGCCTTCGTGCCTTCGTGCCTTCCTTCCTTCCTTCCTTCCTTCCTTCCTTCCTTCCTTCCTTCCTTCCTTCCTTCCTTCCTTCCTTCCTTCCTTCCTTCCTTCCTTCCTTCCTTCCTTCCTTCCTTCCTTCCTTCCTTCCTTCCTTCCTTCCTTCCTTCCTTCCTTCCTTCCTTCCTTCCTTCCTTCCTTCCTTCCTTCCTTCCTTCCTTCCTTCCTTCCTTCCTTCCTTCCTTCCTTCCTTCCTTCTTCCTTCCTTCCTTCCTTCCTTCCTTCCTTCCTTCCTTCCTTCTTCCCTCCCTCCCTCCCTCCCTCCCTCCCTTCCCTCCCTCCCTTCCTTCCTTCCTTCCTTCCTTCCTTCCTTCCTTCCTTTTTCGTCCTTCCTTCATCTCTCCCTTCCTTCCTTCATCCCTTCCTTCCTTCCTCCCTCCTTCCTTCCTTCCTTCCTTCCTTCCTTCCTTCCTTCCTTCCTTCCTTCCTTCCTCCTTCTTCCTTCCTTCCTTCCTTCCTTCCTTCCTTCCTTCCTTCCTTCCTCCTTCCTTCCTTCCTTCCTTCCTTCCTTCCTTCCTTCCTTCCTTCCTTCCTTCCTTCCTTCCTTCCTTCCTTCCTTCCTTCCTTCCTTCCTTCCTTCCTTTCCTTCCTTCCTTCCTTCCTTCCTTCCTTCCCTTCCTTCCTTCCTTCCTTCCTTCCTTCCTTCCTTCCTTCCTTCCTTCCTTCCTTCCTTCCTTCCTTCCTTCCTTCCTTCTTCCCCCTCCCTCCCTCCCTCCCTCCCTCCCTCCCTCCCTCCCTCCCTCCCTTCCTTCCTTCCTTCCTTCCTTCCTTCCTTCCTTCCTTCCTTCCTTCCTTCATTCCTTCCTTCCTTCCTTTCGTCCTTCCTTCATCTCTCCCTTCCTTCCTTCATCCCTCCCTTCCTTCCTCCCTTCCTTCCTCCCTTCCTTCCTTCCTTCCTTCCTTCCTTCCTTCTTCCTTCCTTCCTTCCTTCCTTCCTTCCTTCCTTCCTTCCTTCCTTCCTTCCTTCCTTCCTTCCTTCCTTCCTTCCTTCTTCCTTCCTTCCTTCCTTCATCCCTCCCTCCATCTCTTCCTCCCTTCCTTCCTTCATCCCTCCCTTCTTCCCTCCCTCCCCCCTTCTTCCTTCCTTCCTTCCTTCCTTCCTTCCTTCCTTCCTTTCCTCTCTCTCTCACCCTCTCATCCTCACTTCCCGCCTTTCTTTCTTTATTTTTTTTTTTCTTTATTTATTCTTCCTTTCCTTCTTTCTTTCGTTCTTTCCCTTTTTATCCACTTGTTACCGGTAGACGTCGCTGGCTGACGCCAATGATGTGTTTGATAACAAGAGCACTTTTGGGCGGCTTGGTACATCGTGCTAATGTACTGTTTTGTTGTTATGTTATGATACTTGATTAACGACCTCAATACACAAATAACACTGTACTGCTGGCAGGAAGACCGGAATAACTACATCATCATCATGTGCCGTACCGGTTGCGGTAGGCGATCATGTCCTTCCACAATCTTCTATCCACAGTGCATCGTATCAATTCTGTTGTTGACTTTTTTTCCATGTCATGACACCAAGCTATCTAATTTCTCTCTTTGTTGTCCGCAATCTCTCTTTCCATGTATTTTACCAGTTATAACCAAATATCGCAATTTTCTTCTTTATTTCATATTTATAATAAAATTTTTTTATTTCCATATATAGTCCATATATTTTTATTGTTGTGTTTATTTCGTTAAGCAATTGTTGTAGATCTTTACGATTTTCTGATAGTAAGTAGGCAAAGAGCCCCCGTCACGCCAAGTGGCGTATAGGGAATATGGTGTTAGTGACCATAATTTTTACACACCTTCAGCACATGATTTTTGGAGTAATGTGGTCTGGATTACGCCCGTGCCGCTTTACTCTCCCAGAAAAAAAAAAAAAAATCAGATATCCATTTAAGGCTGGGTGAACCCGGAAGCCGTCGGTTGCGATCGAACCCCACCTCTTTTCCTTTGTAGTTCAGTTCACTAAGCACTGAGCTATCGCGGCTCCCTATTCTCTGCTAGTAACATAGTGTTTCCGATCGAACCCCACCTCTTTTCCTATGTAGTTCAGTTCACTAAGCACTGAGCTATCGCGGCTCCCTATTCTCTGCTAGTAACATAGTATATTTTATTTCACATTTTCAACATGCGTCTTAATTTCACATTTTCAACATGCGTCTTTATTTCACATTTTCAACATGCGTCTTTATTTCACATTTTCAACATGCGTCTTTATTTCACATTTTCAACATGCGTCTTAATTTCATATTTTCAACATGCGTCTTAATTTCACATTTTCAACATGCGTCTTAATTTCACATTTTCAACATGCGTCTTAATTTCATATTTTCAACATGCGTCTTAATTTCACATTTTCAACATGCGTCTTAATTTCACATTTTCAACATGCGTCTTAATTTCACATTTTCAACATGCGTCTTAATTTCACATTTTCAATATAATATTTGCTTCATGCTTTAAATATAATATTTATTTCTTGTTTAATCAAAATAATGTATATTTCATATTTTCTCCTTAATCTTATTTAATAATTTCAATATAATACCTATTTTATATTTTCAAATAGTATTTGTTTCATGTTTTGAATATAACATTTTAAAAATGTTTTCAGTTTAATATATCTTTTATATTTTTTTAAATTTAATCGTTTTTCGTTTTTTTTTTTCAAAACAATTGTTTTATAAAAAAAAATATATGTATTTCATATTTCCAATATAACATTTTTTAATATTTCCAATATAACCTTTATTTCATATTTCCAATTATCACCTTTATTTCATATTTCCAATTATCACCTTTATTTCATATTTCCAATATCTTAGTGTGTGTCTGTGCTGGCTATGGTTTATATCTTAGTGTATTTCCGTACTAGCCATGGCTCATATCTTAATGTCTTTCTGTGCTAGTCATGGCTCATATCTTAGTGTGTTTCTGTGCTAGCCATGGCCCATATCTTAGCTTGTGTGTGTGTGTGTGCGTGCGTGCGCGCGCGCGCTAGCCATGGCTCATATCTTGGTGTGTGTCATGTTAGTCATACCTCATATCTTGGTGTGTCCGTGTTAATCATGTCTCACATCTTTATGTGTGTCTGTGTTAATCATGTTTCACATTTTTATGTGTGTCTGTGTTTAGTCATATCTCATATCTTAGTGTGTATCTTTTTTAATCATGTGTCATATCTTTGTGTGTGCGTGTCGGTGTTAGTGATATCTCATATCTTTGTGTGCATGTTTATGGTAGTCATATCGCATATCTTTGTGTGTACATGTCTGTGTTTGTCACATCTCATATCTTTGTGCGTGCATGGCTATGTTAGGCACATCTCATATCTTTGTGTGTGCATGTCTATGTTAGTCATATCTCAAATCTTTGTGTGCATGTCTATGTTAGGCATGTGTCATATCTTTGTGTGTGCATATCTATGTTAGTCATGTGTCATATCTTTGTGTGTGCATATCTATGTTAGGCATGTGTCATATCTTTGTGTGTGCATATCTATGTTAGTCATATCTCATATCTTTATGTACATGTCTATGTTAGTCATATCTCATATCTTTATGTATATGTCTATGTTAGTCATATCTCATATCTTTGTGTGCATGTCTATGTTAGGCATGTGTCATATCTTTGTGTGTGCATATCTATGTTAGTCATATCTCATATCTTTGTGTGCATATCTATGATAGTCATGTGTCATATCTTTGCGTGTATGTCTGTGTTAGTCATATCTCATATCTTGATGTGTCAGTGTTAGTCATGCCTCGTATCGCTGTGTGCATGTCTGTGTTAGTCATATCTTTATGTGTGCATGTCTGTGTTAGTCACCTCTAGTGACTCGGGCAGATGGTGCTCGTAAACCTGGGAGGGCCTACCATCTAAGGACATAATCCCCCTACAGAAAAGACAATCTGCTGCCTTGCAGGAAGATTAGGGACAATCAAAGGCTAAGGAAAGCAACCTGAATAAAATGCTGGCTGAAATCGGATGCACTGGGCCACTGGCGCAGAACACAGTGCAACGTTTTAACGGGTGTTCAATCAGAGTGGATCTGGCAGACTCTAATTGTGATGTTCTGTCTGTGGGGGCGATCAACACACTTATCCTGACAGCTGACTTCATGTGAGAGTCTGGAATCCTACTCTGGTTGAGTCCTGATCGCAGAGAGAGAGAGAGAGAGAGAGAGAGAGAGAGAGATATTTCCAATACAACATTTTTTCATAATTCCAATATAACCTTTATTTCATATTTCCAATTATAACCTTTATTTCATATTTTCAATAAAACCTTTATTTCATATTTCCAATTATAACCTTTATTTCATATTTCCAATAAACCTTTATTTCATATTTCCAATAAAACCTTTATTTCATATTTTCAATAAAACCTTTATTTCATATTTCCAATTATAACCTTTATTTCATATTTTCAATAAAACCTTTATTTCATATTTCCAATAAAACCTTTATTTCATATTTCCAATAAAACCTTTATTTCATATTTCCAATTATAACCTTTATTTCATATTTCCAAATATAACCTTTATTTCATATTTCCAATAAAACCTTTATTTCATATTTCTGAAAGTAACAAAATAACACTTGATGGTGTCAATTTATTCCTGTTTGGGATGATTATAATGAAATAATGAGACGATGGTCGTTACACGGTATGAGTGTCATCATAATCATCATCAAGTACCGGGCCTGCTGGAGTAGGTGATCTTTGTCTCTCCACAACTTTCGATCTCGTCAGTTATTTATAATTTCTGTTGTTGACCTTCTGCCAAGCCATTCTCTTAAGCTGTCTGGTATCTTTTCTCTTTGCTTCCCTCTATCTCTTCGTCCCTCAATTTTTCCAGTTGTTACAATATATTCCAGTTCTTCTCTTCTCATTACATGGCCAAAAATAATGATTGTTTCTTCCTAATATTGGAAATTAGCTTTCATTTTGCTTTGATCTATTTCAGAACACTTTCAATACTCTTTTTAGCTGTCCATGGTATTCTCAACATTCTATAGAATGTAAAACCACATTTCTACAGACTCCAATGATTTTTTTGTCTGTTGTCCTATTGTTCATGATTCGCATCCATATGTTAAGACTGGCTCTACGTAACATTTAAGAACTCTTTTTCTTGTTTCTATTGTCAAAAATGGATTGCATAGTATCTTCCTCATTTTTTGAAAGCTGCTTTTGCCTGAGCCATTCTGCATCTCACTTCTATTGTACATCTTCCGTCTGAGGTTAACAAAGTTCCCAGATATTTATATTCATTTACTATATAATTATATTCAGCATTAAATTGTAGCCAGGTCGCTCACAGTACCAGAGCTGAAGTTGCCAGGGAATCATAGCTGATGGTTTGCGCACGAATCGGTGAACCAGAACCATCAAGACTCTACTCCACCTCTTCGCGGTGCATTAGTAGCACACTGACCAGTCTAGTCAGCCCCTGTGAATAGGGACCGGCAGGGAAAGCAAGTCGGGGCTAACAAATGTCATGCTGATGTCGGATGTGTTGGGCCGAAAGAGGCAAAAATCACGATTATATTGCAAACTTCAGCACAACGTATGTACACACATTTAACTTTCTTTCAAAGGCGGATGATGATGTAGAGTGTTCCTTTAGGCATCCAGTGAACACAAGTAAACAAGCAGTATTAAATCACATTTAAAAAAAATGGAAACGGTGTCGTCAAATGCTTGCTTAAGACTGGATTTTAATGGTGCCAGATCTAGTCTAGTAGTCTCTGTCAGTCATAGTTGACTATAGTAGCCTCCGGCAGTCATAGTTGACTATAGTAGCTTCCGGCAGTCATAGTTGACTATAGTAGCCTCCGGCAGTCATAGTTGACTATAGTAGCCTCCGGCAGTCATAGTTGACTATAGTAGCCTCCGGCAGTCATAGTTGACTATAGTAGCCTCCGGCAGTCATAGTTGACTATAGTAGCCTCCGGCAGTCATAGTTGACTATAGTAGCCTCCGGCAGTCATAGTTGACTATAGTAGCCTCCGGCAGTCATAGTTGACTATAGTAGGTTTCAAGGTGGTTTCAAGACATCAAGGAGACCTTGAACATGAAAACAGAAGTGGGAGATCTGGCTAGAGACAGGGATTCTTTCAGACAGGCTGTGGTGAATGTAACGTTCTGTGGGAGATCTGGCTAGAGACAGAGATTCTTTCAGACAGGCTGTGGTGAATGTAACGTTCTGTGGGAGATCTGGCTAGAGACAGGGATTCTTTCAGACAGGCTGTGGTGAATGTAACGTTCTGTGGGAGATCTGGCTAGAGACAGAGATTCTTTCAGACAGGCTGTGGTGAATGTAACGTTCTGTGGGAGATCTGGCTAGAGACAGAGATTCTTTCAGACAGGCTGTGGTGAATGTAACGTTCTGTGGGAGATCTGGAGATCTGGCTAGAGACAGAGATTCTTTCAGACGGGCTGTGGTGAATGTAACGTTCTGTGGGAGATCTGGCTAGAGACAGAGATTCTTTCAGACGGGCTGTGGTGAATGTAACGTTCTGTGGGAGATCTGGCTAGAGACAGAGATTCTTTCAGACGGGCTGTGGTGAATGTAACGTTCTGTGGGAGATCTGGCTAGAGACAGAGATTCTTTCAGACGGGCTGTGGTGAATGTAACGTTCTGTGGGAGATCTGGCTAGAGACAGAGATTCTTTCAGACGGGCTGTGGTGAATGTAACGTTCTGTGGGAGATCTGGCTAGAGACAGAGATTCTTTCAGACGGGCTGTGGTGAATGTAACGTTCTGTGGGAGATCTGGCTAGAGACAGAGATTCTTTCAGACGGGCTGTGGTGAATGTAACGTTCTGTGGGAGATCTGGCTAGAGACAGAGATTCTTTCAGACGGGCTGTGGTGAATGTAACGTTCTGTGGGAGATCTGGCTAGAGACAGAGATTCTTTCAGACGGGCTGTGGTGAATGTAACGTTCTGTGGGAGATCTGGCTAGAGACAGAGATTCTTTCAGACGGGCTGTAGTGAATGTAACGTTCTGTGGGAGATCTGGCTAGAGACAGAGATTCTTTCAGACGGGCTGTGGTGAATGTAACGTTCTGTGGGAGATCTGGCTAGAGACAGAGATTCTTTCAGACGGGCTGTGGTGAATGTAACGTTCTGTGGGAGATCTGGCTAGAGACAGAGATTCTTTCAGACGGGCTGTGGTGAATGTAACGTTCTGTGGGAGATCTGGCTAGAGACAGAGATTCTTTCAGACGGGCTGTGGTGAATGTAACGTTCTGTGGGAGATCTGGCTAGAGACAGAGATTCTTTCAGACGGGCTGTGGTGAATGTAACGTTCTGTGGAGATCTGGCTAGAGACAGAGATTCTTTCAGACGGGCTGTGGTGAATGCACGTTCTGTGGGAGATCTGGCTAGAGACAGAGATTCTTTCAGACAGGCTGTGGTGAATGTAACGTTCTGTGGGAGATCTGGCTAGAGACAGAGATTCTTTCAGACGGCTGTGGTGAATGTAACGTTCTGTGGGAGATCTGGCTAGAGACAGAGATTCTTTCAGACGGGCTGTGGTGAATGTAACGTTCTGTGGGAGATCTGGCTAGAGACAGAGATTCTTTCAGACGGGCTGTGGTGAATGTAACGTTCTGTGGGAGATCTGGCTAGAGACAGAGATTCTTTCAGACGGGCTGTGGTGAATGTAACGTTCTGTGGGAGATCTGGCTAGAGACAGAGATTCTTTCAGACGGGCTGTGGTGAATGTAACGTTCTGTGGGAGATCTGGCTAGAGACAGAGATTCTTTCAGACGGGCTGTGGTGAATGTAACGTTCTGTGGGAGATCTGGCTAGAGACAGAGATTCTTTCAGACGGGCTGTGGTGAATGTAACGTTCTGTGGGAGATCTGGCTAGAGACAGAGATTCTTTCAGACGGGCTGTGGTGAATGTAACGTTCTGTGGGAGATCTGGCTAGAGACAGAGATTCTTTCAGACGGGCTGTGGTGAATGCAACGTTCTGTGGGAGATCTGGCTAGAGACAGAGATTCTTTCAGACGGGCTGTGGTAAATGCAACGTTCTGTGGGAGATCTGGCTAGAGACAGAGATTCTTTCAGACGGGCTGTGGTGAATTCAACGTTCTGTGGGAGATCTGGCTAGAGACAGAGATTCTTTCAGACGGGCTGTGGTGAATGTAACGTTCTGTGGGAGATCTGGCTAGAGACAGAGATTCTTTCAGACGGGCTGTGGTGAATGCAACGTTCTGTGGGAGATCTGGCTAGAGACAGAGATTCTTTCAGACGGGCTGTGGTAAATGCAACGTTCTGTGGGAGATCTGGCTAGAGACAGAGATTCTTTCAGACGGGCTGTGGTGAATGCAACGTTCTGTGGGCGATCTGGCTAGAGACAGAGATTCTTTCAGACAGGCTGTAGTGAATGCAACGTTCTGTGGGAGATCTGGCTAGAGACAGAGATTCTTTCAGACGGGCTGTGGTGAATGTAACGTTCTGTGGGAGATCTGGCTAGAGACAGAGATTCTTTCAGACGGGCTGTGGTGAATGCAACGTTCTGTGGGAGATCTGGCTAGAGACAGAGATTCTTTCAGACGGGCTGTGGTGAATGCAACGTTCTGTGGGAGATCTGGCTAGAGACAGAGATTCTTTCAGACGGGCTGTGGTGAATGCAACGTTCTGTGGGAGATCTGGCTAGAGACAGAGATTCTTTCAGACGGGCTGTGGTGAATGCAACGTTCTGTGGGAGATCTGGCTAGAGACAGAGATTCTTTCAGACGGGCTGTGGTGAATGCAACGTTCTGTGGGAGATCTGGCTAGAGACAGAGATTCTTTCAGACGGGCTGTGGTGAATGCAACGTTCTGTGGGAGATCTGGCTAGAGACAGAGATTCTTTCAGACGGGCTGTGGTGAATGCAACGTTCTGTGGGAGATCTGGCTAGAGACAGAGATTCTTTCAGACGGGCTGTGGTGAATGCAACGTTCTGTGGGAGATCTGGCTAGAGACAGAGATTCTTTCAGACGGGCTGTGGTGAATGCAACGTTCTGTGGGCGATCTGGCTAGAGACAGAGATTCTTTCAGACAGGCTGTAGTGAATGCAATGTTCTGTGGGAGATCTGGCTAGAGACAGAGATTCTTTCAGACGGGCTGTGGTGAATGTAACGTTCTGTGGGAGATCTGGCTAGAGACAGAGATTCTTTCAGACGGGCTGTGGTGAATGCAACGTTCTGTGGGAGATCTGGCTAGAGACAGAGATTCTTTCAGACGGGCTGTGGTGAATGCAACGTTCTGTGGGAGATCTGGCTAGAGACAGAGATTCTTTCAGACGGGCTGTGGTGAATGCAACGTTCTGTGGGAGATCTGGCTAGAGACAGAGATTCTTTCAGACGGGCTGTGGTGAATGCAACGTTCTGTGGGAGATCTGGCTAGAGACAGAGATTCTTTCAGACGGGCTGTGGTGAATGCAACGTTCTGTGGGAGATCTGGCTAGAGACAGAGATTCTTTCAGACGGGCTGTGGTGAATGCAACGTTCTGTGGGAGATCTGGCTAGAGACAGAGATTCTTTCAGACGGGCTGTGGTGAATGCAACGTTCTGTGGGAGATCTGGCTAGAGACAGAGATTTTTTCAGACGGGCTGTGGTGAATGCAACGTTCTGTGGGAGATCTGGCTAGAGACAGAGATTCTTTCAGACGGGCTGTGGTGAATGCAACGTTCTGTGGGAGATCTGGCTAGAGACAGAGATTCTTTCAGACGGGCTGTGGTGAATACAACGTTCTGTGGGAGATCTGGCTAGAGACAGAGATTCTTTCAGACGAGCTGTGGTGAATGTAACGTTCTGTGGGAGATCTGACTAGAGACGAGATTCTTTCAGACGGGCTGTGGTGAATTCAACGTTCTGTGGGAGATCTGGCTAGAGACAGAGATTCTTTCAGACGGGCTGTGGTGAATGTAACGTTCTGTGGGAGATCTGACTAGAGACGAGATTCTTTCAGACAGGCTGTAGTGAATGCAACGTTCTGTGGGAGATCTAGCTAGAGACAGAGATTCTTTCAGACGGGCTGTGGTAAATGCAACGTTCTGTGGGCGATCTGGCTAGAGACAGAGATTCTTTCAGACAGGCTGTAGTGAATGCAACGTTCTGTGGGCGATCTGACTAGAGACAGGGATTCTTTCAGACAGGCTGTAGTGAATGCAACGTTCTGTGGGCGATCTGGCTAGAGACAGAGATTCTTTCAGACAGGCTGTAGTGAATGCAACGTTCTGTGGGCGATCTGGCTAGAGACAGAGATTCTTTCAGACAGGCTGTAGTGAATGCAACGTTCTGTGGGAGATCTGGCTAGAGACAGAAATTCTTTCAGACAGGCTGTGGTGAATGCAACGTTCTGTGGGAGATCTGGCTAGAGACAGAGATTCTTTCAGACAGGCTGTAGTGAATGCAACGTTCTGTGGGAGATCTGGCTAGAGACAGAGATTCTTTCAGACGGGCTGTGGTGAATGCAACGTTCTGTGGGCGATCTGGCTAGAGACAGAGATTCTTTCAGACAGGCTGTAGTGAATGCAACGTTCTGTGGGAGATCTGGCTAGAGACAGAAATTCTTTCAGACAGGCTGTGGTGAATGCAACGTTCTGTGGGAGATCTGGCTAGAGACAAAGATTCTTTCAGACGGGCTGTGGTGAATGCAACGTTCTGTGGGCGATCTGGCTAGAGACAGAGATTCTTTCAGACAGGCTGTAGTGAATGCAACGTTCTGTGGGAGATCTGGCTAGAGACAGAGATTCTTTAAGACGGGCTGTGGTGAATGCAACGTTCTGTGGGCGATCTGGCTAGAGACAGAGATTCTTTCAGACAGGCTGTAGTGAATGCAACGTTCTGTGGGCGATCTGGCTAGAGACAGAGATTCTTTCAGACAGGCTGTAGTGAATGCAACGTTCTGTGGGCGATCTGGCTAGAGACAGAGATTCTTTCAGACAGGCTGTAGTGAATGCAACGTTCTGTGGGCGATCTGGCTAGAGACAGAGATTCTTTCAGACAGGCTGTGGTGAATGCAACGTTCTGTGGGCGATCTGGCTAGAGACAGAGATTCTTTCAGACAGGCTGTAGTGAATGCAACGTTCTGTGGGAGATCTGGCTAGAGACAGAAATTCTTTCAGACAGGCTGTGGTGAATGCAACGTTCTGTGGGAGATCTGGCTAGAGACAAAGATTCTTTCAGACGGGCTGTGGTGAATGCAACGTTCTGTGGGCGATCTGGCTAGAGACAGAGATTCTTTCAGACAGGCTGTAGTGAATGCAACGTTCTGTGGGAGATCTGGCTAGAGACAGTGATTCTTTCAGACGGGCTGTGGTGAATGCAACGTTCTGTGGGCGATCTGGCTAGAGACAGAGATTCTTTCAGACAGGCTGTAGTGAATGCAACGTTCTGTGGGCGATCTGGCTAGAGACAGAGATTCTTTCAGACAGGCTGTAGTGAATGCAACGTTCTGTGGGCGATCTGGCTAGAGACAGAGATTCTTTCAGACAGGCTGTAGTGAATGCAACGTTCTGTGGGCGATCTGGCTAGAGACAGAGATTCTTTCAGACACGCTGTGGTGAATGCAACGTTCTGTGGGCGATCTGGCTAGAGACAGAGATTCTTTCAGACGGGCTGTAGTGAATGCAACGTTCTGTGGGAGATCTGGCTAGAGACAGAGATTCTTTCAGACGGGCTGTAGTGAATGCAACGTTCTGTGGGAGATCTGGCTAGAGACAGAGATTCTTTCAGACGGGCTGTGGTGAATGTAACGTTCTGTGGGAGATCTGGCTAGAGACAGAGATTCTTTCAGACAGGCTGTAGTGAATGCAACGTTCTGTGGGAGATCTGGCTAGAGACAGAGATTCTTTCAGACGGGCTGTGGTGAATGTAACGTTCTGTGGGAGATCTGGCTAGAGACAGAGATTCTTTCAGACAGGCTGTAGTGAATGCAACGTTCTCTAGGAGATCTGGCTAGAGACAGAGATTCTTTCAGACAGGCTGTAGTGAATGCAACGTTCTGTGGGAGATCTGGCTAGAGACAGAGATTCTTTCAGACGGGCTGTAGTGAATGCAACGTTCTGTGGGAGATCTGGCTAGAGACAGAGATTCTTTCAGACGGGCTGTAGTGAATGCAACGTTCTGTGGGAGATCTGGCTAGAGACAGAGATTCTTTCAGACGGGCTGTGGTGAATGTAACGTTCTGTGGGAGATCTGGCTAGAGACAGAGATTCTTTCAGACAGGCTGTAGTGAATGCAACGTTCTGTGGGAGATCTGGCTAGAGACAGAGATTCTTTCAGACATGCTGTAGTGAATGCAACGTTCTGTAAAAATACATGAGACCCGATAATCGTAGTTCCACTTCTTCTAGTATCTTCCTCCGCTTTCGCATATTGATTAGAAGTGGCTGTAGTTACTGTGTCTCTAGTTTACGACAAACAGCGCTATCTGCGCCCTTTGGCCTGACACCTCCTCTCAGGAATTGGCAGACTTGTAATTGTTTAACAATTTGTCCAAGTAATGTGGTAAATGTTGTAATGTGGATGGTCCTCGCCTTATGTGGATTGTCCTCGCCTATTGTGGATGGTCCTCGCCTTATGTGGATGGTCCTCGCCTTATGTGGATGGTTCTCGCCTTATGTGGATGGTCCTCGCCTTATGTGGATGGTTCTCGCCTTATGTGGATGGTCCTCGCCTTATGTGGATGGTCCTCGCCTTATGTGGATGGTCCATGCCTTATGTGGATGGTTCTCGCCTTATGTGGATGGTCCTCGCCTTATGTGGATGGTCCTCGCCTTATGTGGATGGTCCTCGCCTTATGTGGATGGTTCTCACCTTATGTGGATGGTCCTCGCCTTGTGTGGATGGTCCTCACCTAATGTGGATGGTCCTCGCCTAATATGGATGGTCCTCGCCTTATGTGGATGGTTCTCACCTTATGTGGATGGTCCTCGCCTTATGTGGATGGTTCTCGCCTTATGTGGATGGTTCTCACCTTATGTGGATGGTTCTCACCTTATGTGGATGGTCCTCGCCTTATGTGGATGGTTCTCGCCTTATGTGGATGGTCCTCGCCTTGTGTGGATGGTTCTCGCCTTGTGTGGATGGTCCTCGCCTTGTGTGGATGGTTCTCACCTTATGTGGATGGTCCTCGCCTTGTGTGGATGGTTCTCGCCTTATGTGGATGGTTCTCACCTTATGTGGATGGTCCTCGCCTTATGTGGATGGTCCTCGCCTTATGTGGATGGTCCTCGCCTTATGTGGATGGTCCTCGCCTTATGTGGATGGTTCTCACCTTATGTGGATGGTCCTCGCCTTGTGTGGATGGTTCTCGCCTTATGTGGATGGTTCTCACCTTATGTGGATGGTCCTCGCCTTGTGTGGATGGTCCTCGCCTAATGTGGATGGTCCTCGCCTAATGTGGATGGTCCTCGCCTAATGTGGATGGTTCTCACCTTATGTGGATGGTCCTCGCCTTATGTGGATGGTTCTCACCTTATGTGGATGGTCCTCGCCTAATGTGGATGGTCCTCGCCTTATGTGGATGGTTCTCACCTAATGTGGATGGTCCTCGCCTAATGTGGATGGTTGTCACCTTATGTGGATGGTTCTCACCTTATGTGGATGGTCCTCGCCTTATGTGGATGGTCCTCGCCTAATGTGGATGGTCCTCGCCTTATGTGGATGGTTCTCACCTTATGTGGATGGTTCTCACCTTATGTGGATGGTCCTCGCCTTATGTGGATGGTTCTCGCCTTGTGTGGATGGTTCTCACCTTATGTGGATGGTTCTCACCTTATGTGGATGGTTCTCACCTTATGTGGATGGTTCTCACCTTATGTGGATGGTTCTCGCCTTGTGTGGATGGTTCTCGCCTTGTGTGGATGGTTCTCACCTTATGTGGATGGTCCTCGCCTTGTGTGGATGGTCCTCGCCTTATGTGGATGGTTCTCACCTTATGTGGATGGTCCTCGCCTTGTGTGGATGGTCCTCGCCTAATGTGGATGGTCCTCGCCTTATGTGGATGGTTCTCGCCTTGTGTGGATGGTCCTCGCCTAATGTGGATGGTCCTCGCCTAATGTGGATGGTCCTCGCCTAATGTGGATGGTTCTCGCCTTATGTGGATGGTCCTCGCCTTATGTGGATGGTCCTCGCCTTATGTGGATGGTCCTCGCCTTATGTGGATGGTCCTCGCCTTGTGTGGATGGTTCTCGCCTTATGTGGATGGTCCTCGCCTTATGTGGATGGTTCTCACCTTATGTGGATGGTCCTCGCCTTATGTGGATGGTCCTCGCCTTGTGTGGATGGTTCTCGCCTTATGTGGATGGTCCTCGCCTAATGTGGATGGTTCTCGCCTTATGTGGATGGTCCTCGCCTTGTGTGAATGGTTCTCGCCTTATGTGGATGGTCCTCGCCTTATGTGGATGGTTCTCACCTTATGTGGATGGTCCTCGCCTTGTGTGGATGGTTCTCACCTTATGTGGATGGTCCTCGCCTTGTGTGGATGGTCCTCGCCTTATGTGGATGGTTCTCACCTTATGTGGATGGTCTTCGCCTTATGTGGATGGTCCTCGCCTTATGTGGATGGTCCTCGCCTTATGTGGATGGTTCTCACCTTATGTGGATGGTCCTCGCCTTGTGTGGATGGTTCTCACCTTATGTGGATGGTCCTCGCCTTATGTGGATGGTCCTCGCCTTATGTGGATGGTCCTCGCCTTATGTGGATGGTTCTCACCTTATGTGGATGGTCCTCGCCTTGTGTGCATGGATTCGAAGCAGTAACTTTCCTGTCCAAAGGTCGGTGACTTGCCTGTAGCCTACCCTGTAGCGAGTACAAAATATCAAGAAAACACTGCTACTTTTAGGGAGCCGTGATAGCTCAGTGGTTAGTGAACTGGACTACAAAGAACAAGAGGTCGAGTGCAATCCTGATCAACGGATTCCAGGTTCGTCAAGCCTTAAATGGGTACCGGATTTTTTTCTGGGAAAGTAAAGCGGCTTGGGCGTAATACCGACCACATTACCCCAAAAATGCGTGTGCTGAATGGTCTGTAAAATGTATGGTCTTCTACTTCTACCTTTCAGCTCCCTGTGGAGCATAGGTCTTCAACAAACACTTTCCAAGTCATTCTATTTTATGCCATTGTTTTAAGATCATTCCATGTCTTCCCCATTATCTTCATCTCTGCTTCTATCTGTCTTCTCCAAGAATTCCTTGGTCTTCCTCTTTGTCTTTTCCCCTGGGGATTCCAAAAAATGGCATGTTGTGTAGAACTCTCAGTTGGATTCCGTAGTGTGTGTCCTATCCAGCGCAATCGTCTTCGCTGTATCTATTTATCCACTGGTATTTGACTGTTACATTTCCATATTGAGTTATTGAGTTATTTGCGGGCCATCATCATTGCACTCCGAACATGTCCATAGGTGCTCAGATCCCCTCCTCAGCAATTCCCTCAGTGTCCAGCGACTGACGACTCCAGTTCTATGTTGGTTGATAAGTCTTCTACACGCCCACTAAGTTTCTCATTTCTGGCTGTGCCCATCTTAACTCCCATTTCCATCATCCGAAGAAGTGACGTGGATCTGTGTTTGTCGAAGTCCTGTGCTCTTCCCACATCTCGGAGAGCATTTATGATGTCCGCCCGATCCATTGGTTGCCCGTACTCCCGCATGTCCAGGGACATAGACAAAGGTGACCTTACGTATTTTGGATTTCTGCAACGACTCTACCCATCGCATGCGTACAGAGCCCGCCTCCACTTTTCTTATCATGCTCATCGAATCACTCAGTATACATGCGTGGGTGTAGTCTTGTGACTCTAACCATTTGAATGCCTTGGTCACTGCCATCGCCTCCATTGCCATGCTACTCGTGGTCATGACGTATGCACCACTGTCTTCCTTGACTATTCTGCCTGCCGAGCGTGCTGTAAATTCCCATGCACTTCTTTGGTGTCGTATTACAGATCCGTCTGTATAGATGACTGCATCTTTCTCATCGGTGTTATCGTAGATGAGACCGTTGACCTCGGCATTGACCACGACCGGGTTCTGTTCCCTACTTTTCCTGTCGAGTGTGACAATACACAAGAAAGTCCCCTTGAATGACGTAGGCACCGGTATCCGCTCCTCACCAACGCTGTTATTGGTAAGCCCACAGACCTGTTTGATGACATCTTCTGCTCGGCCCACCCATGATTTGCCTCTTAAGCCTGGCACCTTTCTCTGTGTTGAGCACGTGGTGCAATGGATGCTCTGTATCTGTACTAATCTTCAGGTCTTGATTCTGTCATCCATGGTTGGAAAATGAAGAAGATACCTCATTGCTACACAGGGAGTGTCCCTCGTACATCCCAGGATAATGCGCATGGCTTCATTCTGTATTTTCTCCAGCCTATCAATTTGAGTCGTACTGACAGTAAGAATTGCCAGGTATACTCGATTGGTGCGAGGACTAATCCCTGGAACAGAAGAGTAAGTAGCGTCTGCTCGATGTTGGCAGCTGCCATGACCTTCAAGGCGGCTAATCCTTTGCGGGATTTTGTTATCACATGGTCGACGTGGTCCCGAAAACACAGGCTGCGATCAAACTTAACTCCGTGGTAAGTCATCAACTTGTCCCTGGTCACCTCATCAGCTCCCATTCGTACTACCGGTGTGGTCGTATTAATGATATGATTGTTAAGGGAGAACCATAAAACTGATGCTTTATTAGGATTAACCAAGGCACCTGAAACCCCACACCAGGAAGAAATGCGATCGAGTTCCTCTTGCATTATGGAGGCGATTCCCCGTCTGTCTCTTCCCTGTCGATATACCAGAATATCATCAACAAAAGTCATAGTTCTTCCCCTCCCATCCAGCTGTTGTTCCGTGATCATTATTGTGTACACGTTAAATAGAACTGGTGACAATGGTGAGCCTTGTGGTAGCCCTGGACAAATGGATATTGGCTCGGAAGACCAACTTTCACATCTGAGTATCACCTTCCTCTGAAACAGTGCCGCGGCGATCCATCTAATGAGGAAGCGTTGCACCGCCAGTTTGAGGAGCATATGCATGAGATATTCAAAAGGTACCCTGTTATATGCATCCTCCAGATCTATAGCAGCAGCACATGTCTCCTCTCGTCTGTGGAAGCCTTCGAAGACGTCATAGGCAAAGACTGCCGCATTGAGTCATGTCTCTTTGTTATATCTATAACCTCCGAGTGTGGGTGGGAATACGCGTTTCTGTTCAAGGCGACAGGTGAGGACACGGGCAACTATTTTCTCCAGCAGCTTGCCCGCAGTGTTCTGCATTGTGATGATTCTGTATAATTCTATGTTAGTGATTTTCTCCTGCCATTCATTCTGTTTCTTGCCATTCTTTTAACATCATTCCATGTCTTCCCCATCATCTTCATCTCTGCTTCTGTCTTCTGCAAGAATTTCTTGGTCTTCCTCTTTGTATTTTCCCCTGGGGATTCCAAAAACAGGGCCTGTTGTGTAATACTCCCAGTTGGCTTCCGCAGTGTGTGTCATATCCAGCGCCATCGTCTTTCCTGTATCTCTTTATCCACTGGTATTTGACTGATACAATTCCATAATTCTATGTTAGTGATTTTGTCCTGCCATTTCCATCCTTTTATTCTACGTAAGCATCCATTAATGAAAGTCTGTATCTTCATGATTGTCAATTTTGTTATTCTCCATGTTTCACAGCCATATAATAGCACCGACTTAACAGTTGAGTTGAGCATTTTTATTTGTGTATTTAACCTAATTTCGTTCGATTTCCATGTTTCCCAGTGCAAAGAAAAAGCTCCTCTTGCTTTCGATATCCTTATTTTGGTATCATTTTATGTTTCTCCCTCTTTATCTATGTTACTGCTCAGATATATGTAAGATTGTACCTCTAGTAGAGGTATTTCTCCTAGTTTATGGTCACTAACACCATATTCCCTATTCGCCACTTGGCGTGACACGGCTCTTTACTTTACTTCAACGTTTGGCTGACAATTACACTGACAGTAAATGTGCAATACAATTATTGGATAGTCAACATCTTCGTTCGTACATGACGTAACTGTTAAGAAGTAAAAACACATGGGCTCCAGAGTCATTACAAGACTTTGTGTTTGAGGCTAAAGTCAAATAGACTAAGGTGCGTGCGACAGGTGAGAAAGTGGAGCTGCAGGTGAGACACTAAGATCTGAAAGGTGAGAGCTGTGAGCAGGAAGGTGCGAGACTAATAACCAGAACAGAGCCGCCATGTCACAGAATGTCAATCAGCGTATGCTATGGGGTGTTGTCATTAAAAGGAGGAGTAATTTATACATGGCATTTGTCCAAGTTTTTGGAGGCAACGTAAAGGTTATTTTTTTTTTGTTGGGGTTGGAGAATAAAGGCAGCATGTCCCGGTGAACTGGCCACGTTGTGTGGATGTCACACTTCTGTTGAAATTTAACCCAAAGTTTAAGATCAGCATCGGGTTGCGTGTCCTTTTCTGATCGTTGCATTCACCACAGCCCGTCTGAAAGAATCTATGTCTCTAGCCAGATCTCATATAGAACGTTGCATTCACCACAGTCCGTCTGAAAGAATCTATGTCTCTAGCCAGATCTACCATAGAACGTTACATTCACCACAGCCCGTCTGAAAGAATCTCTGTCTCTAGCCAGATCTCCCACAGAACGTTGCATTCACCACAGCCTGTCTGAAAGAATCTCTGTCTCTAGCCAGATCTCCCACAGAACGTTGTATTCACCACAGCCCATCTGAAATAATCTCTGTCTCTAGCCAGATCTCCCACAGAACGTTGCATTCACCACAGCCCGTCTGAAATAATCACTGTCTCTAGCCAGATCTCCCATAGAACGTTGCATTCACCACAACCCTTGTACATATTTTCTTACCCATCTGTCTAGCTATTTATCTACCAACGTATCTGCCTACCCATCGGTCTTTCTAACAACCTACCTGCCTATTTACAAACATACCAGCCTATCTGCCAGCCTACCAGCCTATCTGCCAACCTACCCACCAACCTACCAACCAACCAATCAACCTACGTAAAATAGCTGTTGCCTATCCACCTAGCAATCATTAATTCTCTAAGGATTACGTCACCTGCTGCGTAGTAATACACAATGCGTACTTATTATCTTCGTAATAATTCTCACTGAAAATGGGTGTTGACTACGATGTGTCGCAGTTTACAATAAAACTACGATTTTTGCGCCTTTCAACCCGAAATATCCATTTTTATCATTGCATAATCTTGAGACTGAATTTGTCCACCGTTTTCAAACGCTTCTAATTAAGCCAGCCTGGGTTGTCTAATTCTGTGACAACAACGTGGGGTTGGTTACAAACCCCGAGACCAGAATTCATCTCCCAGTGACTGATTGTCATTAGCGCTCGTGCCGCGTCTAGGTCACCCCCACCACTAAAAAAATAAACAAAATATCACAAATTCGTAACCAGGAATTGCTAAATTAAAACACTTTACGCTGCTACAGAAGAATACTGTTTAGAATCACAGCTATATTTACTCTCTAATTTTTGTATGTGCATGTTTTTTTTTTATTTTTTAAATAGAAATAATTTAAAGCATAATAGACGAGATTGATCGGACTTGAAGTTGTAACCCTCGCCACTTGCTCGGATAAAGATTTGTCCATTTCATTTCTAGTGAGGACGTGGTCGGCCTTTGAGTCTGATGTTCACGCAACGTTTGTTCTAAAAGGTTTCAATGTTTCAACAACATAAAAAGTACAGTTTCACTAACTATTTTTTATCAGCTGTCTTAAATATTGTCTGGTAGCGCTGTTGATAGTAAAGCTAGTAACGTACAAATACGCTAATGGGCATTGTTGGAGTTCTGTAACGCTAGTAACGCACAGATACACTAATGGGCGCTGTTGGAGTTCAGTAACGCTAGTAACGTACATATACATTAATGGGCGCTGTTGGAGTTCTGTAACGCTAGTAACGCACAGATACACTAATGGGCGCTGTTGGAGTTCTGTAACGCTAGTAACGCACAGATACATTAATGGGCGCTGTTGGAGTTCTGTAACGCTAGTAACGCACAGATACACTAATGGGCGCTGTTGGAGTCCTGTAACGCTAGTAACGCACAGATACATTAATGGGCGCTGTTGGAGTTCTGTAACGCACAGATACACTAATGGGCGCTGTTGGAGTTCTGTAACGCTAGTAACGCACAGATACATTAATGGGCGCTGTTGGAGTTCTGTAACGCTAGTAACGCACAGATACACTAATGGGCGCTGTTGGAGTCCTGTAACGCTAGTAACGCACAGATACATTAATGGACGCTGTTGGAGTTCTGTAACGCACAGATACACTAATGGGCGCTGTTTGAGTTCTGTAACGCTAGTAACGCACAGATACATTAATGGGCGCTGTTGGAGTTCTGTAACGCACAGATACACTAATGGGCGCTGTTGGAGTTCTGTAACGCTAGTAACGCACAGATACATTAATGGGCGCTGTTGGACTTCTGTAACGCTAGTAACGCACAGATACACTAATGGACGTTGTTGGCGTTCTGTAACGCTAGTAACGTACATATACACTAATGGACGTTGTTGGAGTTCTGTAACGCTAGTAACGTACATATACACTAATGGACGTTGTTGTAGTTCTGTAACGCTAGTAACGCACATATACACTAATGGACGTTGTTGGCGTTCTGTAACGCTAGTAACGCACATATACACTAATGGACGTTGTTGTAGTTCTGTAACGCTAGTAACGCACATATACACTAATGGACGTTGTTGTAGTTCTGTAACGCTAGTAACGCACATATACACTAATGGACGTTGTTGGCGTTCTGTAACGCTAGTAACGCACATATACACTAATGGACGTTGTTGTAGTTCTGTAACGCTAGTAACGCACATATACACTAATGGACGTTGTTGTAGTTCTGTAACGCTAGTAACGCACATATACACTAATGGACGTTGTTGGCGTTCTGTAACGCTAGTAACGCACATATACACTAATGGACGTTGTTGGCGTTCTGTAACGCTAGTAACGCACATATACACTAATGGACGTTGTTGGCGTTCTGTAACGCTAGTAACGCACATATACACTAATGGACGTTGTTGTAGTTCTGTAACGCTAGTAACGCACATATACACTAATGGACGTTGTTGGAGTTCTGTAACGCTAGTAACGCACATATACACTAATGGACGTTGTTGGCGTTCTGTAACGTTAGTAACGCACAGATACACTAATGGACGTTGTTGGAGTTCTGTAACGCTAGTAACGCACATATACACTAATGGACGTTGTTGGCGTTCTGTAACGCTAGTAACGCACATATACACTAATGGACGTTGTTGGCGTTCTGTAACGCTAGTAACGCACAGATACCCTAATGGACGTTGTTGTAGTTCTGTAACGCTAGTAACGCACATATACACTAATGGACGTTGTTGGCGTTCTGTAACGCTAGTAACGCACATATATACTAATGGACGTTGTTGGAGTTCTGTAACGCTAGTAACGCACATATACACTAATGGACGTTGTTGGAGTTCTGTAACGCTAGTAACGCACATATACACTAATGGACGTTGTTGGCGTTCTGTAACGCTAGTAACGCACATATATACTAATGGACGTTGTTGGAGTTCTGTAACGCTAGTAACGCACAGATACACAAATGGACGTTGTTGGAGTTCTGTAACGCTAGTAACGCACATATACACTAATGGACGTTGTTGTAGTTCTGTAACGCTAGTAACGCACATATACACTAATGGACGTTGTTGTAGTTCTGTAACGCTAGTAACGCACATATACACTAATGGACGTTGTTGGCGTTCTGTAACGCTAGTAACGCACATATACACTAATGGACGTTGTTGGCGTTCTGTAACGTTAGTAACGCACAGATACACTAATGGACGTTGTTGGAGTTCTGTAACGCTAGTAACGCATATATACACTAATGGACGTTGTTGGCGTTCTGTAACGCTAGTAACGAACAGATACCCTAATGGACGTTGTTGTAGTTCTGTAACGCTAGTAACGCACATATACACTAATGGACGTTGTTGGCGTTCTGTAACGCTAGTAACGCACATATATACTAATGGACGTTGTTGGAGTTCTGTAACGCTAGTAACGCACATATACACTAATGGACGTTGTTGGAGTTCTGTAACGCTAGTAACGCACATATACACTAATGGACGTTGTTGGCGTTCTGTAACGCTAGTAACGCACAGATACCCTAATGGACGTTGTTGTAGTTCTGTAACGCTAGTAACGCACATATACACTAATGGACGTTGTTGGAGTTCTGTAACGCTAGTAACGCACATATATACTAATGGACGTTGTTGGAGTTCTGTAACGCTAGTAACGTACAGATACACTAATTGACGTTGTTGGAGTTCTGTAACGCTAGTAACGCACATATATACTAATGGACGTTGTTGGAGTTCTGTAACGCTAGTAACGCACAGATACACAAATGGACGTTGTTGGCGTTCTGTAACGCTAGTAACGCACAGATACACTAATGGACGTTGTTGGAGTTCTGTAACGCTAGTAACGCACAGATACACTAATTGACGTTGTTGGAGTTCTGTAACGCTAGTAACGCACATATATACTAATGGACGTTGTTGGAGTTCTGTAACGCTAGTAACGCACAGATACCCTAATGGACGTTGTTGTAGTTCTGTAACGCTAGTAACGCACAGATACCCTAATGGACGTTGTTGTAGTTCTGTAACGCTAGTAACGCACATATACACTAATGGACGTTGTTGGAGTTCTGTAACGCTAGTAACGCACAGATACCCTAATTGACGTTGTTGGAGTTCTGTAACGCTAGTAACGCACATATATACTAATGGACGTTGTTGGAGTTCTGTAACGCTAGTAACGCACAGATACACTAATTGACGTTGTTGGAGTTCTGTAACGCTAGTTCTAAAACACATTTTAAAATATCTCATGCGTCATGGACGGGCGATGATAGCTTGGCTCCCTCAGAATCTGCATGAAAACTGTGCGACTTTCACGATGAGCCAGATATTGACTGATAACACACAGGGTCGCCGTAATTGCTTTTGATCAAGTAATCGGTCATCGACCTGGCGTGTTGCATGTCGTGCACGTTCCAGAGATTACCGAAGCCGTTTTGCTCGTCGTGTTCCCCAAACAGGGAAAAGGGGGGGGGGGAAGAAAGGTCGCTGTTGGGGAAGAGGAGTTTGAGAGAAATGTATGTTTCATTGGGTCTATGGTTATCTGCCCATTAGATTTGCATAAAGCGTGAGTATTTTGAAATAAGTTAGATTAAGTTAGCTTGCTGGTTATTATCCGTTGCAATAAGCGGAGAGTTAGTTTGACTGGTTGAGTGGGTAGTGAGTTCACTTCCAAGACAAAAGGGTCCGTATTCGATTCACAGAAGGGACAGACTTTGTTGTTGAACCGGCAAGACTCTGGGGTTCACCCAGCATTTAATATGGATACCAGAAATTTTTCTGTAGTGAAATAAAGGCGGCTTGGCGTGATACCGACCACAGGACCCGAAAGTGTGACGTGGTATTTGAAAAAAAAAATATGGCCACTAACACCATGCAAGGGAGGGAACCTTTACTTACCGTAGTTGTTTTTTTTTTCCCTAGCATATTACAAAGGTTATGGTTCCTCACGTATTTCTCTTCCACTATGTTAAATTATGATCAGCATCACAGCACATTGGACACACCCATAGGGCTCCTATCTTCACCTTAAAATATTAATCAGCAGACAGCGACAAAACAGGACACCATCTTGACATTTTGTTAACCTCTGAGTTAAAAAAAAAATCGCGCTAACATGAATTCTAAGTGACATCTCTCTCATAAACTGGACCTGGCCAACCTCTCCCCCCCCCCCCGAATTTGTTCATCAACCAAATTTCTGGACATGTGACGGGTCAAGTCATGTTACAACTACCCCTCCTTCTCCCCCCCCCCCCCAAATCTTGCCATTAACAGAGCTAGAAATTGTTTATCCCTACTACTAATTGGCTACTGTTATTTTGTGTTTGTGTTATAATTGTACTGTGGGGGCTGGTTAGTCTCGAGGCAAGACGCCGGCCTCGAGACAGAGAGGTTGTGTGCTCAAATCCCGGCTGCACCGGTTGGGATATTTTTTTACGATTTCTCTCTGCGTCAACCACCCCTTGGTCTCATCAGCGAGGCCCGGCGGCTAGAAACGTCAATTACTCCTGGACGGAAAAAAAAAATATGAGTACCTCCGAAGACGAAGTTATCTGCCTGTACGGCGAGGGACCCCTGTGTACACGGCTGCCAGGGAAAAACTGATTAACACGCAAAATTAAGTTCCTAGTCTCTAGGGACTTCGTCAGAGGTAAAAGCTGACGAACACAAAAAATAAACAAATACATTGTACAGTTATCCTCCACTGAGTTTGGGAAACACTAAGCTATCCGACCAAAATTATATATGTGCCTCCCATTATATGATTTTTTTCCCAGCCTAGTCTATATCATCATCATCATCATCATCATCATCATCATCATCATCATCATCAAGTACCGGTCCTGCTGGCGTAGGTGATCATGTCTCTCCACAACTTTCGATCTCGACAGTTATTTATCATTTCTGTTCTTGACCTTCTTGCAAGCCATTCTCTTAAGCTGTCTGGTATTTTTTCTCTTTGCTTCCCTCTATCTCTTCGTCCCTCAATTTTTCCAGTTGTTGCAATATATTCCAGCTGTTCTCTTCTCATTACATGGCCCAAAAATGATGATTGTTTCTCCAATGATTATCTTGTCTGTTGTCCTATTGTCCATGATTCACATCCATATGAAAGACTGTAACATTTAATAACTTTTTTTCTTGTTTCTATTGTCAAAAATGGATTGCATAGTATCTTCCTCATTTCTAAGATCCTGTCTCTAGTCTATATACTATTACATAAAGAACCAATTTTGACCTATGGAAGTGAATCAAGGACAGTAGACAAACGAATGAAAAGACGATTAGAGACCTCGACGATGGTATTTCTCAGAAGAATGTTGAGAGTTCCTGGACAGTTACAGAACCCACAGGGAAATATTCAAAGAGGCCAACACAAAAAGAGAGCTCATAAAAATGTAATAAAAAAAACAATCGACGATTTCCAAGCACATCATGAGAAGAGGAAAGTTGGAATACTTGGTTACAACTGGCAAAATACAGGGAAAGAGAGATCGCGGACGACAAAGAGAAATGATACTTGATAGCTTGGTGTCATGGCACGGAAAACTATCAACAGCAGAATTGATACGGTGCATTGTTGATGAAAAGCCGCGATAGCTCAGTGGTTAGTGAACTGGACTACAAAGGACAAGATGTAGGGTTTGATCCCAACCGACGGTTTCCGGGTTCACCCATCCTTAAATGGGTACCTGATTTTTTGGGGAGAAAGTAAAGCGGCACGGGCGTATTACCGACCACATTACCCCAAAAATCATGTGCTGGAGGTCTGTAAAATTTATGGTCACTAACACCATATTCCCTATACGCCGCCACCTGGCGTGACGGGGCTCTTTACTTTTCATTGTGGATAACAATTTGTGTGGAAGGGCATGATCGCCTACGCCAGCCGGTATGGCACATGATTATAATGTTTTGTGTTGACTGCGTGAGAGTATCATTAAACGTTGTTTATATCAACAGAATCCGGTCTCGCTGAATTAATCCTTCAGTTGATATCTTCAACATCTCCATCTGCTGCTACCTTCCCCTGAATGCCCTCGCTGTGTGGAGCTGACGGATCTCTCTTTTAACCGGACTAGGGTTTCTATGATTTAGGTTATACCCTTGGGGAGCTTTAAGCACCTGGTGCCTGCTGTCACAATAGCACAGTCGGCGGCCCATCGGGTGTTCAAAAACCTCAACTCGATCACTAAGTTGGTCGTTCAGACTGATTCAAAACAGGTTAGCTAACCGCTGACAAGGGGTTAAGGCAAAGAAATGCAAATGAATGTATACAAATGGGAAGCTGCAGTAAAGCTGAATGTGAGGAAAAATTAAAAAATAGAAAAAATGGTATGTTAGAAGCTTTACGTGATTAGTGGACGACACAGATTAAATGACGTTTCGGCCCAATAGGCCTTCAGCAGGAACAAAAAAAAAAAAAAAAGACACGCGGATATGTAAGTAAAATTAATAACGAAACATCCAAAACAAAAATAATCGAAATATGTTAAAGAAACTTAAAATGTCTATCCTGTGTGTCAGGTTGTTTGCACACTGACCCCTGTGTGAACTCCTCTGGTTCTGTGTGTATTTGCGCACATTTCTGCACATTCACGACAGCCACACTCAGGTTACCATTTCCTTTTCATTTTGACCTTAAAAGGAAAAGACATCACCGCAGTGCAAGATAATGACAAGTGGATCAATATAAAAACAGGGAAATGAATTTAAATATCTGGGAACAATGTTAATCTCAGATGGTAGATGTACAAAAGAGGTGAGATGCAGAATGGCTCAGGCAAAAGCAGCTTTCCAAAAAATGAGGAGGATACTGTGAAATCCATTTATGACAATAGAAACAAGAATAAGAGTTATTAAATGTTATGTAGAGCCAGTCTTAACATATGGATGTAAATCATGGACAATAGAACAACATACAAGAAAATCATTGGAGGCTGTAAAATTGTTATTCTACAGAAGAATGTTGAGAATACCATGGACAGCTAAGAAGAGTAATAAAAACGTTCCGAAAGAGGCCAAAGCAAAAAGAGAGATAATTTCCAATATTAGGAAGAAACAATCATCATTTTTTGGCCATGTAATGAGAAGGGAATAGCTGAAATATATTATGACAATGGGGAAAATTGAGGCATGAAGAGATAGAGGCAAGCAAAGAGGAATAATACCAGACAGCTTAAGAGAATGGCTTGACAGAAGGTCAACAACAGAAATTATAAATAACTGTCGAGATCGAAAGTTGTGGAGGAACATGATCACCTACGCCAGTAGGCCCGGTACTTGATGATGTTGGAGATATGCAAACTTGACTCGGGAGAGAGGGGGTTTCAAAGCTACTTCAGATGTTGCTACGCCTCTGAAAACTCAACACAAAATAATTGCGCCACCGTTTTCATTTATGTAGCACTGTGTTTATTCTATATTGATGGCCCTGGTACAGTCATGCATATAGAAAACGGCAGAATATAGTGATCAATCTTATCGTACTCCACTGGCAGGATGGCACCGTCTCATTAAATCTATTATCTGTTATGTGTTGCGTCTGTCACAGACACTCTTAGAAGTCTAGATGCATCTTTCAGCGTCGTTGCGATAATCGTATCACGTGTGATGCATCGGTAGTACATAGGTTTATGGAAATGCAGAGGTTTGAAAACGTTGACAGGGTGGTAACTGTTGTTGGTGGGTGAGTTATATATAATGTGTGTGTGTGTATGTGTGTAGGCTGAAGACGATGGGAGATTTAGGAGAGGAATGGCGATGGGAGATTTGGGAGAGGAATGGCGACGGGAGATTTAGGAGAGGAATGGCGATGGGAGATTTAGGAGAGGAATGGCGACGGGAGATTTAGGAGAGGAATGGCGATGGGAGATTTAGGAGAGGAATGGCGATGGGAGATTTAGGAGAGGAATGGCGATGGGAGATTTGGGAGAGGAATGGCGATGGGAGATTTAGGAGAGGAATGGCGATGGGAGATTTAGGAGAGGAATGGCGATGGGAGATTTGGGAGAGGAATGGCGATGGGAGATTTGGGAGAGGAATGGCGATGGGAGATTTAGGAGAGGAATGGCGATGAGAGATTTAGGAGAGGAATGGCGATGGGAGATTTAGGAGAGGAATGGCGATGGGAGATTTAGGAGAGGAATGGCGATGGGAGATTTAGGATAGGAATGGCGATGAGAGATTTAGGAGAGGAATGGCGATGGGAGATTTAGGATAGGAATGGCGATGGGAGATTTGGGAGAGGAATGGCGATGAGAGATTTAGGAGAGGAATGGCGATGGGAGATTTAGGAGAGGAATGGCGATGGGAGATTTAGGATAGGAATGGCGATGGGAGATTTAGGAGAGGAATGGCGATGGGAGATTTAGGATAGGAATGGCGATGAGAGATTTAGGAGAGGAATGGCGATGGGAGATTTAGGATAGGAATGGCGATGGGAGATTTAGGAGAGGAATGGCGATGGGAGATTTAGGAGAGGAATGGCGACGGGAGATTTAGGAGAGGAATGGCGGTGGGAGATTTAGGAGAGGAATGGCGATGGGAGATTTAGGAGAGGAATGGCGATGGAAGATTTGGGAGAGGAATGGCGATGGGAGGTTTAGGAGAGGAATGGCGACGGGAGATTTAGGAGAGGAATGGCGATGGGAGATTTAGGAGAGGAATGACGATGGGAGATTTAGGAGAGGAATGGCGATGGGAGATTTAGGAGAGGAATGACGATGGGAGATTTAGGAGAGGAATGGCGATGGGAGATTTAGGAGAGGAATGGCGATGGGAGATTTAGGAAGGAGAGAAATGGCGATGGGAGATTTAGAAGAGGAATGGCGATGGGAGATTTAGGAAGGAGAGAAATGGCGATGGGAGATTTAGAAGAGGAATGGCGATGGGAGATTTAGCAGAGGAATGGCGATGGTGGTGGTGGTAATGATGATGACGGTGATGGTCATGATGATGTTGGTAGTGATGACACATGATGGTGATGATAATGATGGTGATGATGATGTTGGTCATGATGACGATGATGGTGATGATGGGGATGAAGATAGTGATGGTGATGATGGTGTGGTGGTGTTGATGGTGTGGTGGTGATGATGATGATGACAATGATGTTGGTGATGATGATGATGATGATGATGATATCGGTCATGATGACGATGATGGTGATGATGATGTCGCTGATAACAATGATGCTGGTGGTGGTGATGATGACGATGATGAAGGTGATGATGATGATAGTGATAGTGATGATGGTGATAGTGATAGTGATGATGGTGTGGTAGTGATGAAGATGATGGTGATGATACGATGCACTGTTGGGGAAAAAACGTGGAAGAACGTTACAGCCTGCGCCAACCGATATTGTACATAATAACGATGTTGATAAAATATATATTAATAAAAAAAATATATAATTGTTTATAAATGTGTAAATTTAGCGTCATGCTGTTCTATACAAGGTCTGGGTTTAGTTGGCCTTGTTTTGTTTACAGTTAACTCCCTTAGTCGTTGATAGAAGAGTTTCAGCTACAATGTTTGTTTTTCTGTTAGGTTATGCCCCCTTGTGTGGATTTATAGAAGAGTAGATAGAATTGGATGGAAAGAAAATAAAACAAACGATGAAGTCTTAAAAGATATAAATATGGGAAAGTAACTACTAAACGCAATTCAAACAAGACAAATGTGATTTTTTGAGCATGTTAAAAGACAGAACAGCAACTAAAAGGGATCATGGAAGTGAAAATACAAGGTAAAAGAGGCAGAGGCAGACCAAGACTAACATGGACGAGTAACATCAAAAGATGGACAAAACAGCCTATGACAACCTGCACCATCAAAGCAAGAGACAGAGCAGAATGGCGCTCCATAGTAGCCAACCATCGTTGCGGTGATGGCACTCGATGATGATGATGATGAGCTGTAGGCTGTACATCTACTGTAGTAGCAGTAGCAGGGACATTCTTTATACGGCAGGAGGCAAACTGGTTAATTGTTTTCGCCCCTTTAGCTTCCTTATACTCTTGTAATTGTTTACTCTTACAATAGGGAGGTGGGTCCGTCTAGGTCGTGGCTCCCAAGCGTGGACCTCCTGCTGCGTTTATATATTTAAAAAAAATGTAAAAGCCCCGTCTCGCCAAGTGGTGTATAGGGAATATGGTGTTAATGACCATAAATTTTACAGACCTTCGGCATATGATTTTTGTGGTAATGTGGACGGTATTACGCCCGTGCCGCTTTACTTTGCAAGAAAAAAAATCCGGCACCCATTTAAGGCTGTGTGAACCCGGAAGCCGTCAATCAAGATCGAATCTTCCTCTTGTCCTTTGTAGTCCAGTTCACTAACCAATGAGCTATCGAGGCTATTGAACTATAAAGCTTACAATATATTCGGTATATAATATCTACATTTACTATGCGGAGCACGTCTGGTAGAACCTCCTGTCGATAGTTGTAGTTAGTCGAAAACCCCGGTATCACTGCAAACGAATTAAAATCCATAATTGCTCAACCGCCCGTGCCAGTGGAATCATTCAAATTAACATCTCATCTCATTGAAGGATTCTTCTTCTACATTTCAGCTCCCTGTGGAGCATAGGTCTTCAACAAACACTTTACAAGTCGTTCTGTTTTTTGCCATTCTTTTAAAATCGTTCCATGTCTTCCCCATCATCTTCATCTCTGCTTCTATATGTCTTCTCCAAGAATTCCTTGGTCTTCCTCTTTGCCTTTTTCCCTGGGGATTTTTAAAGGGCCTGTTGTGTAATACTCTCAGTTCGCTTCCGCAGTGTGTGTCCTATCCCGCGCCATCGTCTTCGCTGTATCTCTTTATCCACTTGTATTTGACTGGTACATTTCCATAATTTTATGTTAGTGATTTCATTCTGCTATTACCAACCTTTTATTCTGCGTTAGCATCCATGCGGTTAGCGGGGTAGAGTTCTGTCCTACCAAGGGAGGAGTAAGACGTCTCCTTTCCTCCGCTAGTCTTCGGGACACCCCTGGGCAAGGTGGAGCTCCCGTTTAGCCCCCCTATCAGGGTTATGTGAAGCCATTGGAGCAGGTGGTGGATGGTGTTATAGGAGCAGCCGACAAGTAGTGCCGGTTATCGTCCCCACACCGCGATGGCAGGCAGAGGATCTCATGTATAGAGACAATGGTTGCGATCTCCGACTAGTACAGTCACTGCCAAGAAGAAAAGGAATGTCAAACTACCTTCTTATATTGCCTGGACTAATCATGACAAATCACAACCTGATATTTACAGCTAACGACGTTAATGGGGACTTCACAACCACCTCGTCCGGTACTTGGTTACAACTGGCTAAATAAAAGGAAAGAGAGATCGCGGACGACAAAGAGAGAAAATACTGGATAGCTTGGTGTCATGGCATGGATAACAGTCAACAACAGAACTGATACGATGCACTGTAGATAGAAGATTGTGGAGGGACATGATCGCCTACTCCAACCGGTATGGCACATGATGATGATGAAGCATCCATTAATGAAAGTCAGTATCTTCATGATTGTCATTTTAGTTGTTCTCCGTGTTTCACAGCTATATAATAAGACTAAATCATCAAGTTGCTTGGTCAGTGACCACTGGATCCCATTTCTGTTGTTTTGAGTTATTTTCATAATCCAATCTATGGCCAGTAGAAAGAGAAATGGAGACAGAAGGCATCCCTGCCTTACTCCTGTTCTTATTTCAAATGCTTCTGTAATCTGTCTCATTGAAGAATACAAAGAAAGGCAGCTGCAGACCACATCAAAGCATCTACAGCACACACCAAAAGACATAAGGCTAAGCGGCACCGAAAGTGAACGCAGCTGAACTGTCCTTCGTCATACGATATCATCATTCATCGTAAGAAATCGGAATATCGAAACACAATCCGGATGAAAAAAACACAGCTCGCGGTGTGCACAGAGCACTAAACTCAGTAGCTATACTCAATAGTAAATTGACAAGCCAGCTACTGTCTATATGAGGTCGTACACGACCATCTCAGCTGTAATCATATCACACTTGTAGCTGCAGTGTAACATGAGTAGTGTTTTCGCGACGTCCTTACTATACACCCGTATCTATGTAGCATATACAGATCGATGTGTCCGTAAAAGCATTAGTATGTAACATCTATCTGTCTGTCTAAAACAAACTCATATATTAACCTCATTCAAAGAATGCTGGATACGTAATATTTTTTTACAATAAATTCACATATATTCATTCTCATCAAGCACCCCGGGCCTGCTGGCGTAGGTGATCATGTCTCTACACAACTTTCGATCTCGACAGTTATTTATCATTTCTGTTGTTGACCTTCTGCCAAGCCATTCTCTTAAGCTGTCTGGTATTTTTTTCTCTTTGCTTCCCTCTCTCTCATCGTCCCTCAATTTTCCCAGTTGTTACAATATATTCCAGTTGTTCTCTTCCCATTACATGGCCAAAAAATGATGATTGTTTCTTCCTAATATTGGAAATCAGCTCTCTTTTTGCTTTGACCTCTTTCAGAACATTTTCATTACACTTCTTAGCTGTCCATGGTATTCTCAACATTCTTCTGTAAAACCACATTTCTACAGACTCCAGTGATTTTCTTGTCTGTTATCCTATTGTCCATGATTCACATCCATATGTTAAGACTGGCTCTACATAACATTTTATAACTCTTATTCTTGTTTCTATTGTCAAAAATGGATTGCATAGTATCTTCCTCATTTTTTGGTAAGCTTTTGCCTGAGCCCTCACTTATATTAACTTTGTGCAAAGAAGGCCACATATGTAATATTTTTTTTACAATAAATTCGCATATATTCTATCTATCTATCTATCTATTGACCTTTCGAGCCGTAGCCGGCCTATAGGGCATAGACCAAGATACTCCTTCTCTTGTCTAAATTTTTATTTTAGCAGTTTTCAATTCTTTTAAAGATATTTTATCAAATCTCGCCATTTGTCTCTGTTCTTTTCAAGCAGCTCTATATCATTGAGGGAACCGATTCCTGCTGCTCTTGCCTCTCTCATCAGTGTTCTTCTCAGTGGCTCTCTGTGTCGGCCTCTTTTCCTCTTACCTGTTATTTCCCACATGAGGGTTTGCTTTGCTATTCGGTTATTATCTCTCCTCACCACATGTCCAACATATGACCATCGTCTTTTCTTTATTACTGAAGATATTAGTGGTTGATTGGCGATTTCTCTAATTTCCTCGTTTGTTTTGAATTCGTTCCACGCTATAACAAGTATTTTCCTTAGACATTTATTTTCGAATGCGTTCAACTTTGTTTCTATGTCTCTTGTTGTTTTCCAGCTTTCTCATATATTAACTTTGTTCAAATAAAGCCCATTCTCCTTCTTTTTCTTCTTCTTTTTTCTTTCCTTTTTCATCTGCCTTTCAGCGTCGAGGGGAGATACAATTTGTGGTCTTTTTCTCTTCTATTTGCCTCTGCTGCTGTTATGTTTCCCAGTGTTTCTAATATTCCATCGATCTATCTTTTTCTCTTCTATTTGTCTCTGCTGCTGTTATGTTTCCCAGTGTTTTTAATATTCCATCGATCTATCTTTTTTTCTTCTATTTGCCTCTGCTGCTGTTATGTTTCCCAGTGTTTCTAAATATTCCATCGATCTATCTTTTTCGTGGTCGACCCTTGGGTCTGGGGTAGTAATGTTTTTACAATAAATTCACACATATTAACTTTGTTCAAAGAAGACCACATATGTAATAATATGTTACAATTAGTGAACATATTTACTGCTTGCTTGAAAGAATTTCAAGTGACCAGGGTTTGTAGGTTCTGTCTTGTTTGTCTCCATGGCGCATGTATGGCGCCAACTTTCACTCAATCTCTTATAATACGTTACATATGTTTTTTTATCTGGTGGAATTGTGCGACATGGCGTATTGCTGACCATATCACTCATGAATATCTTCTTCTTCTACCTTTTTAGCTCCCAGTGGAGCAAAGGTCTTCAACAAACTTTCCAAGTCATTCTGTTTTTTGCCATTCTTTTAAGATCATCCCATGTCTTCCCCATCATCTTCATCTCTGCTTCTATTTGTCTTCTCAAAGAATTCCTTGGTCTTCCTCTTTGTCTTTTCCCCTGGGGATTCCAAAAAAGGGCTTGTTGTGTAATACTCTCAGTTGGCTTCCGCAATGTGTGTCCTATCCAGCGCCATCATCTTCGCTGTATCTCTTTACCCACTGGTATTTGACTGGTACATTTCCATAATTCTATGTTAGTGATTTTGTCCTGCCATTTCCATCCTTTTATTCTGCGTAAGCATCCATTAATGAAAGTCTGTATCTTCGTGATTGTCAATTTTGTTGTTCTCCATGTTTCACAACCATATAATAGGACCGACTTAACATTGGAGTTGAACTCATGAATATCACGTTATTATATATATATATATATATATATATATAGTGATATTGATGAGTTCAACTCCAATGTTAAGTCGGTCCTATTATATGGCTGTGAAACATGGAGAACAACAAAATTGACAATCACGAAGATATATATATATATATATCTTATAACTATCTTATCTTTTCTTTCATCTATCTCTCCACTTTCATTCCTCTGTTCATCTCTATCTCATTCACTCTTTCTCATATATCCTACCCTTCATGTTTCTTTCTCTCCTTCTCTTGTTTCATTCTTTTTACCCTTTTGTCCCTGTCTTACCCGAACGCTTCTCTCTCTCTCTCTCTCTCTCTCTCTCTCTCTCTCTCTCTCTCTCTCTCTATCTCTCTCTCTCTTTCTCGCTCTTTACTTTTTTTCTTTTCTCCATTCCTTCAGCTCCAGATTTCTTAATACAGATATCATCTCCCTTCTTATCTCTATATCTGGTTTCTCTTCACATCTACATATCTCGTCCCTCATCTCGTCTCTTTATTTCGTTTCTCTTCTTATCTCTAAATCCCATATCCCTTCTCATCTCTATATCTCGTCTCTCTTCTCATTTCTTTATCCTGTCACACATCTCATCTCAATATCTGGTCCCTCTTTTCAACTCTTTATTTCGTCCCTCATCTCATCTCTATATCTCGTCCCTCATCTAATCTCTGTATCTCGTTCCTCTTCACATCTCTATATCTCGTCCCTCATCTCATCTCAATAGCTGGTCCCTCATCTCATCTCTATATCTCGCCCCTCATCTCATCTCAATAGCTGGTCCCTCATCTCATCTCTATATCTCGTCCCTCATCTCATCTCAATAGCTGGTCCCTCATCTCATCTCTATATATCGTCCCTCATCTAATCTCTATATCTCGTCCCTCTTGACATCTCTATATCTGGTTTCTCTTCACATCTTTATATCTCGTCCCTCATTCCATCTCTATATCTCGTCCCTCATCCCATCTCTATATCTCGTCCCTCATCCCATCTCTATATCTCGACCCTCATCTCATCTCTATATCTCGTCCCTCATCTAATCTCTATAACTGGTCCCTCATCTTATCTCTATCTGGTCCCTCTTCTCATCTCTATATCTCATCCCTCATCACATCTCTATATCTCGTCCCTCTTCACATCTCTACATCTCGTCCCTCATCTCATCTCTATATCTCATCCCTCATCACATCTCTATATCTCGTCCCTCTTCACATCTCTACATCTCGTCCCTCATCTCATCTCCATATCTCGTCCCTCATCCCATCTCTATATCTGGTCCCTCGCCTCACTTCTAAATCTCTTCGCACTTCCCCACCTTTCCTCTTCTATATCCCTCCACCCTCTCTCCTCTCCCCCTCTCCGGGGGCAATCTTCTAGGCAAGCGCTCTGATAGCCTGACAACACGACAGGGCTAGCTACAAATATATGAGCTCCGCAGCTTACAGGGGACGAGCATTCAGAATTGGCTTCAATCGATAACAAACGGTGGCGTTTCATGATACAGATCGATAGTGCGCCTGAGTAGATTGAACAGATTAAGTCAATCGGGACAAAGTGACGAACAGAAGCACCAGTCTTGTGCATAATTGACAGACTGATGCCGATAAATTGAAGATAAACGTGACAAATGACGGCCTACAAGCTGTAGGATAGACGTGACACGCAAAAGTCCCCAAAAAATCTTGGTATAGGCGTGACAAATTGAGAAACGCCATATGTGTGACGAATAGAGGAATATGATATGTGTGACGAATAGAGGAATATTTTAGACGTGGCAAATAGAGGAATGTAATAGACGTGACAAATAGAGGAATGTAATAGACGTGGCAAATAGTGAAATATATTAGACGTGACAAATAAAGGAATAAATTTAGACGTGACAAATAAAGGAATATATTAGACGTGACAAAAAGAGGAATATAATATACGTGACAAAAAGAGGAATATAATATACGTGACAGATAAAGGAATATATTAGACGTGACAAAAAGAGGAATATAATATACGTGACAAAAAGAGGAATATAATATACGTGACCGATAAAGGAATATATTAGACGTGACAAAAAGAGGAATATAATATACGTGACAAAAAGAGGAATGTAATATACGTGACAGATAAAGGAATATATTAGACGTGACAAAAAGAGGAATATAATATACGTGACAAAAAGAGGAATATAATATACGTGACAGAAAAAGGAATATATTAGACGTAACAAAAAGAGGAATATAATAAACGTGACAAAAAGAGGAATATAATATACGTGACAGATAAAGGAATATATTGGACGTAACAAAAAGAGGAATATAATAAACGTGACAAAAAGAGGAATATAATATACGTGACAGATAAAGGAATATATTAGACGTGACAAAAAGAGGAATATAATATACGTGACAGATAAAGGAATATATTAGACGTGACAAAAAGAGGAATATAATATACGTGACAAAAAGAGGAATGTAATATACGTGACAGATAAAGGAATATATTAGACGTGACAAAAAGAGGAATATAATATACGTGACAAAAAGAGGAATACCACAGACGTGGCAACTAGATGAATATTAATGAGATACACTAACAAAAGAGGGTTTTAATCAACTTTTAATAAATAAAGAAGTAAAGTGCCCCCGTCACGCCAAGTGGCGTATAGGGAAATATGGTGTTAGTGACCCTATATTTTACAGACCTTCAGCACATGATTTTTGGGATAATGTGGTCGGCATTACGCCCGTGCTGCTTTACTTTCCCAGAAAAAAAATCCGGTACCCATTTAAGACTGGGCGAACCCGGAAGCCGTCGGTTGGGATCGAACCCTACCCCTTGTCATTTGTAGTCCAGTTCACTAACCACTGAGCTATTGCGGCTCCTAATCAACTTTTAATAACTCCGGAAAATTAAATAGTTAACAAAATGTGTGCACGTGTCAAAGAAAGCTGTAAAAACTATAGGACAACCCCAACGAATGCAGCACCACAGATAAAGTTCACGTGTCATGAGAATATCTTCACAAACAATAGGATGTATGATAAATGTGGATCTCAAACTAGACAGATGTGGGAAAGTAAGGTCCGAAAAAACGAGAACTGATGAGACCAAAGTGGACCACAAACTAGACAGATGTGGGAAAGTAAGGTCCGAAAAAACGAGAACTGATGAGACCAAAGTGGACCACAAACTAGACAGATGTGGGAAAGTAAGGTCCGAAATAACGAGAACTGATGAGACCAAAGTGGACCACAAACTAGACAGATGTGGGAAAATAAGGCCCAAAAAAACGAGAACTGGTGAGACCAAAGTGGACCACAGACTAGACAGATGTGGGAAAGTAAGGTCCAAAAAAAAACGAGAAATGATGAGACCAAAGTGGACCACAAACTAGACAGATGTGGGAAAGTAAGGTCCAAAAAACGAGAACTGATGAGACCAAAGTGGACCACAAACTAGACAGATGTGGGAAAGTAAGGTCCAAAAAACGAGAACTGATGAGACCAAAGTGGACCACAAACTAGACAGATGTGGGAAAGTAAGGTCCGAAAAACGAGAACTGATGAGACCAAAGTGGACCACAAACTAGACAGATGTGGGAAAGTAAGGTCCGAAAAACGAGAACTGATGAGACCAAAGTGGACCACAAACTAGACAGACGTGACAAGTAAAGGTCAACAAATTTACAGGCACGTAAATCTTGCTGTTATTACCGCTGTTTTCACGTGAGTCTTCAGCATTTGGTCTTTCGACTTTGGCGTTTATATTTATTGCTTTATATTAGTTCTTTCTTATATTTATTGCTTTATAGTAGTTCTTTCTTATATTTATTGCTTTATAGTAGTTCTTTCTTATATTTATTGCTTTATAGTAGTTCTTTCTTATATTTATTGCTTTATAGTAGTTCTTTCTTATATTTATTGCTTTATAGTAGTTCTTTCTTATATTTATTGCATTATAGTAGTTCTTTCTTATATTTATTGCTTTATAGTAGTTCTTTCTTATATTTATTGCTTTATAGTAGTTCTTTCTTATATTTATTGCTTTATAGTAGTTCTTTCTTATATTTATTGCTTTATAGTAGTTCTTTCTTACATTTATTGCTTTATATTAGTTCTTTCTTATATTTATTGTTTTATAGTAGTTCTTTCTTATATTTATTGCTTTATAGTAGTTCTTTCTTATATTTATTGCTTTATAGTAGTTCTTTCTTATATTTATTGTTTTATAGTAGTTCTTTCTTATATTTATTGTTTTATAGTAGTTCTTTCTTATATTTATTGTTTTATAGTAGTTCTTTCTTATATTTATTGCTTCATAGTAGTTCTTTCTTATATTTATTGCTTTATAGTAGTTCTTTCTTATATTTATTGCTTTATAGTAGTTCTTTCTTATATTTATTGCTTTATAGTAGTTCTTTCTTACATTTATTGCTTTATATTAGTTCTTTCTTATATTTATTGTTTTATAGTAGTTCTTTCTTATATTTATTGCTTTATAGTAGTTCTTTCTTATATTTATTGCTTTATAGTAGTTCTTTCTTATATTTATTGTTTTATAGTAGTTCTTTCTTATATTTATTGTTTTATAGTAGTTCTTTCTTATATTTATTGTTTTATAGTAGTTCTTTCTTATATTTATTGCTTCATAGTAGTTCTTTCTTATATTTATTGCTTTATAGTAGTTCTTTCTTATATTTATTGCTTGGCACAAAGAAGAGCAAACGCGAAATAAATCCCCCACAAAGTAGAACAGACATGACATAAATCCCCCACAAAGTAGAACATGCGTGACATAAATCCCCCACAAAGTAGAACAGACATGACATAAATCCCCCACAAAGTAGAACAGACATGACATAAATCCCCCACAAAGTAGAACAGGCGTGACATAAATCCCCCACAAAGTAGAACAGACATGACATACATCCCCAAAAAGTAGAACAGGCGTGACATACATCCCGCATAAAGTAGAACAGGCATGACACACATCCCCCACAAAGTAGAACAGACATGACATAAATCCCCCACAAAGTAGAACAGACATGACATAAATCCCCCACAAAGTAGAACAGACATGACATAAATCCCCCACAAAGTAGAACAGGCGTGACATACATCCCCCACAAAGTAGAACAGACATGACATAAATCCCCCACAAAGTAGAACAGGCGTGACATACATCCCCCACAAAGTAGAACAGACATGACATAAATCCCCCACAAAGTAGAACAGGCGTGACATACATCCCCCACAAAGTAGAACAGACATGACATAAATCCCCCACAAAGTAGAACAGACATGACATAAATCCCCCACAAAGTAGAACAGACATGACATAAATCCCCCACAAAGTAGAACAGACATGACATAAATCCCCCACAAAGTAGAACAGGTGTGACATAAATCCCCCACAAAGTAGAACAGACATGACATACATCCCCATAAAGTAGAACAGGCGTGACATACATCCCCCATAAAGTAGAACAGGCGTGACATAAATCCCCCACAAAGTAGAACAGGCGTGACATCAATCCCCCACAAAGTAGAACAGGCGTGACATAAATCCCCCACAAAGTAGAACAGGTGTGACATAAATCCCCCACAAAGTAGAACAGGTGTGACATAAATCCCCCACAAAGTAGAACAGACATGACATACATCCCCCATAAAGTAGAACAGGTGTGACATAAATCCCCCACAAAGTAGAACAGGTGTGACATAAATCCCCCACAAAGTAGAACAGACATGACATACATCCCCCATAAAGTAGAACAGGTGTGACATAAATCCCCCACAAAGTAGAACAGGTGTGACATAAATCCCCCACAAAGTAGAACAGACATGACATGCATCCCCCATAAAGTAGAACAGGCGTGACATACATCCCCCATAAAGTAGAACAGGCGTGACATAAATCCCCCACAAAGTAGAACAGGCGTGACATCAATCCCCCACAAAGTAGAACAGGCGTGACATCAATCCCCCATAAAGTAGAACAGGCGTGACATAAATCCCCCACAAAGTAGAACAGGCGTGACATCAATCCCCCACAAAGTAGAACAGGCGTGACATAAATGACCCACAAAGTAGAACAGGCATGACATGCATCCCCCATAAAGTAGAACAGGCGTGACTTAGTCCACAAACTGTGATAGATATATCCAAATGCATACCGGAACTCGTTATCCATTCGCTTATAACGATAAAATCGTGTTATACCAGAATATGTGAAGATCTAGTCTACTAACCTTTGTACGATAGTTCTCAAACAAAACAACATTATCATATAAATGTGCGGCAGTTCTAGTTTTCGATTACTTGTGAAATAAGTATCTCGGGAACATTAAAATAAAATTTAAAATGTTCGAAATGCGTTCCAGAACTTCAAAGGAAAAAAAAAGATCTGATTGCAACAAACGAAGGCTAAGATAATTAGGAAATGTCAGTAGTAGAGGTGCCGTTAAAATGCCCGCCGGTATGCATTAATCTCAGAAAAATGCTGAATTTTTTGTCTATATAAAAAAAGTATACACGCAGTTAAACTTGGCAAAATGGTTCAATTTTTGTTTATATAAAAAAAAAATTGTAGGATAAACATTAACTACCGTTAAGTGGGAATATTGCAGCACGAATACAATGAGATCCAAGCAAGAGTTTTGTACAGATACAGGCAGAAATAAGGGAATTAAGACAAAGACCTAAGTATAGTTTAGTAGAATTCTTTTATTATCTCAATAGATATATAACACACCATTCAGCGAATGTTATATAACATTACAATAGTTACAATACTTATTATCGGTGCTGATGGTGAAGCTGGTGTTGTAGAGGGTGTTGATGGTGAAGGTGGTGTTTTAGACGGTACTGATAGTAAAGGTGGTGTTTTAGACGTTACTGATAGTAAAGGTGGTGCTGTAGACAGTACAAATTGTGAAGGAGCTGTTGTAGAAACTGAATGTTTAAGTCTCCTATGGCGGGCTAAAGAACTTCGACTCGTATGTGAACGTTGACAAGTGGCACAAGCATGGCGTATAAGGCGATGTGCGGCCCGTATATGCTGATCCATAGCTTGGCATCGTTTAAACTGCTTTGAACATAATGGACACCGATGTTCACCACAAGATGTTACATTATGAGAAACCATCTGTTGAAGATCAAATAACTCTTTAACAACAATACTTAGCATACCTAGTTTAAACATATTGATATCATTGAATAACTATCACATCAAGACTAAAAATATCTACTTGTTAAGCAACCAATAAAATAAACATACGAAGGAATAATACACTCAACAAGACTTAACATACATACGTTATACACATTACCATTAATACAATTGAATATCCTTTTAACAATAAACATTATCGCGTCGATATGAGATAAGAGAAAAACAAACAATTTCGCAGCTTATAACGTAAAATATACCCCCAACATAGGTCGCTAGACTGAGCAGTATTATTAAAATATGTTGCCATGAATCACTCATACTTTTAACACGAAATCTCACACGCGACTATCTCTAAAAATATCTAATTTTTAACCAACCAATAAGATAAACATATGAAAAACGAACGAATAATACATTCAACAAGCCTTAAGATACATACTTTATAAACATTAACATCAATACAATTGAATATCCTTTTACCAATAAACCGTAATCCACCGTTATGAGATAAGAGAAAAACGGAACAAAAAATATTCAACTTACAGCGTAAAATATACTCAACACAAGCCACTAGACTGAGCTGTGGTATTAAAATAAGCTTCCTTGCATCAAGCGCGCTTTTAACACGAACTCTCACATCCAACTAGTTTAAATATAATCTGGTAAATAAAAGTTGGCCGATACTTTTCTGTCCTCGACTAACATCGAGGTTAACCAATCAGAAAAAAGTATTTCTATCGGACGCCCGCCAACGAAATGATTAACCACTAGATTAACCAATCAGAGAAGAGGATTACTGTTATCGTATCGTGATAACTGACATCATTTTCCACTTGAAGTAGTGTCGAGCCTGACTCATTACATGGCCACTTTAACTAGATTCAGTCCCTGTTACAATCCACCCTTCGGGTAATCGGTGGGTTAGATAATACGGGCGGTGGGTTACTTGAATGCGCTTTGAACCCTGAACCAGAGGAGTTTCGTGACATCGATTTGACCTCTGAAGGTTACAATACCAATGTTTACAACCTCAAAGAATGGCAAGTAACATTAAAACTGATTATTACAGATCAGAAAACTTTCTGCAAAACAACAAAATTTCAGCTCATAGTTACAAACTTGGACCAAAAATCTACTCCCATACTCATTATATTTAGGCACAGCGGGCAGAAAGTTATATTCAAGATCCAAAAAGTTAGAACACTCATAAGCAAAAAGTAGACGTCATAAGTCTAAAAATTTACTCCCATAGTCATAATAGTTAGACACAACGAGCAGAAAGTTATATTCAAGGTATACAAAAGTTAGGCCAAATCACAAAAATTTTACCACCAGAACACAAAAAATAGGCTCATTCAAAAAGTCGACCTTAAAAACTTAAAAAATCTAATGCTATAGTCATAATAGTTAGATACAACGAGCAGAAAATTATATTCAAAGTCCAAAAAGTTAAGCCAATTTACAAAAATGTTACACCAAAACATAAAAATGTAGGCACATAACCAAAAAGTCGATATCAAAACCCTAAAAATCTACCCCCATACTCATACTAGTTAGACACAACGAGCAGATAGTTATATTCAAAGTCCAAAAAGTTTGTCCAGATCACAAAATTGTACCCCATTAGATATCCCGATATCAAGAATTTACTTTAAAATCATTTTTATAATTTTTTACCTTAAATGATTTTTATAGATACACCTATGAAATTATATAAAAAAATAGTATACTTACACTCTAGTCCTACCCCAAACTTCATATTAGACTTCACCATAGCAAGATTTTGAATAAAAATCACTTTTATGAATGTTACCCCGACCATTTTTTGATGGATACGACTATAAAATTACACAAAAATAGCAAATTTGCAATCTAGTTTATTTTAGACATCCCCATAGCAAGATTTTGAATTATTAAAATCACTTTTATGAATTTTACACCCTGGCAATTTTTTGAGGGATACGCCTATGAAATAAACAAAATATAAAATTTAGCCACTAGGCTTACCTCAAACTTTATTTTAGTCATTCGAATAGCAAAAAATTTACTTAAAAATCACTTTATGAATTTTACCTCCTGCTCTTTTTTTTAGAGATACGCCTATGACATCACTAAAAATAGTAAATTTGTCCTCTAGGCTTACCTCAAACTTCATATTAAACATCCCCATATTGAGATTTTCAATAAAAATCACTTTTATGAATTTTACCCCCTGACCATTTCTGAGGGATACGCCTATGAAACTTACAAAAATATAATTTAACCTCTAGGTGTACCTCAAACTTTATTTTAAACATCCCCGTAACAAAAATTTGCTTAAAAATCACTTTTATGAATGTTACCCCCTCTCCATTTTTTAAGGGATACGCCTATGAAACTGTTGAAAAAAAAAAAATAAAATGTAACATCTAAGCTTACCTAAAACTTTATTTTAGACATCTCCATATATCAAATTCCCATCAAAATATAACAAAAAGCTAGTAGTAAAGAAAACCGGTATCCATGCGTCATCGTCGCCTAGAAAAAAAAATGTGCAGCCACATACATATATATATATATATACAAATCCTATATAATAAGTGTGTGAACATTTTATAATGTGGCTGCACATTTTTGTTCTAGGCAACGATAACGCATGTATACCGGTTTTCTTTACTACTAGCTTTTTGTTATATTTTGATGGGAATTTGATATATGGAGATGTCTAAAATAAAGTTTTAGGTAATCGTAGAGGTTAACTTTTATTTTTGTAACAGTTTCTTAGGCGTATCTCTCAAAAAATGGTGAGGGGGTAAAATTCAGAAAAGTGATTTTTAAGCAATTTTTTGCTACGGGGGTGTTTAAAATAATGTTTCAGGTAAGCCTAGAGGTTACATTTTATTTTTGTAACAGTTTCATAGGCGTATCCCTCGAAAAAGGTCAGGAGATAAAAAAAATTTTTAAAGTGATTTTTAATCAAAATCTTGTTTTGGGAATGCCTAAAATAAAGTTTAGGTAAGAATGGAGTGTAAATTTTATTTTTGTAACAGTTTCATAGGCGTATCCCTCAAAAATGGTCCGGGGATAAAATTCATAAAAGTGATTTTTTACTCAAAATCTTGCTATCGGGATGTCTAAAATAAAGTTTGAGGTAAGCCTAGCCGTTAAATTTTATTTTTTAACAGTTTCATATGCGTGTCCCTAAAAATGATCAGGGGGTAAAATTCATAAAAGTGATTTTTTAAATTCAAAATCTTGCTATTGCGGTGTCTGAAATAAAGTAGAGTGTAAATTTACTATTTTTTTTAGTGATTTCATAGTCGTATCCATCAAAAAAATGGTCGGGGGGTAACATTTATAAAAGTGATTTTTATTCAAAATCTTGCTATGGTGAAGTCTAATACGAAGTTTGGGGTAAATTGGTTGGGAGTGTTAATTTACTAATTTTCTAAAAATAATTTCATAGGTGTATCGCTAAAAATGGCTGGAGGTAAAAAATTATAAGAAATTATTTTAAAGTAAATTCTTGAAATCGGTATATCTAAGGGGGTACAATTTTGTGATCTGGACTAACTTTTTGGACTTATAACTTCTGGAATATAACTATCTGCTCGTTGTGTCTAACTAGTATGAGCATGGGAGTAGATTTTTAGGGTTTTGAGATCGAGTTTTTGCTTATGAGCCTAATTTTTTGTGCTTTTGGGTAACATTTTTGTAATTTGGCCTAACTTTTTGGACTTTGAATATAATTATTTGCTCGTTGTGTCTAACTAGTATGAGTATGCGGGTAGACTTTTAGGCTTTTGATGTCGACTTTTTAAAGATTTTTAGGGTTCGAGTTCAATTTTTTTATTATGAGCCTAAATATTTGTGTTTGGGGTAAACATTTTTTTCGATTTGGCCAAACATTTTGGATATAATGAGTATGGGAGTATATTTTTATGATTTTGAGTCCAAGTTTGTAACTATGAGCTGAAGTTTTGTTGTTTAGCAGTAAGTTTTCTGACCTGTCATAATCATTTTTAAAGTTACCTGTCATTCTTTGAGGTTTTAAAAATTTGTATTGTAACCTTCAGATGTCAAATCGATGTCATGGAACTCCTCTGGTATTGCATCAGGGGTCAACCCACCGCCCGTATTATCTCCCCCACCGATTACCCGAAGGGTGGATTTTATCAGGGCCGAATCGAGTTAAAGTAACCCTGTATTAAGACGGGCTCAACACTAATTCAAGTGGAAAATGATGTCAGTTATCACGATAACAGTAATCGTCTACTCTGATTGGTTAATCCAGATGTTAGTCATTTTCGTTGGCGGGCGTCCGATAGAAATACTCTTTTCTAATTAATTAGGTTAACCTAGATGTTGGTCGGAAAAGTGTCGGCCAATTTTTATTTACCAGATTATATTTAAACTAGTCGGATATGAGAGTTCGTGTTAAAAGCACGCTTGATTCATGGAAGCTTATTTTAATACCACAGCTCATTCTAGTGACCTGTGGTGAGAGTATATTTTACGCTGTAAGTTGAAATTTTTTTTGCCGTTGTTCTCTTTTCTCATAACGATGGGATACGGTTTATTGATAAAAGGATATTCAATTGTATTGATGTTAATGTTTATAAAGTATGTATGTTAAGGCTTGTTGAGTGTATTATTCGTTCGTTTTTCATATGTTTATCTTATTGGTTGGTTAAAAAGTAGATATTTTTAGAGATAGTCGCGTGTGAGATTTCGTGTTAAAAGTATGAGTGATTCATGGCAACTTATTTTAATAATACTGCTCAGTCTAGCGGCCTATGTTGGGGGTATATTTTACGTTGTAAGCTGAAAATTGTTTCTCTTTTTCTCTTCATCTCATATCGACGCGATAATGTTTATTGTTAAAAGGATATTCAAATGTATTCATGGTAATGTTTATAAAGTATGTATGTTAAATCTTGTTGAGTGTATTATTCCTTCGTTTTTTCATATGTTTATCTTATTGGTTGCTTAACAAGTAGATATTTTTAATCTTGATGTGATAGTTATTCAATGATATTAATATGTTTAAACTAGGTATGTTAAGTATTGTTGATAAAGGGTTATTTGATCTTCTACAGATGGTTTCTCATAATGTAGCATCTTGTGGTGAACATCGGTGTCCATTATATTCAAAGCAGTTTAAACGGCGCTAAGCTATGGATCAGCATATACGGGCCGCACATCGCCTTATACGCCATGCGTGTGCCATTTGTCAACGTTCACATACGAGCCGAAGTTCTTTAGCCACCCATAGGAGACTTAACCATTCAGTTTCTACAACAGCTCCTTCACAATTTGTACTGTCTACAGCACCACCTTTACTATCAGTACCGTCTAAAACACCACCTTCACCATCAACACCCTCTACAACACCAGCTTCACCATCAGCACCGATAATAAGTATTGTAACTATTGTAATGTTATATAACATTCGCTGAATGTTGTGTTATATATCTATTGAGATAATAAAAGAATTCTACTAAACTATACTTAGGTCTTTGTCTTAATTCCCTTGTTTCTACCTGTATCTGTACAAAACTCTTGCTTGGATCACATTGTATTCGTACTGTAATATTCCCACTTAACGGTAGTTAATGTTTATCCTATACTTTTTTATATAAACAAAAAACGGACCATTTTGCCAAGTTTATCTGCGTGTATACTTTTTATATAGACAAAAATGCAGCATTTTTCTGTGATTAACGCATGACCGGCGGGCATTTAACGGCACCTCTACTACTTATGTCTGTATATAGAAGCTCTCAAAGTAGGGTACAAACTGAATTATGAGACTTGCCAAATTTAGGAGCATTGATATTAATTCAGGGTGTGAAGCAGAACTTGTGTCTCCCTGAAGACACGAACTACTCGTTCACACAAGAGGATGTGAAGGAACTAATAAAGAAAGAAAATAGGGAGGAAGGGGAGAAGGAACGATGGAAGAAAAGTAAGAAGGAAAGAAAATCAAAAAGTAAGGAAAGAAAGTAAGTTAGAAAGTAAGGAAAGAAAGGAAGGATGGAAGGAAGGAAAAAAGGAAGGAAGGGAGGGAGGGAGGGAGGGAGGGAGGAAGGGAATATTAATATTAAGTGAACACGTGTTCTATTTAGGGAGCTGCGATAGCTCAGTTGTTAGTGAACTGGACTGCAAAGGACAAGAGGTAGGGTTCGATTCCAACCGACGGCTTCCTGGTTCACCCAGCCTTTACTGGGTATCGGATTTTTTTCTGGGAAAGTAAAGCGGTACGGGCGTAATACCGACCACATTACCCCAAAAATCATGTGCTGAAGATCTGTAAAATTTATTGTCACTAACACCATATTTTCCAGGATTTCAGATTTTCTTGGTCTTCCTCTTTTATTTTCCCCTGGGGATTCCAAAAAAGGGCCTGTTGTGTAATACTCTCAGTTGGCTTCCGTAGTGTGTGTCCTATCCATCCCCATCGTCTTCGCTGTATTTCTTTATCCACTGGTATTTGACCGGTACATTTCCATAATTCTATGTTAGTGATTTTGTCCTGCCACTTCCATCCCTTTATTTTGCGCAAGCATCCATTAATGAAAGTCTGTACCTTCGTGATTGTCAATTTTGTTATTCTCCATGTTTCACAGTCATATAATAGAACCGACTTAACATTGGAGTTGAACATTTTTATTTTTGTATTTAACCTAATTTCTTTGGATTTCCATATGTTTCCCAGTGCAATGAAAGCTCCTCTTGCTTTTGATATCCTTATTTTGGTATCATTTTCTGTGCCTCCCTCTTTATCTATACTACTGCCCAGATATATATAAGATTGTACGTCTAGTAGAGGTATTTCTCCTAGTTTTATTTGGTTATTGCCAACTGCATTAATTCTCATAATGTTGGTCTTATCTCTATTAATCTTTAGTCCTAGCTGTTGTGATCTCTCATCTAATATACTCATTTTATCTTGCATCTGTTGGTGGCTGTGTGATAGGAGAGCTATGTCATCAGCAAAGTCTAAATCATCAAGTTGTTTGGTCAGTGACCACTGGATCCCATTTCTGTTGTTTTGAGTTATTTTCATAATCCAATCTATGGCCAGTAGAAAGAGAAATGGAGACAGAAGGCATCCTTGCCTTACTCCTGTTCTTATTTCAAATGCTTCTGTAAGCTGTCCTTCATGCACCACACTACATTTTGTTCCTTCATACATTGTTTTTATCAAGTTAATAAACTTTATGGGGATTCCATAATGACTCAGCAACTTCCAAAGCATTCTTCTGTCTAAACTATCAAATGCCTTTTCGTAATCTATGAATCCAATATAAAGTGGGGATTTTAGTTCTAAACTTTGTTCAACTATTATACGTAGAGTAGTTATTTGATCAGCACATGATCTGTTCTTCCTAAAACCTGCTTGTTCATCTCTCAAGTGTTTCTCTATAGCCTCTTTTAGTCTCTCCAGAATGATTCTGCCTAATATTTAATTTACTTTACGTACTTGTCCTATTTAACTTTTTGCTTTTGTGTCGGACTCATGTTTTAATTAATGTGCTTGTATATATATATCTGTTATTATGCTATATTATATTATTGAATGTTATGTTATGTTATGTTGGGATCATCATCCCTGCACACCGGACACACCCGTAGGTGATCCCATCTTCACAAAATAATGAGGGAAACACCCCCCGCCCCCCACCTTCCCCGAAGAGAACCTTAATCGGATGCACGAACAACGGAGTCTTTTCACTCTACAGACAGTTTGAAATTGAGATTTGAAAGATATAATAAAAAAGTAAAAAGCCCCCGTCACGCCAAGTGGCGTATAGGGAATATGGTGTTAGTGACTATCAATTTTCTAGACCTTCGGCACATGATTTTTGGGGTAATGTGGTCGGTATTACGCCCGTGCCGCTTTACTTTCCCAGAAAAAAAATCCGGTACCCATTAAGGGCTGGGTTAACCCGGAAGCCGTCGGTTGGGATCGAACTCTACCTCTTGTCCTGCTGAGTCTATTTTGGATCGACAAGGCTCCGGGGGGTACACCCAACGTCTAAAAATAGTTACAATATTTTTTTTTTTTTCTGGGAAGTAAAATCGGCCTGGCGAGAGGCCGACCACACCACCCTAAAATGTGACATGGTCATGGAAACATATGGTCACTAATACCACATACCCCATACGGCTTTCAAGGCACGGGACCTTAACTTTACTTGTAATTTGGAAGATGAAATCGAAAGATGGAGGAATAATATTATTGATTGTTTTTTTTCTTTTGGTGGTCAGCAAACGGACGAAACAACTAAAATATTATCGTTAAACGGCAGTGACATCCATCTTTTACATATGTCGTTTTTTTTGTTTTTAATATTCAGCAGATGTCGCGGATGAAAGTAGTTCGCCTATCTGACGTGGCGACAATCAACAATCTCAACTGTCGAGAACATGTGCTTCATGTTTGCATTCGCTCAACGATTGTTCCCCCTATGCCAAAGCTAAAAATTGAATTTTTTGTGTGTGGTTTTACAACCAATTTAAACCCCACACATCCGACTTCTCTACGAAAATAGACATAAATATGTTACATTCCTTGCACGGGCGTAATACCGACCACATTACCCCAAAAATTATGTGCCGGAGGTCTATAAAAATTATGGTCACTAACACCATATTCACTAACACCATATTCCCTATACGCCACTTGGCGTGACGCGGGCTCTTTGTTTTTTTATGATCTTGCATTCCATAGAATGCCCAAATAAAGAGGAACGATGGAAAGGGGAAAAAAGACAAAAAAGTGTATGTTTGATAGTATCTTTGTTGTTATGATCATCATAACTGCACACCGGGCGAACCCATAGGTGCACCGATATCCTCTTAACAATCTCGCCTGGTCAGTTACGATGACCGTCAGAACTGGCTCATGCCAGAAGACATAAAATAAACATACAATAGTACTGAGCAGCAATACTAATAGAAAGACAAGAGAAGCCACAACGTTTCAGCAAAAGCCTTCATCGGGTATATCAAACAAATTGTACACATTAAACACAAAAGTCTAGCCAAAACCATCATCAAAGGCCAGTACCATGAAAAATGGAAACGAGAACACCCAAAGTATAACGAGAGGGATGGATACCTCCAACTATCAAGGAGGGATCAAGTCATCATACTTCGCCTACGCACTGGCCACAACAGAATGAGAAACTGCATGTTCACCAAACTAAAAATAGGAACTACCAGCCAGTAACACTGTACCCGGGATAACATGACTACAAAACATGTTCTACAGGATTGCCCCTAGTACACAGACCTGAGGAGAAGTATGTGGTCCACGCCCACCTCCCTGGAAGATAAACTATACGGGGCAACCGAATCACTGATACAGACAGCTGACTTCATAAGAGAACCGGAGTCCTAGTCTCAATGACGTCATGATCGCAGAAGAAGAAGAAGAAGAAGGAGGAGGAGGAGGAAGATAAAGAAGAAAGAGGATGAAAAAGAGGAGGAAGAAGGAGGAGGAGGAGGTGGAGGAGTAGGAAGAGGAGGAAGAAAGGGGAGGAAGAAGGATGAGGAGGAAGATAAAGAAGAAAGAGGATGAAAAAGAGGAGGAAGAAGGAGGAGGAGGAGGAGGAGTAGGAAGAGGAGGAAGAAAGGGGAGGAAGAAGGAGGAGGAGGAAGATAAAGAAGAAAGAGGATGAAAAAGAGGAGGAAGAAGGAGGAGGAGGAGGAGGAGTAGGAAGAGGAGGAAGAAAGGGGAGGAAGAAGAAGGAGAAGGTCTGTAAAATTGATGGTCACTAACACCATATTTCCTATACGCCACTTGGCGTGACGGGGGTACTTTACTTTTACTATACAGATATCATCATCATCAAGTACCGGGCCTGGTGGCGTAGGTGATCATGTCTCTCCACAATTTTCGATCTCGACAGTTTTTTTTTATCATTTCTGTTGTTGATCTTCTACCAAGCCATTCTCTTAAGCTGTCTGGTATTTTTTTTCTCTCTGCTTCCCTCTATCTCTTCATCCCTCAATTTTCCCAGTTGGTACAATATATTCCAGCTGTTCTCTTCTCATTACATGGCCAAAAATAATGATTGTTACATATGTGCTACAGGTGAAACTCGATCTTCATCAAGCTACTGTAAGCAAAATAAAGATAAAACAAACTCTAAAAATAGGTACCTGGAATGTGAGAAAACAAATGCAGGAGGGTAAACTGGAAAACATCAATCAAGAAATAAAAAGAATGGGTTTACATTTACTGGGTCATTGCGAGATGAGATACACCGGATCAGGGGAGATATATTCTGATGAACATAAAATAATCTATTCTGGAGGTACATATACAGATATGTAAGATAAATAAAATTAACACTACATAGCAAGCTAGTAATATGATATCTAGACAAAACAATTCGAAATTACAATGAAAGGACTTAACTTTCAGCTGCTGTTACTATATCCGGAAATGAAATGGCCTCACTGGGAGTGCGGTGAGGCGATCAGCGTGACGGCAGGGCACAGGTGCAGGAATTTGACTCCTTTTATTCTAATTTCATACATTTTGTTGTGTGTTGGTTTTGATATCAATTATTAGTTATCATGCAGTGTTAATTTGATTTACATATTTGTGTTTATGTTGATTTTTGTTTCTGCTGAAGGCCTAATGAGTAGCAACGTCGTTGGATTTCGTGTTTTCCATTAACTTCTTGAAGCTCTAGCGTTTTAACATATTTTTTCATGTTCCCGTTACAATCAGATTTACTGAAGCTCCAGCTTTTTGAAGCATATTTATGCCTTGACCCATTACTATTTGTTTGTCGAACTGCCTTTCTGATGGAGTCATGGAGTTTCATGAGTAGTCACTACTGACAACTATTATTACTGCTACTATTGCTGCTACTACTATTATTGCTGCTACTATTGCTACTATTGCTACTACTACTATTATTGCTGCTACTATTGCTAATACTACTATTATTACTGCTAATATTGCTACTACTACTATTATTACTGCTACTATTGCTACTACTACTATTATTGCTGCTACTATTGCTACTACTACTATTATTACTGCTACTATTGCTACTACTACTATTATTGCTGCTACTATTGCTACTACTACTATTATTACTGCTACTATTACTACTACTACTATTATTACTGCTACTATTGCTACTACTACTATTATTGCTGCTACTATTGCTACTACTACTATTATTACTGCTACTATTGCTACTACTACTATTATTACTCCTACTATTGCTACTACTACTATTATTACTGCTACTATTACTATTATTACTGCTACTATTACTACTACTACTATTATTACTGCTAATATTGCTACTACTACATTTATTACTGCTACTATTACTACTACTACTACTATTATTACTGCTAATATTGCTACTACTACTATTATTACTGCTAATATTGCTACTACTACTATTATTACTGCTACTATTGCTACTACTACTATTATTACTGCTACTATTGCTACTACTACTATTATTACTGCTACTGTTGCTACTACTAATACTATTATTACTGCTACTATTGCTACTACTAATACCATTATTACTGCTACTATTGCTAATACTACTATTATTGCTGCTACTATTTCTACTACTATTATTATTACTGCTACTATTGCTACTGCTACTATTGCTACTACTACTATTATTACTGCTACTGTTGCTACTACTAATACTATTATTACTGCTACTGTTGCTACTACTAATACAATTATTACTGCTACTATTTCTACTACTACTAGTATTACTGCTACTATTGCTACTACTACTATTATTACTGCTACTATTGCTACTACTACTATTATTTCTGCTAATAATATTATTATTACTGCTATTATTGCTACTACTAATATTATTACTGCTACTATTGCTACTACTAATACCATTATAACTGCTACTATTGCTAATACTACTATTATTGCTGCTACTATTACTACTACTACTATTATTACTCCTACTATTGCTACTACTACTATTATTATTACTGCTACTATTGCTACTACTAATACCATTATTACTGCTACTATTGCTAATACTACTATTTTTGCTGCTACTATTACTACTACTATTATTATTACTGCTACTATTGCTACTACTACTATTGTTACTGCTACTATTGCTACTACTATTATTATTACTGCTACTATTGCTACTACTACTATTATTACTGCTACTATTGCTACTACTACTATTATTACTGCTACTATTGCTACTACAACTATTATTACTGCTAATATTACTATTACTAATATTATTATTACTGCTACTATTGCTACTACTAATATTATTATTACTGCTACTATTGCTACTACTAATACCATTATTACTGCTACTATTGCTAATACTACTATGATTGCTGCTAATATTGCTACTACTACTATTATTACTGCTACTAATGCTACTACTACTATTATTATTACTGCTACTATTGCTACTACTACTATTATTACTGCTAATATTGCTACTACTACTATTATTACTGCTAATATTGCTAATACTACTATTATTGCTGCTACTATTACTACTACTACTATTATTACTGCTACTATTGCTACTACTACTATTTATTACTGCTACTATTGCTCTTACTACTATTATTACTGCTACATTGTTACTACTACTACAATTATTGCTACTACTACTACTACTATTATTATTACTGCTACTATTACTACTACTACTACTACTACTATTACTGTTACTATTGCTACTATCTATTATTGCTGCTACTATTGCTACTACTACTATTATTTCTGCTACTATTGCTACTACTACTATTATTACTGCTACTATTGCTACTACTACTATTGTTACTGCTACTATTGCTACTACTATTATTATTACTGCTACTATTGCTATTATTACTATTATTACTGCTACTATTGCTATTATTACTATTATTACTGCTACTATTGCTACTACTCCTATTATTACTGCTACTATTGCTACTACTATTATTATTACTGCTACTATTACTATTATTACTGCTACTATTGCTACTACTACTATTATTACTGCTACTATTGCTACTACTACTATTATTACTGCTACTATTGCTACTACTACTATTATTACTGCTACTATTGTTACTACTACTATTATTACTGCTACTATTACTGCTACTATTGCTACTACTACTATTATTACTGCTACTATTGCTACTACTACTGCTACAATTGCTACTACTACTGCTACAATTGCTACTACTACTATTATTACTGCTGCTATTGCTACTACTATTATTATTACTATCGCATCTACTACTATTACTACTGCAACTCTTACAATTGCTACTACTCTTATATTATTACTACAACCAATAATACTACTTCTACTGCTACTACTAATATTGATGCTACTATTACTGTTACCTCTACTATTACAGCTACTATTACTACTACTACTACTACTACTGCTACTACTACTACTGTTGATGATCTTACTGTCACAACTACTTCTATTTACTACTATTGCTTCTACTATGTTTACTGCTAATATTACTACTACTACAATTACTACATCCACTACTATTACTGATACTATTACTGCTACTACTACTATTACTGCTACTACTACTACTATTACTGCTACTATTACTGCTACTATTACTACTACTACTATTACTGCTACTATTACTACTACTACTATTACTGCTACTATTACTACCACTACTACTACTATTACTATTACTACTACTACTATTACGACTGCTACTATTACTACTACTACTAATAATAATACGACTACTGCATTTACTACTACAACATTTAGCAGTACTACTACTGCATCTACTACTTCTCTACTATTAGTATTACAATTAATAATAATACTGCTACTTATACTTATAGTACTACTACTAATATTGACGCTAATATTACTACTACTATTACTACTACTACTACTACTACTATTACTGCTACTATTACTATTACTACTACTATTACTACTACTACTACTACTTTAACTACTTCTGCATCTATTACTACTACTACTTTAACTACTTCTGCATCTATTACTACTACTACTATTACTTTAACTACTACTGCATCTATTACAACTTCTACTGCATCTACTACTGCTACTTTCTAAATTCTGCTACTACTATTACTACTGCTACTTCTACAAATACCGCTAATACTACTACTACTACTACTACTACTACTACTACTACAACAACTACTACTACTACTATCACTATTTCTCTACTACTTCTACCGGCAACCACTACTACTGCAACTTTCACAATGTTATTACTATTGCTACCGCTAACTGCACTTAATATCAAATTGATTTTTTTTATACCATTTAGTGATAGTCCGCTGATGAAAGTGTATTAGTCATAACTTGCATCTGGTGATAACCATTTTGATTATTTCGAATCAAGCTGATACCACTTCCTGCTGCATTGTTGCGTAACCAAAAACACTAGACCGATTGATCGATATTCACAGAAGCAGCAGTGACACGGGCCGGCGCATAATTTGCCTGTGAGACAACGTTTAACCTCGATGTGAAGATGATGTTCTCTGTAAAAGTTCTTTGAATGTGGTAAGAAAATAGGGCAGGACGAAGGAATACAAATATGCAGCAACAAGATTGAAATAGTAAATGTGGATAAGAAGATAGAATAAGAAGATTCATTCATTCATTCATTTGGTGCAGTCTCCACATGGAAGTTTGGCTACCTTGGTAGCGTCAATCATTCATTTGGTGCAGTCTCCACATGGAAGTTTGGCTACCATGGTGCGTCAATCATTCATTTGGTGCAGTCTCCACATGGAAGTTTGGCTACCATGGTGCGTCAATCATTCATTGTGTGCCGTCTCCACATGGAAGTTTGGCTACCATGGTGCGTCAATCATTCATTTGGTGCAATCTCCACATGGAAGTTTGGCTACCATGGTGCGTCAATCATTCATTTGGTGCAGTCTCCACATGGAAGTTTGGCTACATGGTGCGTCAATAATTCATTGGGTGCCGTCTCCACATCGAAGTTTGGCTACCATGGAGCGTCATTCATGCATTCATTGAGTGCCGTCTCCACATCGAATGTTGGCTACCTTGGAGCGTCATTCATTCATTAAGTGCCGTCTCCACATCGAATGTTGGCTACCATGGTAGCGTCAATCATTCATTTGGTGCAGTCTCCACATGGAAGTTTGGCTACCATGGTGCGTCAATCATTCATTTGGTGCAGTCTCCACATGGAAGTTTGGCTACCATGGTGCGTCAATCATTCATTTGGTGCAGTCTCCACATGGAAGTTTGGCTACCATGGTGCGTCAATCATTCATTGTGTGCCGTCTCCACATGGAAGTTTGGCTACCATGGTGCGTCAATCATTCATTTGGTGCAATCTCCACATGGAAGTTTGGCTACCATGGTGCGTCAATCATTCATTTGGTGCAGTCTCCACATGGAAGTTTGGCTACATGGTGCGTCAATAATTCATTGGGTGCCGTCTCCACATCGAAGTTTGGCTACCATGGTGCGTCAATCATTCATTTGGTGCCGTCTCCACATGGAAGTTTGGCTACCATGGTGCGTCAATAATTCATTGGGTGCCGTCTCCACATCGAAGTTTGGCTACCATGGTGCGTCAATCATTCATTGAGTGCCGTCTCCACATTTAATGTTGGCTACCATGGTAGCGTCATTCATTCATTGAGGGCCGTCTCCACATTTAATGTTGGCTACCATGGAGCGTCATTCATTCATTGAGTGCCGTCTCCACATTTAATGTTGGCTACCATGGTAGCGTCATTCATTCATTGAGTGCCGTCTCCACATTTAATGTTGGCTACCATGGAGCGTCATTCATTCATTGAGTGCCGTCTCCACATTTAATGTTGGCTACCATGGTAGCGTCAATCATTCATTGAGTGCCGTCTCCACATTTAATGTTGGCTACCATGGTAGCGTCATTCATTCATTGAGTGCCGTCTCCACATTTAATGTTGGCTACTATGGTAGCGTCAATGATTCATTGAGTGCCGTCTCCACATCGAATGTTGGCTACCATGGTAGCGTCATTCATTCATTGAGTGCCGTCTCCACATTTAATGTTGGCTACTATGGTAGCGTCAATGATTCATTGAGTGCCGTCTCCACATTTAATGTTGGCTACTATGGTAGCGTCAATGATTCATTGAGTACCGTCTCCACATCGAATGTTGGCTACCATGGTAGCGTCAATGATTCATTGAGTGCCGTCTCCACATCGAATGTTGGCTACCATGGTAGCGTCAATGATTCATTGAGTACCGTCTCCACATCGAATGTTGGCTACCATGGTAGCGTCAATGATTCATTGAGTGCCGTCTCCACATCGAATGTTGGCTACCATGGTAGCGTCATTCATTCATTGAGTGCCGTCTCCACATCGAATGTTGGCTACTATGGTAGCGTCAATGATTCATTGAGTACCGTCTCCACATCGAATGTTGGCTACTATGGTAGCGTCAATGATTCATTGAGTGCCGTCTCCACATCGAATGTTGGCTACTATGGTAGCGTCAATGATTCATTGAGTACCGTCTCCACATCGAATGTTGGCTACCATGGTAGCGTCAATGATTCATTGAGTACTGTCTCCACATCGAATGTTGGCTACCATGGTAGCGTCAATGATTCATTGAGTACCGTCTCCACATCGAAGTTTGGCTACCATGGTGCGTCAATCATTCATTGAGTGCCGTCTCCACATTTAATGTTGGCTACCATGGTAGCGTCAATGATTCATTGAGTGCCGTCTCCACATTTAATGTTGGCTACCATGGTAGCGTCAATCATTCATTGAGTGCCGTCTCCACATTTAATGTTGGCTACCATGGTAGCGTCAATGATTCATTGAGTGCCGTCTCCACATTTAATGTTGGCTACCATGGTAGCGTCAATGATTCATTGAGTGCCGTCTCCACATTTAATGTTGGCTACTATGGTAGCGTCAATGATTCATTGAGTACCGTCTCCACATTTAATGTTGGCTACCATGGTAGCGTCAATGATTCATTGAGTGCCGTCTCCACATTTAATGTTGGCTACTATGGTAGCGTCAATGATTCATTGAGTACCGTCTCCACATCGAAGTTTGGCTACCATGGTAGCGTCAATCATTCATTGAGTGCCGTCTCCACATCGAATGTTGGCTACTATGGTAGCGTCAATGATTCATTGAGTACCGTCTCCACATCGAAGTTTGGCTACCTAGTGCGTCAATCATTCATTGAGTGCCGTCTCCACATTTAATGTTGGCTACCATGGTAGCGTCAATCATTCATTGAGTGCCGTCTCCACATCGAATGTTGGCTACTATGGTAGCGTCAATGATTCATTGAGTACCGTCTCCACATCGAATGTTGGCTACCATGGTAGCGTCAATGATTCATTGAGTGCCGTCTCCACATCGAATGTTGGCTACCTTGGAGCGTCATTCATTCATTAAGTGCCGTCTCCACATCGAATGTTGGCTACCATGGTAGCGTCAATGATTCATTGAGTGCCGTCTCCACATCGAATGTTGGCTACCATGGAGCGTCATTCATTCATTGAGTGCCGTCTCCACATTTAATGTTGGCTACCATGGTAGCGTCAATCATTCATTGAGTGCCGTCTCCACATTTAATGTTGGCTACCATGGTAGCGTTATTCATTCATTGAGTGCCGTCTCCACATTTAATGTTGGCTACTATGGTAGCGTCAATGATTCATTGAGTGCCGTCTCCACATCGAATGTTGGCTACCATGGTAGCGTCATTCATTCATTGAGTGCCGTCTCCACATTTAATGTTGGCTACTATGGTAGCGTCAATGATTCATTGAGTGCCGTCTCCACATTTAATGTTGGCTACTATGGTAGCGTCAATGATTCATTGAGTACCGTCTCCACATCGAATGTTGGCTACCATGGTAGCGTCAATGATTCATTGAGTGCCGTCTCCACATCGAATGTTGGCTACCATGGTAGCGTCAATGATTCATTGAGTACCGTCTCCACATCGAATGTTGGCTACCATGGTAGCGTCAATGATTCATTGAGTGCCGTCTCCACATCGAATGTTGGCTACCATGGTAGCGTCATTCATTCATTGAGTGCCGTCTCCACATCGAATGTTGGCTACTATGGTAGCGTCAATGATTCATTGAGTACCGTCTCCACATCGAATGTTGGCTACTATGGTAGCGTCAATGATTCATTGAGTGCCGTCTCCACATCGAATGTTGGCTACTATGGTAGCGTCAATGATTCATTGAGTACCGTCTCCACATCGAATGTTGGCTACCATGGTAGCGTCAATGATTCATTGAGTACCGTCTCCACATCGAATGTTGGCTACCATGGTAGCGTCAATGATTCATTGAGTACCGTCTCCACATCGAAGTTTGGCTACCATGGTGCGTCAATCATTCATTGAGTGCCGTCTCCACATTTAATGTTGGCTACCATGGTAGCGTCAATGATTCATTGAGTGCCGTCTCCACATTTAATGTTGGCTACCATGGTAGCGTCAATCATTCATTGAGTGCCGTCTCCACATTTAATGTTGGCTACCATGGTAGCGTCAATGATTCATTGAGTGCCGTCTCCACATTTAATGTTGGCTACCATGGTAGCGTCAATGATTCATTGAGTACCGTCTCCACATTTAATGTTGGCTACCATGGTAGCGTCAATGATTCATTGAGTGCCGTCTCCACATTTAATGTTGGCTACTATGGTAGCGTCAATGATTCATTGAGTACCGTCTCCACATCGAAGTTTGGCTACCATGGTAGCGTCAATCATTCATTGAGTGCCGTCTCCACATCGAATGTTGGCTACTATGGTAGCGTCAATGATTCATTGAGTACCGTCTCCACATCGAAGTTTGGCTACCTAGTGCGTCAATCATTCATTGAGTGCCGTCTCCACATTTAATGTTGGCTACCATGGTAGCGTCAATCATTCATTGAGTGCCGTCTCCACATCGAATGTTGGCTACTATGGTAGCGTCAATGATTCATTGAGTACCGTCTCCACATCGAATGTTGGCTACCATGGTAGCGTCAATGATTCATTGAGTGCCGTCTCCACATCGAATGTTGGCTACCTTGGAGCGTCATTCATTCATTAAGTGCCGTCTCCACATCGAATGTTGGCTACCATGGTAGCGTCAATGATTCATTGAGTGCCGTCTCCACATCGAATGTTGGCTACCATGGTAGCTTCAATCATTCATTGAGTGCCGTCTCCACATCGAATGTTGGCTACTATGGTAGCGTCAATCATTCATTGAGTGCCGTCTCCACATTTAATGTTGGCTACTATGGTAGCGTCAATCATTCATTGAGTGCCGTCTCCACATTTAATGTTGGCTACCATGGAGCGTCATTCATTCAAAGAGTGCCGTCTCCACATCGAAGTTTAGCTACCATGAAGCGTCGTTCTTTGTGTGCCGTCTCCACATTGAAAGTTGGTTACAATGGAGCGCAATTCATTGAGTGCCGTCTCCACAATTGAGGCTGGTTACCATGAAGCGTCATTCAATGAGTGCCGTCTCCACACCTAAGGCTGGTTACCATGAAGCGTCATTCAATGAGTGCCGTCTCCACATCGAAGTTTGGCTACCATGAAGCGTCATTCAATGAGTGCCGTCTCCACATCGAAGTTTACCTACCATGGATCGTCATTTTACTCTGCATCTTGTCTTGATGTTGCATGTTGTTGCAGGCTCACCTGTCCACCTTTTGATCAGTCCACTTTAGTCTTGGTCTGCCTCGTCTACCTTGTACCTTCCCTTCCAAGATGTCTTTTAGAAAGGGGTTATGTCCCTTCACATGTAAAAACACTTTCAATTATCTTCTTCGAAAGAATCTTCTGTTAGCCAGCTCGTGTGATCGGTCCTGCCTAGAGGTGTTACAATACTAGGTCTTCTATATCAGTGTGAGCCGCCACTACAGGGCACACGGCGATCATATCCTCAGTTTGCCAGAATGTTTTGAGACAGACTGTTAACGGGGGAGACCGACCAGATGATCGAGGCCAGTCTTGGTTAGTTATGTGTCGCAGACAGCTGTTGTGATATCAGGTGGCAGACGCTTTAGCTCTCCCCCCCCCCCCACTCCCCTTGTAAAGGCGGGAGATGCCAGACAGGAGCGTTACGCAGGAATTGAAAGAAGACTTGTCAACCAATACAATACCGATGCTGTTATACGTTGGCGTGTAATCCTTGTTGAAGATCTCAGCACTTATGGACTGGTCCTACGTGCAATGAGGATGACCTGTTGACTGAACTGAACTGAACTGATGACTCATGTTAAGTATCATAAATCGTGGTTGAGTATCATAAATCGTGGTTAAATATCTTAAATTATTGTGTTGTCTTCATGTTACATGTTTTATGTTTATGCGTTACATCTCTCCATAATTTAATTCCTGATGTGACACATTATCATTATACGTAAACAAATGTATGCCTACATTTGAAGTTGATAAAATGTCTTCTTCTACTACATTTCAGCTCCCTGTGGAGCACAGGTCATTAATAAACACTTTCAGCTCCCTGTGGAGTACATGTCTTCAACAAACACTTTCAACTCCCTGTGGAGAACAGGTCTTCAACAAACACTTTCAACTCCCTGTGGAGCATAGGGCTTTAACAAACACTTTCAATTCCCTGTGGAGTACATGTCTTCAACAAACACTTTCAACTCCCTGTGGAGCACAGGTCTTCAACAAACACTTTCAACTCCCTGTGGAGCATAGGTCTTAAACAAACACTTTCCAAGCTGTTCTTTTCCTTGCCATTCTTTTAATGTCATTCCGTGTCTTCCCCATCATCTTCATCTCTGCTTCCACCTGTCTTTTCCAAGGATATTTTGTTCTTCCTCTTTGTCTCTTCCCTGGGGATTCCAAAAAAAAGTGCCCGTCCTGTAATACTCTGAGATCATCATCAAGTACCGGGCCTATTGGCGTAGGTGATCATGTCTCTCCACAACTTTCGATCTCGGCAGCTATTTATCATTTCTGTTGTTGACCTTCTGCCAAGCCATTCTCTTAAGCTGTCTGTTATATTTTCTCTTTGATTCCCTCTGTCTCTTCGTCCCTCAATTTTTCCAGTTGTTACAATATATTCCAGTTGTTCTCTTCTCATTACATGGCCAAAAAATAATGATTGTCTCTTCCTAATATTGGAAATTAGCTCTCTTTTTGCTTTGACCTCTCTCAGAACATCTTCATTACTCTTCTTAGCTGTCCATGGTACTCTCAACATTCTTCTGTAAAACCACATTTCTACAGACTCCAGTGATTTTCTTGTCTGTTGTCCTATTGCCCATGATTCGCATCCATATGTTAAGACTGGCTCTACATAACATTTAAGAACTCTTATTCTTGTTTCTATTGTCACTCTGAGATACTTCATAAAATTAGTTCATTCATACTTTCATTTTATGCTTATACAATTCAACCTGGATGTAAATATAAAAAGTAAGAGTTCAAAGGTTATTCAGTTCTGGTTAAAAAAAATGGGTCAGAGTCGGCGACAATTTTCCCTATTGTTTGGTGTGCTTTTCTTTCGTGTGCTAATTTCGCGTCACATTTGTATTTGTTCTCAAATAATGGTATTGATTTTTTCTTGTTGCTTTTCCGATTTTGTCGAAGGTTTAAAAAAAAAAAAAAAAAATCTTTCCGCCTGTATTATAAGAAGATTGGTAGAAGATGGGTCGGTTAATTTACTACCTCTATAGAGGGAAGACTCTAGCGTATGTTATCTTCTTCTTGTTTGCAATCTTCTACTTCTTTCTCTCACTAGCGGGGTTGTTGATGTTTTTGATTATCAAGGGGAGTCATTTCTTTCTGTGTGATTTAGTGATAGTAGCAAAGCAAGCCCTCATATGGGAAACAACAGGTAAAAGAAAAAGAGGAAGACCCAGGGAGACACTGAGAAGAACATTGATGAGAGAGGCAAGAGCAGCAGGAGTCGGCTCCCTCAATGAGATAGAACTGCTTGCACAGAACAGAGACAGATGGCGAGATTTGATAAAATATCTTTAAAAGGAAACTGCTAGAACACAAAATTCATATAGGAGAAGGTGTATCTTGGTCTACGCCCTATGGGCCGGTTACGGCTCGAAAGGTCAATAGATAGAGATAGATAGATTTAGTGAGGAATAGAAAATTATATGTTTATGAAGAAGAGAACGTTGAAGAAGAGGCAAAAGATGAAGAAGAAGTAGACGAAAAAAAGAAGAAAACTAAGAAGAGGGAGAAAAGAAGAGATGAAAGAGTAAGAAGA
>JAVIAB010000049.1:11456453-11768953 GCA_032433765.1 Megaustenia siamemsis | reverse complement strand
GAAGAAGAAGATGATGATGAAGAAGATGAAGAAGAAGAAGAAGATGAAGAAGATGAAGAAGAAGAAGAAGAAGAAGAAGAAGAAGATGAAGAAGAAGAGGAAGATGAAGAAGATGAAGAAGAAGATGAAGAAGATGAGAAGATGAAGAAGAGGAAGAAGAAGAAGAAGAGGAAGAAGAAGAAGAAGATGAAGAAGAAGAAGAAGATGAAGACGAAGAAGATGAAGAAGATGAAGAAGAAGAAGAAGATGAAGAAGAAGAAGATGAAGAAGAAGAAGATGAAGAAGAAGAAGAAGAAGATGAAGAAGAAGAAGAAGAAGATGAAGAAGAAGATGAAGAAGAAGATGAAGAAGAGGAAGATGAAGAAGAAGATGAAGAAGATGAAGAAGAGGAAGAAGAAGAAGAAGAGGAAGAAGATGAAGAAGATGAAGAAGATGAAGAAGATGAAGAAGAGGAAGAAGAAGAAGAAGAGGAAGAAGAAGAAGAAGAGGAAGAGGAAGAAGATGAAGAAGAAGAAGATGAAGAAGACCAGCATTTCCTTCAATCATTTTCCTCTCGGGCCGAAGACGTCACATAGGACTGACGTCACAGTTCTCCGTGATTGACAGTTTTGCTTCCAGTTCTTGCAGTTCTAAATGTAGTTTGTTTGGGTTGGTCGAAGCCCACTGTATCACTGCCATAGAATTAAAATCCATAATTGCTCAACAGCCCGTGCCAGTGTTATAATCATCCGAATAAACATCTCATGTCATTGCATGAGTTTAGTCCCATGGTTGAGCCTTGTAAATCCCTAGTAATTGTTCTGCATAGCGATTCTCTTTGTCTACCTTGTTTTCTTTTACCAGGTGGTTTCCATATAAATGCCTGACGTGGAAGTCTTTCTTCATTCGTTCTCAGTACATGACCGATGTGGGAGCCGCGATAGCTCAGTGGTTAGTGAACTGGACTACCACGGACAAGGGGTAGGGTTCGATCCCAACCGACGGCTTCCGGGTTCACCCAGCCTTAAATGGGTACCGGATTTTTTTCTGGGAAAGTAAAGCATCACGGGCGTAATACCGACCACATTACCCCAAAAATCATGTGCTGAAGGTCTGTAAAATATAGGGTCACTAACACCATATTTCCCTATATACGCCACTTGGCGTGACGGGGGTACTTTACTTTACTTTACATGACCGATGTAAGATTCCAACGCCTTCTTCATATAAAGCTCGACACGTATTCTTGCTTTGATTCGTCTGTTATTAGTTCATTTGAAATGTATTCTTTCCAGCTTATGTTTGAGATCCCACGAAGACATCTATTTTAATAGACATCTAATTTAAGATCTAAAGTCTGGATTACGAGCATTAGTTGATAAAACATCATTCACACATAAATATTTGGGGGGACTGGTTGGTCTCCATGCAAGGCGCCGGCCTCCAGACCGAGAGGTTGTGGGTTCAAATCCCGGCTGCACTAGTTGGGATTTTTATTTATGATTTCTCTCTGTGGCAACCACCCCTGGTCTCAGCAGCGAGGCCTGGTTTGAGACGTCAATTTCTCATCGACGGAAAAAATATGAGTATCTCCGAAGACGGAGTTATCTGCCTGTGCGGCGAGGGACTTCTGTGCACACGGCGCCCAAGGAAAAATGGTTTTACACGCAAAATTCAGTTCATAGTCTCTAGGGACTTCGTCAGAGGTGAAAGCTGGCGAACGCAAAAATAAAAGAGAAAAATAAAATATTTATTTATCTAAAAATGTGATGTTTTGTGTGTGTGGTGTTACAAGTTTAAAAACTGAAAATAAAATATTTATTTATCTAAAAATGTGATGTTTTGTGTGTGTGTGTGTGTGGTGTTACAAGTTGAAAAACTGAAAATAAAATATTTATTTATCTAAAAATGTGATGTTTTGTGTGTGTGTGGTGTTACAAGTTGAAAAACTGAAAATAAAATATTTATTTATCTAAAAATGTGATGTTTTGTGTGTGTGGAGTTACAAGTTGAAAAAATGAAAATAAAATATTTATTTATCTAAAAATGTGATGTTTTGTGTGTGTGGAGTTACAAGTTGAAAAACTGAAATTAAAATATTACCATGAAGAATGAGCCAGACATGCTAGGCTCTGTGAATCTTAATTTATATATACCGTTATAAAAAACAAACAAATAAATAATTATATATATATATATATATATATATATATATATATATATATGTATATATTATTTATACTATAAATAATTCTTAAATGGTATGTAGAGCCAGTCTAAACATATGGATGGAAATCATGGACAATAGGACAACAGACAAGGAAATCACTGGAATGAAATGATTGTCTAGTTTTCCTTTCACTTCTGTCCGTATTTGTATTGACAATCCTGATTCCTCTGTCCAGGGAGTCTGTTTCTGGTATGGGCAGTAGGGGGTTAACAACCCTTGGCATGTCTGGAGGGAGGGAGTAGAAATGTGGTTTGCAGAAGAATGTTGAGAATACCATGGACGGTATTAACTCTAAGAAGAGTAATGAAGATGTTCTGAAAGAGGCGAAAGCAAAAAGAGAGCTTAATTTTCAATATTAGGAAGAAACAGTCATCATTTTTTGGCCATGTAATGAGAAGAGAACAACTGGAATATAATGTAACAACTGGGAAAATTCAGGGACGAAGAGATAGAGGGAAGCAAAGAGAAAGATACCAGACAGCTTAAGAGACTGGCTTGGCAGAAGGTCAACAACAGAAATGATAAATAACTGTCGAGATCGAAAGTTGTGGAGAGACATGATCACCTACGCCAGCAGGCATGGTACTTGATGATGATGTTATAAAAAAATATAACTAAAATTATAACAATTATTATTGCAAAATAAAACATTTCTAAAGTTAGAACCAAAATGCCTCTTTGAGATGAAAGTAAACAGCCGTAATAAATAGACATAGAGATGCCGTATAAGAAGATTCAGTAAAGGTTACCTCCCCTGCCTTACTAGGCGTATCCGGAATATGGTGTTAGTGACCATATTTTTAAGTGACTACGGCACATTTTTGGGGAAGTGGTCAATATCACGCCATGCCGCCTTTACATTCCAGAAAAATATCTGGCACCAATTTTTTTTTTAAGGGTGATTGAACCCCTGAGCTTTGTGGGTTCGGAAATGAAAAAAATCCGTCAATTTTGGGTATCAAACCCAAACCCTTCCGATTTCAAAGCAAGCACACTAACACCTCAACCACCGAGGCTATCATAAATGATGCCGATGCAGTAAAACATAAAGGCCTCCTTGATATAATGGAACATTGTATGGGGAAATAGCAATGATATGAGTTAGGTGGATCATACAGGAGGGGAGTCGGAAAAGGGGGAGATAAAGAGAGCAGGTTGGAAACATCAAAGAATGATATCGAAAGAGTGTGTATGTGATTTAGCGCATGAAAGCAAACTACACTATCGGGCAGAAGTTTAAGAAGAGAACTAAGGAGTCGTTTATCAAAAAAAGATACCGGCTCTGTAGAGGAGCTCTCTACGTCCATGTCTTTACACTTTTTCTCAAGTAATGAGAAGAGAACTGCTGGAATATAATTGTTCTGAAAGAAGCCAAAGCAAAAGAGAGCTAATTTCAAAATATTCGGAAGAAACAATCATCATTTTTTGGCCATGTAATGAGAAGAGAACTGCTGGAATATATTGTAACAACTGGGAAAATTAAGGGACGAAGATATAGAGGGAAGCAAAGAGAAAAGATACCAGACAGCTTAAGAGAATGGCTTGGCAGAAGGTCAACAACAGAAATGATAAATAGCTGTCGGGATCGAAAGTTGTGGAGAGACATGATCACCTACGCCAGCAGGCATGGTATTTGATGATGATGATGACTTTTACACATTTACGTCTTTACAATTTTAACTGATTCTTTACACACACACACTTTATCGCAAACTAATTTATTCTTTACACAATCACTTCATCATAGGCTTAACGTATCCCTGTACTTACACAATAACCGATGACCACAAGTCCTCCCCTCTAAGAACCGCCGCTACAGACAGCATCGGTGGACCTAACTTGCCGCTGTACTCACACACTAACCAATGACCACAAGTCCTCCCCTCTAAGAACCGCCGCTACAGACAACATCGGTGGACCTAACTTGCCGCTGTACTCACACAATAACCGATGACCACAAGTCCTCCCCTCTGACAACCGCCGCTACAGACAGCATCGGTGGGCTAACTTGCCGATGTACTCACACACTAACCGATGACACAAGTCCTCCCCTCTGACAACCTCCGCTACAGACAACATCGGTGGACCTAACTTGCCGCTGTACTCACACACTAACCAACAACCACAAGTCCTCCCCTCTGACAACCTCCGCTACAGACAGCATCGGTGGGCCTAACTTGCCGATGTACTCACACACTAACCGATGACCACAAGTCCTCCCCTCTGACAACCTCCGCTACAGACAGCATCGGTGGGCCTAACTTGCCGATGTACTCACACACTAACCGATGACCACAAGTCCTCCCTCTGACAACCTCCGCTACAGACAACACCGGTGGACCTAACTTGCCGCTGTACTCACACACTAACCGATGACCACAAGTCCTCCCCTCTGACAACCTCCGCTACAGACAACATCGGTGGACCTAACTTGCCGCTGTACTCACACACTAACCGACAACCACAAGTCCCCCCTCTGACAACCTCCGCTACAGACAACATCGGTGGACCTAACTTGCCGCTGTACTCACACACTAACCAATGACCACAAGTCCTCCCCTCTGACAACCTCCGCTACAGACAACATCGGTGGACCTAACTTGCCGCTGTACTCACACACTAACCGATGACCACAAGTCCGCCCCTCTGACAACCTCCGCTACAGACAACACCGGTGGACCTAACTTGCCGCTGGTTTCTCAAAAATCGATGGCACAGAATGTGGTGAGAATCAATACCTCTTCGACCAAACCGACACGATTACCAGGTGGCCTCCGTAGAATGACATTTCCCGTACACAGCCTGACATAGACTGAATAGAATTTCTTTTTTTTTCTTTTAATATTTTTTAAATCTTTATTTCCTTGGTCTTCGATCTTTTTGTTTCTTTTATTTTCTTCTCGGTTTTTTTTAGGGTTTTTTATTTATTTTTTATGTTGTTTTTTTTTCATACGCGCGCGCGTGTGTGCGTGTGTGTTGTGTACTTTACAGCGTCAGTTGAGTTTATACATTTGTTACTGTTGAATTCTTTGCACTGATACCAGAAGCAAGGATTCGATCGCAACCGTACTTTTATTTTTAACTTTCTCAATTGTATGTTTCGTAATGGTATCTTTGAAGCTGTTATCAGGATTTGTTTCGGTAAAATATGGATGTTTTACACTGGTTGCTTGACTTCGGTCATCCGGGTAACTTTCTTGGTCTTCCTTCTTGCACCGTCTTAAGACGTCGCTAAGGCTCGAAGATTTTTTTTTTTAAGGAAGGAAGGAAGGAAAGAATAGAGGAATGAATGAAGGAAGGATGGAAGGAAGGAGGGAGGCAGGGATGGATGGAAAGAAGGATTGAAAGAGGGAGGGAGGGAAGGAAGGAAGAAGGGAAGAAAGAAAGGGAGGGAGGGAGGAGGAGGGAGGGAGGGAAGGAGGGAAGGAAGGAAGGAAGGAAGGAAGGAAGGAAGGAAGGAAGGAAGGAAGGAAGGAAGGAAGGAAGGAAGGAAGAAGAAGGAAGGAAGGAAGGAAGGAAGGAAGGAAGGAAGGAGGAAGGAAGGAAGGGAGGGAGGAAGGAGGAAGGGAGGAAGGGAGGGAGGATTTCCATTCTGGACACGATGTTCGATTTTATCAAATAAGTCTATGCCTGCCAACCTTGCTTCTCTTTTAAAATGTTCTTTTCAGTGTCTCTCTATGTAATCCTCTTTTTCTGTTTACTGATTCATTCTATCACCAAGCTTGTTCAATCTATACACTGAGCAAATCTTTAAAAACATCGTAGAGATGCCAGGCCTAAACATTAATGGAAAGATAATCAATAACCTAAGATATGCTGACGATACTGATTACTAGCAGAAAATCCTAAAGACCTACAACAATTATTTAATGAAATAAACATGACAAGCAAAACAATTATGGATTATATATGAATCTCAGGGATACTAAAACTATGACTATAAACAAAGTTAATACTCAAAACCCTTAAGTGGATATCAAAGTTGAAGGAATAGACCTGGAGACAGTTGAGAACTACAATTACCTTGGACATACTATAACCAGTGATTGAAAATGTAAACTGAAATAAACAAAAAAATCATCATCATCAAGTACCGGGCCTAGTGGCGTAGGTGACCATGTCTCTCCACAACATTCGATCTCGGCAGCTATTTATCATTTCTGTTGTTGACCCTCTCCCAAGCTGTCTGTTATTTTTTCTCTTTGCTTCCCTCCATCTCCCCGTCCCCCAACCTCTCCAGTTGTTACAATATATTCCAGCTGTTCTCTTCTCATTACATGACCAAAAAACGTTGATTGTCTCTTCCTAATATTGGAAATTAGCTCTCTTTCTGCCTTAACCCTCTCAGAACCTCTTCATTACTCTTCCTAGCTGTCCATGGTATTCTCAACACTCCCCTGCAAAACCAAAAACAAAAGAATAGGAATGGCAAAAAGTCATTGTAATGCCATGAAAAATATACTAACATTAAAACCATTTTTTTTTTGCTCGTTCAGAAGTCCCTAGAGAGCAGCAACTGAACTGTAGGTGTTAATCCGTTTTTCACTGACAGCCATGTGCAGAGGGGGCCCTCGCCGCACAGGCAGATAACTCCATCTACGGAGGTACTCATATTTTTTTCCCGGCGATTAGCAAGTGCCGTTTCAGGACCGACCTCACTGCTAATGACTAGGGGTTGTTGCCGCAGAGAGAAATCACAAATAAAAATCAAAACTGGTGCAGCTATGATTTGAACTCACAACCTCTCTGTCTCGAGACCGGCGTCTTGCCTCGAGACCAACCATTTCCCATCAAAACACAGAAAACCAGGGCTACAATTAAGAACAGCAAATCTTATCAACATTCCTGTATGGTGCAGAAACATGGACATTAAACACGAAAACGGGAACAGAAAATTGAAGCCTTTGAAATGTGGATTTATAGAATAGGTAGAATTGGATGGAAAGAAAAGAAAGCAAACGGTGAAGTCTTAAAAACAGCCAAGAATGAAAAGAGAACTACTAAACACAATTCAAATAAGTCAAATGAGATTTTTGGGGCATGTTAAAAGACACAACTGCCTACTAAAAGTAATCTTGGACGGGAAAACACAAGGTAAAGGTAAAGTACGAGCTTGAACCAGCGTCTTAGCACGCGAGTTTACACCCATATGTGTTCGGCCGCCTATCCAGAAATGTTCGGAGACTTCTGTATAGTGTCGCATCAAGCATCGAAACTCAGATGCGAAGCGACATTCCTCACCTTCCCAGGGTAATACCCTGGTACCCATTTCTGCCAACGGTTGGGTCGACCGTGGGGGTATTTTTTTTCCAACCACGAGCACAACCCACACTGCTCCCAGCGGGAATCGAACACGGGTTGTCCGAACTTCGGTAGTCCAGTCGGGTGGTGGAATCGAACACGGGTTGTCCGAACTTCGGTAGTCCAGTCTGGTGGTGGAATCGAACACGGGTTGTCCGAACTTCGGTAGTCCAGTCGGGTGAAAAAAACACAAGGTAAAAGAGGCAGAGGTAGACTAACATGGACGAGTAACATCAAAAGATGGACAAGTCAACCTACGGCAACCTGCAATATCAAAGCAAGAAACAGAACTGAATGGCGCTCCATGGTAGCTAACCCTCGATGCAGAGACGGAACTAACACAGAAATAAAAATAGACTTGTTTGTCCAATTAGGAAAAATGCCGCGCAATTCCTTACCGCAGGAAGAATATAAAAAAGATGAGAAGGGAGAGAGGCAGCAAGCGGCAGACCCAGAGTCAGATGGACTGACATCAAAGAAAAAACATCAATTGACAATAACTGAAGCCGTCAAAAGGACGAGAACCAGAACTTTTTATCTCCGTCGGACACGTGAACAGATACAAAGGAAATGAAGAAAATAAGCTAGGAAGGAAAGAAGGAAGGAGGGAGAGAGGGAGGGAAGGAGGGAGGGAAAAAGGAAGGATGGAAACGTATTCCAGCTCGTTCGAGCTGAAACAAAGCTCTAGAGAAGGTTCTAATTGTATCATCTGCTTTTGCTCTCTTCCTTGCCCGTGTTGTTTATTTTTGTGTGTGATTTCATGACTTGTATATTCGGACCGTGCAATTACCTTTTTTTCTTGTCCTTCCCAATTAAACAGTACGTTGTTCTTCTTGTGTTTGTTGTTGTTGTTGTTGTTGTTAGGATCATCATCATTGCATCCCAGGCCAAACCATAGGTGCTCCGATATACTTCACGTGAAAATCCGACAACAATCCTGGCCCTCGTGCACGAGTTCCGTAACACGACTTGAGATCGACGGTGTGGGTAGGTTTTGCTGAAAACTTGGCACGGGTAGCGACCAATTTTATGACCTACTCTTTTCGATTTTAACTGCCTAGAAATTTTTTTAACGTGCGCAAGTGTACGCGGAGCCTCCGGTTGATTGCCGTTATCCGAGAGTGTTGGACATCGGATCTCGCTACCCAAGAGATCAGGGGAGGGTAACGTCATGAAGAAACCACGGAATAATTTTTCTTATTTTTGGAAATCAAACACAAACATTCGTGGGTGAGCTTTGAACCTCGTCCCTTTCTGTCCTGAGGCCTACGTCTTACCTCTAGACTACCAAAGCCCGCACTAAGTTGCTGATCCATCTGACTTCTTCTTCTTCTTCTTTCCTTCCGCATTTATCTTTCAGTGTCGAGGGGAGATATAATTTGCGGTTATTTGCTCTTCGGTTTGCCTCTGCTGCTGTTATGTTTCCTAGTGCTTCTAAGATTCCATCCATCCATCTTTTTCATGGTCGACCATTGGGTCTGGTATTCTCACAACGTTTCTTGAAGGCTCGTTGTGTTGTGTTTTGATCCATCTGTGTATACACGAATCCATAGGTCTTGTGGGTATTCTTCATCAAAGAAATTGAGAGTTATTGTTTTACGCTGTAGACTATTCTGTTCCTCTTTGTCAACTATTCCTTTCACTTCTGTCCGTATTTGAACTGAGAATCCTGATTCCTCTGTCCAGGGAGTCTGTTCTGGTATGGGCAGTAGGGGGTTAACAACTCTTGGCATGTCTGGTGTTTGTCTACTAATACGCTTGGCTTGGTGGATAAAACTGCTTCTCTTAAGTCGTCCCAATGCAAGATTTTGGAATCGGTCCTTCATTGGATGTCTCGGCATGCATGAACATTTTTCTACCTGTATCAGCACCTTTGTGTCTCTCCGTTCTCTCAGTGCTGGTAACCTCCACAATTTCTCCATCTCCAATATTGGTGTTGATTTCATTGCTCCTGTGATGACCCTAAGTGCCTGGTTTTGTACTTTATCCAGTTCTTGCAGTGTGGTGTTTGAAGCTGAGCACCATGCGTATGATCCATATTCGAAATGTGGGCGTATACTCTGTGATGAGTATTTGTAGTGAGGTTTGAACCAGGTCCCTTTCTGTCCTGAGGCCTACGTCTTACCTCTAGACTACCAAAGCCCCCAGTAAGATTTCATAGCATGTAGGTTAACCCTACAAACAATGATCTACACCTCATCAGTGTAACTTAGGGAAAGGTTAAGAGCTCCTGTCACGCCAAGAAGCGTATGGTGTTAGTGACCATCAATTTTACAGACCTTCAGCACATGATTTTTAGGGTAATGTGGTCGGTATTACACACGTGCCGCTTTACTTTCCCAGAAAAAAAAATCCGGTACCCATTTATGGCCTGGGTGAACCAGGAAGCCGTCGGTTGGGATCGAACGCTACATCTTGTCCTTTGTAGTCCAGTTCACTAACCACTGAGCTATCGCGGCTCCCAACTTAGGGAAAGCTAGTTAATTATTGTGAATATTTTAAGAATTTTTTCTTTTCTATCCCACCTTGGCAGTGGCATAGTGCTTACTTTTTTATTATTTAATTTCCAAATGTTGAGAATCCTTTCTGTGTGTGATTAATTCGAACACGATACCTAATTTTTGTTTTCTTTCGCCCGCTTCCTATATGACTAGGTATTTGATTTCACCTAAATTGGGTATGCAATAACTGAAAAAAAGATACGATAGCTCCGATATTGGCTGGAATTTGATCCCTTCTATTTGTGTGATGAGCGCCTGAACATTATAGCAACTCACATTATTTGTTTCCATTTTTTTTTCCTTTTGAAGTATTCTACCACGGGGAAAACCCCCTGATCGATGCACAGATGCTTGTAGTCGGGTACTTTTAAGATGGAGGCGCGAGTACATCACCTCGTGCCGTGGCTACTCGTGACAATAACCGCCCTCGTCCAGACCTCGTCAACAGATGCAGCTGTAGGAAACGTTTGAAGCGATAGATAAGACATACAACATGGTTATCTGTTAGACTTCATAACAAGATATACAGTCATGCAGTGTCTGTTACATCCTGTCTGTCGTCTTGTTCGAGTGGGAGAAGCTGTCAATTGTCGAGGAATTGTCTAAAAGTGAAAAATATACAATTAGTTCACGCCAGGTAATTGTAAAATGGCGAATTGTCGAAGTAGATTTAATAACAAATGTTTACGCCATTCTTCTTCTTAAATAACACCAGGGTTAAAACTAAGAATAACAAAATGTTATGTCTTCTTAACATTCCTATATGGTGCAGAAACATGGACATTAGACATGAAAACAGAACAGAGAATTGAAGCCTTTGAAATGTGGATATATACAAGAATAGGTAGAATTGGATGGAAGGAAAAGAAAACAAACGATGAAGCCTTAAAACAACTAAAAATGAAAAGAGAACTACTAAACACAATTCAAACAAGACAAATGCGATTTTTGGGCCATGTTAAAAGACACAACAGCCTACTAAAAGTAATCCTGGAAGGGAAAAATACAAGGTAAAAGAGCAGAGGCAGACCAAGATTAAGATGGACGAGTAACATCAAAAGATGGACAAATCAGCCTATGATAACCTGCATCATCAAAGCATGAGGCAGCAGAAATGCGCTCCATGGTAACCAACCTTTGTTGCGGAGATGGCACTCGATGATGATGATGCTGATTCTTCTCCTTCTTCTTTCCTTCCTCATTTGCCTTTCAGCGTCGAGGGGAGATATAATTTGCGGTCTTTTGCTCTTCTGTTCGCCTCTGCTGCTGTTATGTTTCCTAGTGCTTCTAATATTCCATCGATCCATCTTTTTCGTGGTCGACCCTTGGGTCTGGTGTTCTCACAACGTTTGTTGAAGGCTCGTTGTGTTGTGTTTTGTTCTTTCTGCCTTGTCACTTGGCCAAACCATTTATCTGTTGTTTCCTTATATATTCTATGGTGGGGGCTATTCCTAGCTTTTTCTCAGTTCTTCATTTCTGATCTTATCTCTCAGACTGTTTCCTGTCATTCGTCTAACACATTTCATCTCTGTAGAGGTTATTTTTCTTATTGTTCTTGCATCTAGAGTCCAGGTCTGGCATTGGTAGCACAACGTTGGGATGAAGATTGTATTGTAGAGTGCTCGTTTTGCCTCCAGAGTTATTTCCTTGTTGGACAATAGTGGTGATAACTGTCCAATGATTTGACAAGCTTTGTTGCATCTTGATTCTATCTCTGTTGTTTGTGAATTTTCGGTTGTCATTAGACTTCCTAGGTATTTGAATTCCTGTACTTGTTTTAGTTGTCTGCCTTCTATAGTTATGTTGATGTTCTTTTTCTGTTTTGCATCATTCATGACTTCTGTTTGTTGATGTTGATTTTCATGTTGTATTTTGTGCCTGAGATGTTGAGTTTAAGTGTTCTTGTAGGTCTTCTATTGTTTCATGTATTAGTGCCTGAGATGTTGAGTTTAAGTGTTCTTGTAGGTCTTCTATTGTTTCATGTATTAGTGCCTGAGATGTTGAGTTTGTTTAAGTGTTCTTGTAGGTCTTCTATTGTTTCATGTATTAGTGCCTGATCGTCTACAAATAAAAGCTTGTTGATCTCCTCTGTCTGATGGGTTGGCTAGCTTGCATATATGGTCCATGTATGTAATAAACAGTAAAAAAAAGGGGGGGGGGGGTAGTACGCACCCTGTCTTACACCTGATCTAACTTCGAAGTGGTCTGTGTGGCCTGCTGCTGTTCTGACTGTGCAGCTGCTGTTGATGTAGAGACTTTTAATTAGGTTGGTTAGATGTTGGCTTACTCCGTATGTTGATAGTATCTCCCACAGTTGTTCTCTGTTTACTCTGTCGAAAGCTTTTTCCTGGTCAATGAAAGCTATGTACACATTTTGATTCGGTTCTGCTGGCATTTGTTTTACAAATGTATGAAATCTTATAAATATAGTTTCATCATAATTACTAATTCATTCATTTTCCTGTCGGGTCGAAAACAGCACTTAAGGCGGAAATCATAGTTTCCACGATTGCTTCTAGGTCTTGTAGAAATGACTAATTAATTGGTGCAATATAGTTTAGCTTGTCCACAAGAGATCACAAATGAATGATCCTTAATGCCACTTTCTCTATGTAATTTTTACTTCTGCATAATTAAAGAAACAAATAAATATTTAATCGTTATAGATTGTATTCATTTAGTAACTTTATTATTAAATCATCAATTGATGCAATTATAAATAAAATAACCTCCACTGAGATGAAATGTGTTAGACGAATGACAGGAAACAGTCTGAGAGATAAGATCAGAAATGAAGAACTGAGAAAAAAGCTAGGAATAGCCCCCGCCATAGAATATGTAAGGAAACAACAGATAAAATGGTTTGGCCACGTGACAAGGCAGAAAGATCAAAACACGAGTCTTCATCAAACGTTGTAAGAACACCAGTCCCAAGGGTCTACCACGAAAAAGATGGATCGATGGAATATTAGAAGCACTAGGAAACATAACAGGAGCAGAGGCGAACAGAAGAGCAAAAGACCACAAATTATATCTCCCCTCGACGCTGAAAGGCAGATGAGGAAGGAAAGAAGAAGATGAAGAAGATTGATGCAATAACTTAAGTTTCTACATAATTAATCAATCCCATGTGTAGTATAATTTTAGTTTCTCATTAATAAATTTGTTGTGCGGTATAAATTTATATTAATCTTACACTTGTTATATGTATTGTGTTTAGCTTCATAATAATTATTCCGTGCAATATAGTTTAAAATTTTCTATATTTAATCATTATTGTATGTAATATAATTTATTTTTTTCTATAATACTAATAAACTCATATAACATAATATAGGTTCTCCATTATTTACGGTTCTTGTATGTCGTGTAATATCACCATCGTCGGGTTGCATGTTCTTTGAAGAACATTGCATTCACCACAGCCTGTCTGAAAGAATCTCTGTCTCTAGTCAGATCTCCAACAGAACGTTGCATTCACCACAGCCTGTCTGAAAGAATCTCTGTCTCTAGCCAGATCTCCCACAGAACGTTGCATTCACCACAACTCGCCTGAAAGAATCTGTCTCTAGTCAGATCTCCCACAGAACGTTGCATTCACCACAACTCGTCTGAAAGAATCTCTGTCTCTAGCCAGATCTCCCACAGAACGTTGCATTCACCACAACTCGTCTCAAAGAATCAGTCTCTAGACAGATCTCCCACAGAACGTTGCATTCACCACAACTCGTCTGAAAGAATCTCTGTCTCTAGCCAGATCTCCCACAGAACGTTGCATTCACCACAACTCGCCTGAAAGAATCCGTCTCTAGCCAGATCTCCCACAGAACATTGCATTCACCACAACTCGTCTGAAAGAATCAGTCTCTAGACAGATCTCCCACAGAAGTTTGCATTCACCATAGTCCATTGGAAAGAATCTCTGTTCTAGCCAGATCTCCTACTTCTATTGTCATATTCAAGTTCTCCTTGATATCTTGCAACCACCTTCTTCTTGGTCTGCCCCTGATTCGTCGGCCAGGAACTATGTCTTCCATTATTGTTCTTTCCAGCCCGCCGTGTCTTTTGACGTGACCCAGTATTTTAATTTATTCTGTATAATGGTGTTTGTAAGCCACATTTTTTGTAATGTTTAAATCTCTTAAAATGTCTTCGTTGTTCCCTCTTCATTACAGAAAACATCCAAATGATTGTCCGGTCATGTAGTCTAGATTTTCTATTATTAGTATTTTTAAAAACAGTGCAATTACGTTTCTGTAAGCTGATATAGGGCAGCCGCGATAGCTCAGTGGTTAGTGAACTGGACTACAAAGGACAAAAGGTAGGGTTCGATCCCAACCGACGGCTTTCGGTTCACCCAACCTTTAATGGTACCGGATTTTTTTTTCTGGGAAAGTAAAGCGGCACGGGTGTAATGCCGACCACATTACCAGAAAAATCTTGTGCTGAAGGTTTGTAAAATGTATGGTCACTAACACCATATTCCCTATACGTGACATGGGTACTTTTTTACAGCTGATATTGGAAATCCACCCGGGCATTAAAGCGGAAATTAAACGCCTGTGAAAATAAATGTTTACGTAGGATCTCAAACATAAACTGAAAAGAATACATCTCAAACGAACTGATAAGAAACGAATCAAAACAAGAATACGTGTCGAGCTTTATAAGAAGAAGACGGCGTTGGAAATACATCGGTCATGTGCTGAGAATGAAATGAAGAAAGACTTTCATGTCAGGCAATCATGTGGAAACCTCCTGGTAAAGAAAACAAGGAAGGCTAAGAGAATCGCTAGTCAGAACAGTTATTAGGGGAAGCCCAAACAGAGAACTAAGAAACATTGAAGACCTATAAAAACAAACAGTAAATGGTCAATCGGTGAAAATTATGACTTCTACCCTTTGAATCGTCGGACCGAGAGAAAAATGAATGAATAACTAATAGTTATTTATTTAAAATAACATATTTACTCAATAATTTATAAATCTTCTTCTTCTACCTTTTAGCTCCGAGTGGAGCATAGGTCTTCAACAAACACTTTCCAAGTCGTTCTGTTTTTTGCAATTCTTCTAGCTAGAAGCATTGCTTAGTGCAATGAGGTCACTAACATTTAATTAATAAATGGCAATTACTCTGCTGGATAGGACACACACTACGGAAGCCAACTGAGAGTATTACACAACAGGAACTTTTTTGGAATCCCCAGGGGAAAAGACAAAGAGGAAGACCAAGGAATTCTTGGAGAAGACAGATCGAAGCAGAGATGAAGATGATGGGGAAGACATGGAATGATCTTAAAAGAATTGCAAAAATTTATAATTGATTGACGTAAAAAGAGTTGCGCGTGGCCGCACGGCTAAAACCATTGCTTAGCTGGCTGAAAGGTCGGTGTACAGCGTTCGAAACCCGAGGTAAAGAGAAATGATTTTTTCTATCGGGGGTGAAATAAAAATCGAGTCTCACACATCATAGCAACTGCTTTGAACAAGCGGCCTTTATCCCTCTGGTTCTATCGTGTGCTCCCCGGCATACACCAGCAATGGTAATATGTGTCGTCCCGATAGGTAGTTTTTTTTTTTTTTTTTTTTTTAATAAGTGTAAAATGTGTTCAACCGTTCCATGAATATGAGAATCCCCGGTAGACAGCAGTCAGTGTGACAGTCTGTTATGGTCATGATGACGTGTCAGATCCTGCCACGATTTGGTTGCACAGACATGAAGTGAGCCTTCTTCTTTATTCCTTCAATTGCTTTTTAGCATCGAGTTGAAATACGTTTAGTCATTCGCTCTTCTATAGGCCTCTCCTGATGTTATGTTTCCTAATGTTGCATCAACTCATCATCCTTTTCATGGTCATCCCTTGAGTCTGATGTTCTCGCAACGTTTATTGAAGGCTCGTTGTATTGTTTTTTTATCTTTATGTCTTATTACGTGGCCAAACCATTTTATCTGTTGTTTCTATATGTATTCACTTTCAGAGATTATTCCTAACTTTTGTTCCTCAGTTCTTCGTTCTGATGTCATCTCTCAGACTGTTTCCTGCTATGCGTCACACACATTTCATCTCTGTAGAGGTTATTTTTCTTATTGTTCTTGCATCTAGGGTCCAGGTCTGACATTGATAGCACAACGTTGGGATGAAGATTGTATTGTAGAGTGCCCGTTTTGCCTCTAGAGTTATTTTCTTGTTGGACAATAGTGGCGATGGCTGTCCATTGATTAGACAAGCTTTGTTGCATCTTGAGTCTGTTTCAGCTGTTTATGGATTGACGTGTGTCACTAGACTTTCTTTGTATTTAAATTTCTCCACTTTTTTTTTTAAATTGTCTGTCGCCAATCATTTGATTATTTGGTTATGGAAGGCCCCGGTATCACTGCAAACGAATTAAAATCCATAATTGCTCAACCGCCCGTGCCAGCGTAATCATCCGAATCTCATCTCCCAAACAAAGAAATTTAACTGTAGTCCCCATTATAGCAGTCTCAGCACACGCCAAAAGACATAAGGCGAAACCGCACAAAAAATGAACACAGCGAACTGTTCCCTGTCAAACGATATCATCATTCATCGAAAGCAATTGGAATATCGAAACATGATCAAAACGGATGAGACACACAGCTCACGGTATGCACAGGGCACTTAACTCAGTAGCTCCTGCAACAAGCCGGACTTGGAATATGAGGAAACTGCAACAAGGAACACTTTTCATGCATAGCCGTCAATTGTTCCCGCCGCCTATCCACTATATACCGGGAGTTCACGTCCTCTTGAAAATGATGATCGTCATATTTTTAAAAAAAATGTACAGCGCTTGATGATGTTAGGCCATCGTTGTTGACTCCCAATTCCGAACATATAAACACACAGTTAGTCGTCAAATTATCCCCGTCGCACATCAAACAACATCATTATGTTGCTGTTATTTTTCTCTTTTGTAATACTCGTGACTTCTTTCTTGTTGACGTCGACATTCATATTAAATTTAATTCCTATGTTGTTAAGTCTTTTAAGTGTTCCTGTTAGTCTTCTGTTGTTCTACATATTAGGAAGATGATAAAAAAAAACATAAAATGTAATTTTTAAAAAAGTATAGAGCCCCGTCACGCCAAGTGACGTATAGGGAACATGATGTTAGTGACCATAAATGTTACAGACCTTCGGCGCATGATTTTTTGTGGTAATGTGGTCGGTATTACGCCCGTGCCGCTTTACTTTCCCACAAAAAAAAATCCGGGACCCATTAAAGGCTGGGTGAATCTGGAAGCCGCCGGTTGGGATCGAACACTTTCTCTTGTCCTTTGTAGTCCAATTCACTAACCACTGAGCTATCGCGGCTCCCAACATCTTGAAAGTATTTAACATAATTACTTTGTATAGGCATTGACTTTATTTATATTGAAAGCTTTGGTTAGTTTAGTCCCGCTACATCCGACAAATTATACAGTGTAATCTCTAGCACACTTTCATGTGATTCTGTTTGTCTACATATGATCTAATAGAAGTTGGTTAATTTCCCCTGTATCTGAAAGGATGGTTAACTTACTAATATACATGTGTAGTACATGTAGGTAATTAACAATTGGGGGAGGGGGGATAATACGCAGCCCTGTCTTATACCTGATCTAACTTCGAAGTGGTTTGTGTAAACCTGCTGCTGTTCTGACTGTGCGCCTGCTGTTGATGTAGAGACTTTTACATATGTTGGTTAGATGTTGTTTACTTACTCCGTATGTTGTTATTATCTCCCACAGCTGTTCTCTGTTAACTCGGTATTAATTCTTTTCTTGGTCGTTAAAACCTATGTACACACATTGATTCTGTCCAGTCATCTTTTCTGCTAGTTGTTTTAGAATGAATGTCGCGTCTGTACATCCTATATATATATATTTTTTGGGGGCTTTTTGGGAGACTATAATATGTAGTTCTATAATTGATCATAACCATTTTTTCCATAATTTCGTTGGATAACTTTTCTTCGTGGCTGAGAAGGGAGATACTTCTATATTAATTACAGTTTACGTTATTGGGTTATTTGTTGGTCCTCATCATTGCACTCCGAACATGTCCATAGGTGCTCAGATCCCTCCTCAGCAAGTCCCGCAGTGTCCAGCGACTGACGACTCCAGTTCTGTGTTGGTTGATAAGTCTTCTTACACGCCCACTAAGTTTCTCGTTTCTGGCTGTGCCCATCTTAACTGCCATCTCTTTCATCCGAAGGGGTGACGTGGACTCATGGTTATCGAAGTCCTGTGCACTTCCCACATCTCGGAGGGCATTGATGATGTCCGCCCGATCTATTGGTTGACCGTCTTCAACGACATCACAGCTGGCCAACCTGTCCGCTCTTTCATTCCCCGTAATCCCACATATCCAGGGGCGTAGACAAATGCGACCAAGCGTATTTTTGACTTCTGCAATGACTCATTGCAAGGACTCATCATTCCCCATACAACTAGCAAGGCGTGGAGGGAACCTTTACTTTTAATGACTCATTGCAAGGGCTCATCATTCCCCATACAACTAGCAAGGCGTGGAGGGACCCTTTACTTTTAATGACTCATTGCAAGGACTCATCATTCCCCATACGACTAGCAAGGCGTGGAGGGAACCTTCACTTTTAATGACTCATTGCAAGGGCTCATCATTCCCCATACAACTAGCAGGGCGCGGAGGGACCCTTTACTTTTAAAGACTCATTGCAAGGACTCATCATTCCCCATACGACTAGCAAGGCGTGGAGGGAACCTTTACTTTTAATGACTCATTGCAAGGACACAACAATCCCCATACGACTTGCAAGGCGTGGGGGAAACCTTTACTTTTAATGACTCATTGCAGGGACTCATCATTCCCCATACAACTAGCAAGACGTGGAGGGACCCTTTACTTGTAATGACTCATTGCAAGGACACAGCAATCCCCATACGACTTGCAAGACGTAGAGGAAACCTTTACTTTTAATGACTCATTGCAGGGACTCATCATTCCCCATACAACTAGCAAGACGTGGAGGGACTCTTTACTTTTAATGACTCATTGCAGGGACTCATCATTCCCATACAACTAGCAAGACGTGGAGGGACCTTTACATTTAATGACTCATTGCATGTGTACAGAACCCGCCTCCACTTTTCTTACTTTAATTGCACTTTCTCCTGGTACATTTCCCTTTCGACACGATGATGTTCTGTTGACGGTCTTCTGGGGCGTTTTCTAGTTTTACTCCATTGAATATTCTTAAAAGTAAATTAGTAAAGAAGATGCATTTCTGGTAAAGACAAGCGAGCTTGCCTAGTTCTGCCCACGTACAATCTACCGATTACTTTTAAAACTTAACATATACCTACACCACCCGATACTTCAATCTCAAGTCGTGACGTTTCCCTTCTTCTCAATAATTATAAACTAATGTTCAAAACAGAATTTTCACTTCGTATTTACAGCCTTTCGCATTTTAAAATATACATTCGCAAATTAGATCGTTAAGTTTAGTTATTTTTATCTCCCCTTACTGAATATAAACATGCTTAAATATCAGAATAAAAACGTCAGCACATGATTTTAAAATAAAAACGAATAAAAAAATATAAACTGAAACTTGCAGATAAGCTGGTAATTTATCAGCGCTGAAGATGATATACTATATCGCAGTGGTTCTCATAGTATGTGCCTGCCGCTGCTCTGGCCTTCGCGTTGAGGGTATTGTTGTGTGTCTATCAGTGGTTAGAATTCATCATCATCATCGAGTGCCGTCTACGCAAAGAAGGTTGGCTACCATGGAGCGCCATTCTGCTCTGTCTCTTGCTTGATGGTGCAGGTTGTCATAGGCTGATTTGTCCATCTTTTGATGTTAATTGTCTATGTTAGTCTTGGTCTGCCTCTGCCTCTTTTACCTTGTATTTTCCCCTCCATGATTACTTTTAGTCGGCTGTTGTGTCTTTTAACATGGCCCAAAAATCGCATTTGTCTTGTTTGAATTGTGCTTAGTAGTTCTCTTTTCATTTTTAGTTGTTTTAAAACTTCATCGTTTGTTTTCTTTTCCTTTCATCCAATTCTACCTATTCTTCTATATATCCACTTTTCAAAGGCTTCAATTCTCTGTTCTGTTTTCATGTCTAATGTCCATGTTTCTGCATCATATAGGAATGTTGGGAAGACACAACATTTTGCTATTCTTAGTTTTAGCGATTGTGTTATTTGTTTTGATGTTAGTATGTTCTTCATGACATTAAAGTTACTTTTGCCATTCCTATTCTTTGTTTATTTCAGTTTTACATTTTCCATCGCTGGTTATAGTATGTCCAATGTAGTTATAGTTCTGAACTGTCTCCAGGTCTATTCCTTCAATTTTGATATCCACTTGTGGGTTTTGAGTATTTCTTTGTTTATGATCTTAGTTTTAGTCTTTTTATGTCGGAGGAAAGATCTTAAAATAAGTACTTAGAGTTCATAAAATGAAAATATGAACATCGGCTTCATATTTGTGGTACATAACCACGTTCCTACAGGAGAGTGTTCATTATTTCCGTGCAGAAACTTTTGTTTTCTGTCAGAAACTTGAAAGTTGGAATACTTGGTTACAACTGGCAAAATAAAAAGAAAGAGTGATGGCGGACGACAAAGAGAGAAAATACTGGATAGCTTGTGTCATGGCATGGAAAACAGTCAACAACAGAACTGATACGATGCACTGTAGATAGAATATTGTGGAAGGACAAGATCGCCTACGCCAACCGGTATAGCACATGATAATGATGATGATCTACATATTTATACTTATCAAACACTTGACCTATTTTATAAATGAATGTATAGATAATGAACAAGGTATTAGATTTCACCAATACCAAGATGATACAAGTCTTGTAAGAGGAATATTATTAGATGACGGTTCACACTAATCAAAGTGAGGGTGACCCACTAAGAGGAATATTATTTAGATAAGGGTTCACACTAATCAAAGTGAAGGTGACCCACTATGCGGCGAAATTTACGGGGCCAAAATGCACATGGCGCACAGTGCGGTGAAACGTATTGAAAGAGTTAATTCCATCGTCATTTATAATCGAATACAATCATCCCTCGTTACTTCGCGGTTCACTTAACTTGGCATCAGTACATCGTGAGCCGCGATAGCTAAGTGGTTAGTGTACTGAACTATAAATGACAAGGGGTAGGGTTCGATCCCAACCAACGGCTTCCGGGTTCACCCAGCCTTAAATGGGTACCGGATTTTTTTTCTGGGAAAGTACAGCAGCAAGGACGTAATAACTACCCCAAAAATTAGGTGCTGAAGGTCTGTAAAATATAGGGTCACTAACACCATATTTCTGTATACGCCACTTGGCGTGACGGGGGTACTTTACTTTTTTTTTTTTTTTTTACATTCAGTACATCGCGGATTATTCAAAAATCCAAAATTGAGGATTTATTATTTTTAAAAAATATTATTTTATGTATATTATTTATACTATTAATATTTTATTTACATGTTTGAAACTATTCTTTAATGTTCTAATGATAACATATGCACTTATATGGTTTCATATACACTTACTGATATTATACATACACACAAAATGTACGTGTTACAAATGAGAGGGTGACACTACTTCGCGGTTTTTCACTTATCGCGGCCGGTTCTGGTTCCTATTAACCGCGATAACTGAGGGATTACTGTATATCCTAGGAAAGACATGATAGTAACAGAAAGCAACGAGAAAGGTGTTAGGTTGAATAGACAGAAAACAGAAGTAATGATCATATCGAAGAAACAATCATCACCATCATGCAGCATAAAATAAACAGGACAAATCTGAAACCAGTTCAACGCGTCAAATACTTGGGCACAATAATTACATCGGATGGAAGAAATAAAAAGCAGAATAGCTCAGGCCAAAATAGCATTTCAGAAAATGTAAAACATCTTATGCAACTAATCTATGTCAATAGAAATGAGAAAGAGAGTTCATCGGTGCTATATAGAGCCAATTATGACCTATGGAAGCGAATCATGGACAGTAAAAAAGGAAATGAAAAGACTATTAGAAGCCATGCAGATGGGGTTTCTCAGAAGACGGTTGAAAGTTACCGTTAATCTCATAGAGTCCAACACAAAGAGTTAAAAAAGTAAAGAGCCCCCGACACGCCAAGTGTCTTGTAGGGAAAATGGTGTTTGTGACCATAAATTATACAGACCTTCGGCACATGATTTTTGGGGTAGTGTGGTCGGTATTACGCCCGTGCCGCTTTACTTTGCCAGAAAAAAAATCCGGTACCCATTTAAGGCTGGGTGAACCCTGAAGCCGTCGGTTGGGATCGAACCCTACACCGTGTCCTTTGTATTCCAGTTCACTAACCACTGAGCTATGGCGGCTCCAACACAAAGAGGGAGCTCCTAAAAACATCAGAAAGAAACAATCAACATTTAGGCAAATGGGAACAATTGGTTACAACTGGTAAAATAGAGGGAAAGAGAGATCGCAGACAACAAAGAGAGAAGATACTAGATAGCTTAGTGACATGGCATAGAAAGCAATGAACAACAGAATTGATACAATACACTGTGGATATTAAATTATGGAAGGACATGATCGCCTACGCCAACTGGTATAGCACAAGATTATATCTTATCAGGGCATCAGCGGTTATCTGACTTATACAATCATGACCTTCATTAGGACACCGCCGATGTTTGATATGTAGGAAAAGGAGCCGCGAGTGTCACCAGTTTGAGAACCACAGCTTTACAGAAATAATTTTAAAGGAAGTAGCAGTAGTGACCAGTATAGATAAAAGGGGTGTTAATTATGTTATTACTTGCTCTCTCTGGCCTGTACTTTGGCTCCAGTACGTAGGGTTTCAACTTTCTGTTTTTGCGTCTCAATTGCGTTCTAAATGTGAAAATGACTGGGAACATCTGGCAAGTGATCGGACATCATGGAGAGTATGTATTGGAAAAACCTGTGGATCAGTGGGCCTGACTTGTTCATTCTGTGACCGCGTGTGTTTGTCAAACACTGGTAGAATTAGTCACGAGGGAAGCTGTTCCACAAAAACAGGACCTCAAAGTAATACACAAAAGCCTCAAACTAGATTGTCTGACAAGACGAAATGGACCATACTGCGGTCTAAGAGAATCGCTGCGTAGAAAAATTGATAGAGAAGGTTCAAGTATGGAGTTATTAGCGGGTCATAATCATTGCACTCCAGACATGTTCATAACGCCCACGATGCCTCCTCGTGCCGTAGAACTGATTGACAAGAGTTGGCCAGTCTATAACGTGGAAACGGGTTCTGGACCGTGCGACTGAGTAAGTGCACGTGAGTCTAGACCATCCACAGCATCGACGTTCAGCGACCAAATCAACCATGACGACAGTGAGTATTCAGATAAAGGTTCGACTATCTATTGTCCTTTCGAGCCGAAGACGACACATAGGGCAGAACCACAATCTTAAAAACAGAAACCGTGCGTGCCAAAATGTCACATACTGCAGACATTACTGCTTCCAAAATCTATGACTATGTTTCCATAACAATACTTTTTACAATGACAGCTTGTCAAGCCATCGATCAACCTCCTTAGTCGCCTCTTACGACATGCCTGGAAGGTCACAGTGTCATTATTCTTTACTCCCTCATAATGAGGCCCCGGTAACACATGGGAACGCAAGGTTCGACTATGCGACTAAGAAACTATCAGGAACTACAAGATCTAGCAGCAAATCGTGGAGAGCTGTGACTTCCGCCCTATGTCGTCGGCTGAAAGGTAAATGGATGCATGAATTGCGGTACAAGAGAATAGCTATACAGAACAATTAATAGGGAAGGTTCGACAGAGAAACAAGCAAGAACTACTAGATCTAGCAGCAAATCATGGAGAGCTGTGACTTCCGCCCTATGTAGTGTCTACGGCTGAGAGATAAATGAATGAATGAACTGCCGTCTGATATAACCTCGAAAACTGAGTCATTCTCTGTCTTTCTGTCATTCTCTGTCTTTCTGTCATTCTCTGTCTTTCTGTCATTCTCTGTCTTTCTGTCATTCTCTGTCTTTCTGTCATTCTCTGTCTTTCTGTCATTCTCTGTCTTTCTGTCATTCTCTGTCTTTCTGTCATTCTCTGTCTTTCTGTCATCCTCTGTCTTTCTGTCATTCTCTGTCTTTCTGTCATCCTCTGTCTTTCTGTCATTCTCTGTCTTTCTGTCATTCTCTGTCTTTCTGTCATCCTCTGTCTTTCTGTCATTCTTTGTCTTTCTGTCATTCTCTGTCTTTCTGTCATTCTCTGACTTTCTGTCATCCTCTGTCTTTCTGTCATTCTTTGTCTTTCTGTCATTCTCTGTCTTTCTGTCATTCTCTGTCTTTCTGTCATTCTCTGTCTTTCTGTCATTCTCTGTCTTTCTGTCATCCTCTGTCTTTCTGTCATTCTCTGTCTTTCTGTCATTCTCTGTCTTTCTGTCATTCTTTGTCTTTCTGTCATTCTCTGTCTTTCTGTCATTCTCTGTCTTTCTGTCATTCTCTGTCTTTCTGTCATTCTCTGTCTTTCTGTCATTCTCTGTCTTTCTGTCATCCTCTGTCTTTCTGTCATTCTTTGTCTTTCTGTCATTCTCTGTCTTTCTGTCATTCTCTGACTTTCTGTCATCCTCTGTCTTTCTGTCATTCTTTGTCTTTCTGTCATCCTCTGTCTTTCTGTCATTCTTTGTCTTTCTGTCATTCTCTGTCTTTCTGTCATTCTCTGTCTTTCTGTCATTCTTTGTCTTTCTGTCATCCTCTGTCTTTCTGTCATTCTTTGTCTTTCTGTCATCCTCTGTCTTTCTGTCATTCTTTGTCTTTCTGTCATCCTCTGTCTTTCTGTCATTCTTTGTCTTTCTGTCATTCTCTGTCTTTCTGTCATTCTCTGTCTTTCTGTCATTCTCTGTCTTTCTGTCATTCTCTGTCTTTCTGTCATCCTCTGTCTTTCTGTCATTCTCTGTCTTTCTGTCATCCTCTGTCTTTCTGTCATTCTTTGTCTTTCTGTCATTCTCTGTCTTTCTGTCATTCTCTGTCTTTCTGTCATTCTCTGTCCTTCTGTCATTCTCTATCTTTCTGTCATTCACCCGAAGACTGCTAGAGGAATCGATATACCTTTTCATCATCCGTTAAAAGGATGTTAAGTGGGGGCAGGTTCGTTTTTTTGTTGTGTTTTTTTTGTGCCTTTCGCCCCAACACATCCGACTTCATCGAGGTATTTTTGAGTACCGGGTTGCCTTTCCTCTTCGATCCCTAGTTGCTTGGTCAGACTGGACTGGTAAGTCTGTAGCCGGAGACACCATGAAGATGTGTATTAGATGGGTCCCAGCTTTCAACTTTCCGAGCTTGGATGATCACTTGGTGGCAGTGCTTCAACTAGAAGAGCTCTCTGGGATTATGACTACCGCTTTGTGCTGGAGACTCATTATTAGGTGCCATGTCGGTCGGCGTTTGCGATCCACTCTGTCTCCACATCACTCGGTCCTTCATGCATGTCATAATTTCAGTTGGCGATATTTTATTATGCCATTTGGATAAGCTATTTAATCATTTTTATCTTTGGTTTTTCCTTTGTACTTCTTTCCATTCATTTTGTTTGTTGTTATAGTATTCTCACTGCTTTCTTTTCGCGTGACATGCCCAGTAATTGTAGATTGTTTCTTTCTCGTGACTTTGATGTTAGTTCTGGTTTGTCCAGCTCGTTTTAAACATTCTTTATTTGTAATTTTTACTATCCATGTAATTGGTGAACTGGACTACAAAGGACAATGGGTAGGGTTCGATCCCAACCGACGGCTTCCGCGTTCACCCAGCCTTAAATGGGCACCGGACTTTTTTTCTGGGAAAATAAAGCAGCACGGGCGTAATACCGACCACATTACCCTAAAAATCATGTGCTTGTAAAATATAGGGTCACTAACACCATATTTCCCTATACGCCACTTGGCGTGACGGGGGTACTTTACTACTTTATGGAATTGGTGGCATTCTTCTGATAAACCACATCTCAGCTGTCTCTAATGTTCTTTGTATTGTTTAATTAATCGTCCATGACTCGCTCCCATATAGTAGCATAGGTTCGAGACACATCAGGGGAGAACATTTATACCGAAGCTCTACAGGGTATAGTTTTAATGCGTTATGACGTCATTTTATAGTCCAACCTCTATTGGGTTATAATGTTGTATGGTGTCAGATCTGATTGGTCATGGCTGAGACCGTCAGAACTGGCTCATGCCAGAAGACATAAAATAAACGTACAATGGTATTGAGCAGCAATACTAATAGAAAGACAAGACAAGCCACAACGTTTCAGCAAAAGCCGTTATCGGGTATATCAAACAAATTGTACACATTAAACACAAAAGTCTAGCCAAAACCATCATCAAAGGCCAGTACCATGAAAAATGGAAACAAGAACAGCTAAAGTATAATGAGAGGGAATGATACCTCCAACTATCAAGGAGGGATCAAGTCATCATACTTCGCCTACGCACTGGCCACAATAGAATGAGAAATCACATGTTCACCAAACTCAAAATAGGAACTACCAGCCAATACCACTGTACCCTGGATAACATGACAACAAAACATAAAGGTAAAGGTAAAGTACGAGACTTGAACCGGCGTCTTAGCACGCGAGTTTACACCCATATGTGCTCGGCCGCCTATCCAGAAATGTTCGGAGATTTCTGTATAGTGTCGCCTCAAGCATCGAAACTCAGATGCGAAGCGACATTCCTCACCTTCCCAGGATAATACTCTGGTACCCATTTTTGCCAACGACCGTGGGGGTATTTTTTTTTTCCAACCACGAGTGCAATTCACGAGTGCTACCAGCGGGAATCGAACACGGGTTGTCCGAACGTCGGTAGTCCAGTCTGGTGGTTTTCCCGACTAGGCTACCGAGCCCCCCCAACAAAACATGTTCTACAGGATTGCCCCAGTACACAGACCTGAGAAGAGCAATGTGGTCCACACCCACCTCCCTGGAAGAGAAACTATATGGGGCAACCGAATCACTTAAACAGACAGCTGACTTCATGAGAGAGTCTGGAATCTTGGTCTGAATGACGTCATGATCGCAGAAGAGGAAGAAACACAAAAGTCCGAGACAGAGTACACAACAACACAGAACTAAAACAAAAAAATGTCGAAACTACGGTGGCAAGCTTTTACGTAGACTAAGGTTTAAAGATCAGCAGACAATAGCGCAGGTAGGATTTAATTAGACCAAAGGTAACAAGGTACAGGTAAATACGAGACTTGAACCGGCGTCTTAGCACGCGAGTCCACCCATATGTGCTCGGCCGCCTATCCAGAAACGTTCGGAGATTTCTGTATAGTGTCGCCTCATGCATCGAAACTCAGATGCGAGGCGACATTCCTCACCTTCCCAGGGTAATACCCTGGTACCCATTTCTACCAACGACTGGGTCGACCGTGGGGGTTATTTTTTTTTTTTTCAACCACGAGTACAACTCACACTGCTCCTAGCGGGAATCGAACACGGGTTGTCCGAACGTCGGTAATCCAGTGGGGTAATTAGACCAAATGAACCAAACAATGAAACATTGGGGAAAAATGAATGGAGGTGTCCTATAGGGTACGAAGAAGGCGAGAAAATGAGTAAAAGAAAGAGAGAATAGGGGTGGCAAGGAAAAGAGCAAGAGAGATAATAAAGATAACGCAGGGAGGAGTAGGGATAGGACACATGAAAGAAATAGAGAAGAGTAAAAAGGTTCTTTTAACGAAAAAGTAAAGAGTCCCGTCACGCCAAGTGGTGTATATGGAATATGGTGTTAGTGACGATCATTTTTATAGACATCCGGCACATGATTTTTGGGGTAATGTGGTCGGTATTACGTCCGTACCGCTTTACTTTCCAGAAAAAAATCCAGTGCCCAATTGAGGCTGGGTGAACCTGGAAGCCGTCGTTCAGGATCGAAGCCGACTTCTTGTATTTTGTAGTCCAGTTCACTAACCACTGAGTTATCGCGGCTCCAAAGAAAAGAGTGAAAAGAGTTTAATCTTCTCGGTTGGATTGTACCAAAGCGGGCTATGAGTCGGTTCTCCAAAGCTAACCGGGTATGGGTATCAGGGGAACAAGAGATGATGCAAGTAACACGGAGGTCACCAGAGGTGTGATGTCCTGGCAATTTATCCGAAGACTTAGCGTTATGTTGAATAGATCATTCCTCGACAAGAAGTAGGCAAAACCCACAAAAACATCGATTTAAGATAAAGTAAGCAGTTAATCAGCTTTAGTTGCAGTGGGAAACATATGGAAGTCACAGAAATTAGGTTAAATACAAGAATGAAATTGCTCAACTCCAAAGTTAAGTCGGTCCTATTATATGGCTGTGAAACATGGAGAACAACAAAATTGACAATCATGAAGATACAGACTTTCATTAATGGATGCTTACGCAGAATAAAAGGATGGAAATGGCAGGAGAAAATCACTAACACAGAATTATGGAAATGTACCAGTCAAATACCAGTGGGTAAAGAAATACAGCGGAGATTATGGCACTGGATAAGGCACACACTACGGAAGCCAACTGAGAGTATTACACAACAGGCCCTTTTTTGGAATCCCCAGGGGAAAAGACAAAGAGGAAGACCAAGGAATTCTTGGAGAAGACAGATAGAAGCAGAGATGAAGATGATGGGGAAGTCATGGCATGATTTTAAAAGAATGGCAAAAAAACAGAACAACTTGGAAAGTGTTTGTTGAAGACCTATGCTCCACAGGGAGCTGAAAGTGTTTGTTGAAGACCTATGCTCCACAGGGATCTAAAAAGGTAGAAGAAGAAGAAGAAGAAGAAGGTAATCAGATAATTCGGAAAACCGCAGGTGCCAAATGTTTGAAAACCACTGTTATACTCTATCCTTTAAAAAAAAAAATGTTTTCCTTCCAATTTTTAAAATGTTTATTTTAAATTTGGACTTTTGCCAGTCTGCAATATTTTTATTCTGCCATACATCTTCGTTTTATACCAGCCGCCTCACTTATATATTTATATTTCAACGTGCTCTCTCTGCCTGTTTTCTATCTGGTCATTTTGTTTCGTTTGCGTTACTTCTTCTACAAAAATTCATATTTTATATATTTAGAGTTTTTGGTATCATCACCGTATCATTTTCTTTAATATTTCGTTTATTTCCCTTTCTGTGCTATCAAGTTTTAAAAAAGTATACCTTTTCTTTATACGAAACAATCTTTCTTTAATGCTATTTGCGTGGCAATATAGTTTGGGTTAGGGTTAGGGATAAATTATCACTTAGGATAACTGTGGAGGCGGTGATATTTGGGAGGGGGGAGGTTGAGGGAGGGGCGTACACGCGTTGTATTGCTAGTTTACGAGGATATCTACATGTTCTAGTCCGGCATATCCGACTTCTGCATGTTTAGATTTTTAATTACGTAACATTTTTTTTTCATGACACCCGACAACTCTTTTCGAGTTATAACGTGCTAGGGATTCTTTAACGTGTGCTAAGTGCATTCTGGTTTTTACCATTATCCGAGAAAGCTAGATATGGGTCATATATCTCAGTGACTGTGGGAGGGTAAAGCCACGAATAAAACAATCACTGATTCAAAAATACAAATTCCCGAAGCCTGTGGCTGGATTCGAACCCCGGTACCTTCTTGTCTAGAGGCTGATGTCCTACCTCTAGACCACCCAGTCAACCTTGGGGGGACTCTGCCTCCATGTTCTCTCAAGCAAAGAAAAGAAAACCCCCATATATTTCATGCTAATTTATACAGGTAGATATACTCGTAGCAAACAATATGGACTAGACATGAATATCAAAAAGACTAAAACTATGATCATAAACAAAGAGAATATTCAAAACCCACAAGTGGATATCAAAATTGAAGAAATAGACCTGGAGATAGTTCAGAACTACAACTACGTTGGACATACTATAACCAGTGATGGAAAATGTGCAACTAAAATAAACAAAAGAATAGGAATGGCAAAAAGTAATTTAATGTCATGAAGATCATAATAACATCAAAACAAATAACACCAGGGCTAAAACTAAGAATAGCAAAATGTTACATCTTCTCAATATTCCTATATGGTGCAGAAACCTGGTCTTTAGACAAAAAAACAGAAAAGACAATTGAAGCCTTTGAAATGTGGATATATAGAAGAATGGGTACAATTGGATGGAAAGGAAAGAAAACAAACGATGAAGTTTTAAAAACAACTAAACATGAAAAGAGAACTACTAAACACAATTCAAACAAGACAAATGCGATTTTTGAGCCATGTTAAAAACACAACAGCCTACTAAAAGTAATCCTTGAGGGGAAAATACACGGTAAAAGAGGCAGACCAAGACTAACATGGACGTGTAACATCAAAAGGACAAATCAGCCTACGACAACCTGCACCATCAAAGCAAGAGACAGAGCAGAACGGAAAGCTCCATGGTAGACAACCTTGGTTGCGGAGATGGCACTCGATGATGATGATGAGATTTACTCGTATGCACAGCTATTGGCTTTCATCTGAAGGTGATATTTTAGTTCTAAACTGGTCATTTTTTTGTTTCGGTATTTATGGATAAAGCTATCTTAAACACGGGAGCCGCGATAGCTCAGTAGTTAGTGAAGTGAACTACAAATGGCAAGAGGTAGGGTTCGATCCTGATCAACAGCTTCCAGGTTCACCCAGCCTTATATAGGTGCCGGATTTTTTTCTTTCTGGGAAAGTAAAGCGGCACGGGCGTAATACCAACTACATTACCCCACAAATCATGTGCTGAAGGTCTGTAAATGTACGGACCTTGACGTATCGACCAGGAACCATGTGTTCCATTGTTGTACTTTCTAGCCCACTGTGTCTTTTGACGTGGCGATAATATTTTGATTTCCTCTGTAGAATGGTGTTTATAAGCAAGTTTTTTTATGTTCAAAACTTTTTTTATATTTCTTCATTGCTCATTTTCTTTATCTAAAGTATCTTAAGGATTTTTCTGCAGCATTTTGTTTCGAATGAATCCTTTTTTCTTCCTTGCTGTTTGCAAGATTGTCCATGATTCACAACTATATGTTGCCCTCGTGAAGATGCATGACCTTAGTAATTGTAATTGCATCGCCTTGCTGGTATTGTGGCCCATGCTCTTCAAGGTGTTTCATTGTTGTGTTGCTGTTACTAATCTACGGTTAGGGGGCTAGAGTTCTGCCCTACTAAAGGAGGAGTAAGACGCCTCCTTTCCTCCGCTAGTCTTCGGGACACCCTGGGCAAGGTGGAGCTCCCGTTTAGCCCCCCTATCAGGGTTAGGTGAAGCCATTGGAGCAGGTGGTGGATGGTGTTGTGGGAGCAGCCGACAAGTAGTGCCGGTTATGGTCCCCACACCGCGATGGCAGGCAGAGGATCTCATGTAAAGAGACAATGGCTGCGATCTCCGACTAGTACAGTCACTGCCAAGAAGGAAAGGAATGGCAAACTACCTTCTTAAATTGCCTAGTGATCTCATGTAAAGAGACAATGGCTGTGATCTCCGACTAGTACAGTCACTGCCAAGAAGGAAAGGAATGGCAAACTACCTTCTTAAATTGCCTAGTGATCTCATGTAAAGAGACAATGGCTGCGATCTCCGACTAGTACAGTCACTGCCAAGAAGGAAAGGAATGGCAAACTACCTTCTTAAATTGCCTAGTGATCTCATGTAAAGAGACAATGGCTGCGATCTCCGACTAGTACAGTCACTGCCAAGAAGGAAAGGAATGGCAAACTACCTTCTTAAATTGCCTAGTGATCTCATGTAAAGAGACAATGGCTGTGATCTCCGACTAGTACAGTCACTTCCAAGAAGGAAAAGAATGGCAAACTACCTTCTTAAATTGCCTGGAATAATCATGATAAATCACAAAATAAAAGGAAAGAGATCGCGGGCGACAAAGAGAGAAAATACTGGATAGCTTAGTGTCATGGCATGGAAAACAGTCAACAACAGAACTGATACGATACACTGTAGATAGAAGATTGTGGAGGGACATGATCGCCTACGCCAACCGGTATGGCACATGATGATGATGATTACTAATCTTCATTTGATCTCTTTCTGCCAGCCTCCATTGTTAGTTACTAGAGATTCCAAGAAATCCTTATTGTTTAAAAATTCTTCACTGTTGGTGATAAATTTGGATTGGCTTTTTATTTTCCTAAAGAAGATTGTCTTCAGTGTTCTGTATGTTTAGATTTACAAAAATAATAATAAAAATCGGGTGCGATTGAATGCGATGATCATCGCACAATAAGCCTTATGAGTCACATGACTAAGATATTACTAAGAATCATCATGCGAAGAGTGCGAAACAAAATCAGTCCAGAAATTAGCGATGAACAGTGTGGTTTTGTTAGAGATAAAGGAACAAGCAATGCCATTTATATCATAAGATCTTTAGTAGAAAAAGCAAAAGAGATGAAAATAGATCTATGCCTATTTCATAGATTGTACCAAATCATTTGACAAAGTAAAGCACCAAGAAATAATCAGAACTTTTGAAAGTATAAACATAGACAGCAAAGATCTAAGAATAATAAAGAACATGTACTGGCAACAAACAGCGGCCATAAGAAATGGAAACCAATTGGGAATGTTTCAACAAATAAAATAGGGTGTTAGGCAAAGGTTGTGTGCTGTCACCAGATTTGTTTAATATTTATAGTTAGATTATTTTAAGGTTCATAAGGGGCATGCCTGGAATAACAATCGGAGGTCATAATATAAATAATCGTAAGATATTCTGATGATACAGTCTTAATCGCTAAGAGTGAAAATGAGTTACAAGAAATGTTAGACATAGTGAAAGTAAGCAAAAATAAAGGACTCAGCCTTAATAGCAGAAAGACAGAAGTAATGGTAACAACAAAGAAAAAGACATCACCTCAATGCAAAATAAAGACAAGTGGAACAATATTAAAACAGGTAAAAAAAAAAAAAATAAAAACATGTAAATGAATTTAAATATTTGGGAACTTTGTTAACCTCAGACGGAAGATGTACAACAGAGATGAGATGCAAATGGCTCAGGCAGAAGCAGCTTTCCAAAAAATGAGGAAGATACTATGAAATCCATTTTTGACAATAGAAACAAGAAAAAGAGCCCTTAAATGTTATTTAGAGCCAGTCTTAACATATGGATGTGAATCATGGAGAATAGGACAACGAACAAGAAGATCACTGGAGTCTGTAGAAATGTGGTTTTACAGAAGAATGTTGAGAATACCACGGACAGTTAAGAAGAGTAATGAAAACGTTCTGAAAGAGACCAAAGCAAAAGAGAGAGCCAATTTCCAATATTAGGAAGAAACAATATAATTTTTGGCCATGAAATGAGAAGAGAACTTCTGGAATATATTGTGACAAATGGAAAAATTGAGAAACGAAGAGATAGAGGGAAGCAAAGAGAAAAGATACCAGACAGCTTACATTCTTTTATTTCATATTTAACAACCCTAAGTTATTTAACTCATCATTAACGCTCTTTCCTTCTTTTATATTTAATCTTTCATCATCACCATCATTGAGTACCGTTTCCGCGTCGAAGGTTGACTACCATGGCGCGCCATTCCGCTTTGTCTCTTCCTTTGATGGTGCAGGTTCTCAGAAACTGACGTGTCGATGTTTTGATGTTACTCGTCCATGTTAGTCTTGATTTGCCTCTGCCTCTTTGACCTTGTATTTTCCCTTCCAAGATTACTTTTAGTAGGCTGTTGTGTCTTATAACATGCAGCCAAAATATAATTTGTGTTGTTTGAATTGCATTTAGGAGTCCTATCTAAAAGCCCGACATTATTTAACACACCATTTAGACGCACTGCATTCTTTCAACTCACCTTGAACGCCCCCTCATTTCTTCAAACACACATCTAACGCACTCGCTAGTCTTCAAACGTAACGTCAACACACCCACATCACTACTGTAAACATCCTCGCCCATCTTACTTCCAACCTCCTGTTTCCGTAAACTCGTTCTTACTTGCGACTCGTTTACATAACGACGTACCAAGCCCTCGATCGAGCCTCGTTAAAACAAACGCAGTAGTTCAATTCTTTCCTCAGAACATTCTCGACGATGTTAATGATCTAAACTCCGCCCAATTAATGTGATATGTAGAGATAGTCTGCTGGTTGTGCTACCAATGCCAGACCTGGACCCTAGATGCAAGAACAATAAGAAAAATAACCTCTACTGAGATGAAATATGTTAGACGAATAACAGGAAACAGTCTGAGAGATCAGATCAGAAATGAAGAACAGAAAAAAGCTAGTAATAGCCTCCACCATAGAATATATAAACAAACAACAGATACATTGGTTTAGTCACGTGACAAGGCAGAAAGACCAAAACACAACACAACGAGCCTTCAGCAAACGTTGTGAGAACACCAGACCCAAAGGTCGACCCCGAAAAAGATGGATCGATGGAATATTAGAAACACTAGGAAGCATAACAGCAGCAGAAACGAACAGAAGAGCAAAAGACCGCAAATTATATCTCCCCTCGACGCTGAAAGGCAGATGAGGAAGGAAAGAAGAAGAATAAGAAGAAGAATAAGAAGAGACAGTCCAATAGTAATTCTATCTATCTATTGACCTTTCGAGCCGTAGCCGTCCCATAGGGCGTAGACCAAGATACTCCTTCTCTTATATGAATTTTTGTTCTAGCAGTTTTCAATTCGCTTAAAGATATTTGATCAAAACTCACCATTTGTCTCTGTTCTGTGCAAGTATCTCTATCTCATTGAGGGAGCCGATTCAATAGTAATTCTTCTCTTCTTCTACCTTTTTTAGCTTCCAGTGGAGCATAGGTCTTCAACAAGCACTTTCCAAGTCGTTCTGTTTTTTGCCATTAAGATCATTCCATGTCTTCCCCATCATCTTCATCTCTGCTTCTATCTGTCTTCTCCAAGAATTCTTTGGTCTTCCTCTTTGTCTTTTCCCCTGGGGATTTCAAAAAAGTTCCTGTTGTGTAATACTCTCAGTTGGCTTCCGTAGTGTGTGTCCTATCCAGCATAGTAATTGCCATTTATTAATTAAATGTTAGTGACCTCATTGCACTAAGCAATGCTTCTAGCTAGACCAGACGATTTAGACACGTGACCAAACCCTTGAATCTCTCGTCTCTTCACAATAGTCAAAACATCATCATCACGTGCCATACCGGTTGGCGTAGGCGATCATGTCCTTCTAACCACCGTGCATCGTATCAATTCTGCTGTTGACTGTTTTCCATGCCATGACACCAAGCTATCTAGTATTCTCTCTCTTTGTCGTCCGCGATCTCTCATTCCCTATATTTTGCCAGTTGTAACCAAGTATTCCAACTTTCCTCTTCTCATGATGTGCCCGAAAAAATGTTGATTGTTTCTTTCTGATGTTTCTTAGGAGCTCCCTTTTTGTGTTGACTTCCATGAGCATTTCCTCGTTGGTCTTTTTAGTTATCCAGGGAACTTTCAACATTCTTCTGAGAAATCCCATCTCTGTCGCCTCTAATCTTCATTTCATTGTTTGTTTACTGTCCATGATTCGCATCCATATGTCGAATTGGCTCTATATAGCACGGATGAACATTTTTTTATCACTTCTATTGACGTAGACGTCTTGCATAAGACGTTTTTCATATTTTTAAATGCTATTTTGACCTGAGCTATTGTACATTTTATTTATGTGGTGCATCTCCAATCTGATGTTATTATTGTGCCCATGTATTTGACGCGTTGTACTTGTTTCAGGTTTGTCCTGTCTATTTTTATGCTGCATGATGGTGATGATTGTTTCTCCGATATGATCATTACAACTGTTTGCAAATACTTCTGGGACCCGTAATTCCTCCTCTTCTCCTTCGTCTTTTTTCTTCTTCTACCTTTTAGCACCCTGTGGAGCATGTGTCTTCAATAAACATTTTTCAAGCCGTTCTGTTTACTGCCATTCTTTTTATGAAAAGATCACTACATGTTCTCCATCACACAGGAACTAATGGATTATTCACACAGTAACTAAAGGATTATTCACACAGGAACTAAAGGATTATTCACACAGTAACTAAAGGATTATTCACACAGGAACTAAAAGATTACTCACACAGTAACTAAAGGATTATTCACACAGTAAATAAAGGGTTATTCACACAGAAACTAAAGGATTATTCACACAGAAACTAAAGGATTATTCACACAGTAACTAAAGGATTATTCACACAGTAACTAAAGGGTTATTCACACAGAAACTAAAGGATTATTCACACAGAAACTAAAGGGTTATTCACACAATAACTAAAGAATTATTCACACAGTAACTAAAGAATTATTCACACAGTAACTAAAGAATTATTCACACAGTAACTAAAGAATTATTCACACAGAAACTAAAGGGTTATTCACACAATAACTAAAGAATTATTCACGCAGTAACTAAAGAATTATTCACACAGTAACTAAAGAATTATTCACACAGTAACTAAAGGGTTATTCACACAGAAACTAAAGGATTATTCACACAGTAACTAAAGGGTTATTCACACAGAAACTAAAGGATTATTCACACAGAAACTAAAGGGTTATTCACACAATAACTAAAGAATTATTCACACAGTAACTAAAGAATTATTCACACAGTAACTAAAGGATTATTCACACAGTAACTAAAGGGTTATTCACACAGAAACTAAAGGATTATTCACTCAGAAACTAAAGGGTTATTCACACAATAACTAAAGAATTATTCACACAGTAACTAAAGAATTATTCACACAGTAACTAAAGAATTATTCACACAGTAACTAAAGAATTATTCACACAGAAACTAAAGGGTTATTCACACAGAAACTAAAGAATTATTCACGCAGTAACTAAAGAATTATTCACACAGTAACTAAAGAATTATTCACACAGTAACTAAAAGATTATTCACACAGTAACTAAAGAATTATTCACACAGTAACTAAAGAATTATTCACACAGAAACTAAAGGATTATTCACACAGTAACTAAAAGATTATTCACACAGTAACTAAAGAATTATTCACACAGTAACTAAAGGATTATTCACACAGTAACTAAAGAATTATTCACACAGAAACTAAAGGATTATTCACACAGTAACTAAAGGATTATTCACACAGTAACTAAACGATTATTCACACAGTAACTAAAGGATCATTCACACAGTAACTAAAGGATTATTCACACAGTAACTAAAGAATTATTCACACAGTAACTAAAGGATTATTCACACAGTAACTAAAGAATTATTCACACAGTAACTAAAGAATTATTCACACAGTAACTAAACGATTATTCACACAGTAACTAAAAGATTATTCACACAGTAACTAAACGATTATTCACACAGTAACTAAAGGATCATTCATACAGACAGCATTACATCATCCGGGCACGATCATTCATACAGAAGCTAATGGGTCATCAGACAGACTGGCAACTGTACCTTAATCGCTATTTCAGGACATCCCGCCTTCGGTTCAAATTTCTGCATTATGAGAATCGTAATTTTTCCACACGTCTCGACAGAATGGCGCTAAGTATTTCCACTAATTCTCCATTGTTGATAATTAGTACCTCCGTTGAAAGCGTCACGGCTGATCAGCTCTCTTATTAACAAACAAAACAAAAAACGTAGAACGAGGCTAATAAATTCAACTTTGTTGTTTCCAAAATCACTTCCGCCATTTCCTGCTGGATTAGCCAGTGTCAATTAGTTCGTATTTCTTTTGTTCTCCCGCTCTCTGACAAGGTGATATCCAGAATCGTTCTCAAAGCTCGCTGGCTTTAAAAATAAAAAGAAGTTGGTTGTTATTTTAACAATAATGTTTTATGGTATTTTTTGTTGTTGGGAGGATAATAAATAAATATCTGACTCCCTAACTTATTAGCTCTAGGGCGTATCGTGAGTTTATACAGTCCTCCCGGTCAAGTCATGTGTTGCGAACCCTACCTAACCTGTTGTTTTATTTTTGTAATTATTTTTTTTTATACTTCTGTTATTATTTTCTTAGAAGTAATGATAATAACAAAGAAAATGACATAGCCGCAGTGCACAATAAAGACAAGTGGAACAATATTAAAACAGGTAAATGAATTTAAATATCTGGGAACTTTGTTAACCTCAGATGGTAGATGTACAACAGAAGTAAGATACAGAGTGGCTCAGACAAAAGCAGCTTTCCAAAATAGTGAGGAAGACACTGTGCAATCCATTTTGACAATAGAAACAAGTAAAATAGTTCTTAAATGTTATGTAGAGTCAGTCTTAACATATAGATGTGAATCATAGATAATAGGACAAAAGACAAGAAAATCACTGGAGGCTGTAGAAATGTGGTTTTACAGATGAGTGTTGAGAATACCATGGACAGCTAAGAAGAGTAATGAAAACGTTCTGAGGGAAGCCAAGGCAAAAAGAGAGCTAATTTCCAATATTAGGAAGAAACAAACATCATTTTTTGGCCATGTAATGAGAAGAGAACAACTGGAATATATTGTAACAACTGGGAAAATTGAGGGACGAAGAGATAGAGGGAGGCAAAGAGAAAAAATGCCAAACAGTTTAAGAGAATGGTTTGGCAGAAGGTCAACAACGAAAATGATAAATAACTGTCGAGATCGAAAGTTGTGGAGAGACATGATCACCTACGCCAGCAGGCACGGTACTTGATGATGATAATTATTTCCTTGTATTTGGCTAGTTCCAATATATGCTGTTCCTCTATACTACATTCAAATGGTACTGTAAGCTCTATTAAGATGACGTGGGTCATATCTGACGTGCACAATGCAATGTCCGGATGCATTTTAGATCTCCTGATGCACTCTGGGTACTTCCCTCGCCCTGGAAGGTCAACAGCCACCCCCCCCCCCTCCCGTCATTCGCTATATCCAGGATCGTTAAGTCGTTCCAGCTGTTCTACTTGGGGCGTGCGGCCTGTCCAGCTCTAGGGCGTGCGGCCTGTCCAGCTCTAGGGCGTGCGGCCTGTCCAGCTCTAGGGCGTGCGGCCTGTCCAGCTCTAGGGCGTGCGGCCTGTCCAGCTCTAGGGCGTGCGGCCTGTCCAGCTCTAGGGCGTGCGGCCTGTCCAGCTCTAGGGCGTGCGGCCTGTCCAGCTCTAGGGCGTGTGGCCTGTCCAGCTCTAGGGCGTGCGGCCTGTCCAGCTCTAGGGCGTGTGGCCTGTCCAGCTCTAGGGCGTGCGGTCTGTCCAGCTCTAGGGCGTGCGGCCTGTCCAGCTCTAGGGCGTGCGGCCTGTCCAGCTCTAGGGCGTGCGGCCTGTCCAGCTCTAGGGCGTGCGGCCTGTCCAGCTCTAGGGCGTGCGGCCTGTCCAGCTCTAGGGCGTGTGGCCTGTCCAGCTCTAGGGCGTGCGGCCTGTCCAGCTCTAAAAAAAAAGGTGTTCTTTGTAGCTGGTCGAACTTTAGTGTTTGCCTTCATCCTCGCTCCGTCCACGATGGCAGCCAGGGCATGCATCACTTTGTTGTGCTGTCACGTGTGTCGCCCTTGACCTAGTGCTGTCTTACATGAGGAAAGAATATGCTCCATCGTCTGTCTTCCTCCGCAAAGAGGACATCGATTGTCATCTGTTTTCCCCCACTTCACAAGGTTGCAGTCTGATGGTAGAAGGTCGCACATCGATTGTCATCTGTCTTCCCCCACTTCACAAGGTTGCAGTCTGATGGTAGAAGGTCGCACATCGATTGTCATCTGTCTTCCCCCACTTCACAAGGTTGCAGTCTGATGGTAGAAGGTCGCACATCGATTGTCATCTGTCTTCCCCCACTTCACAAGGTTGCAGTCTGATGGTAGAAGGTCGCACATCGATTGTCATCTGTCTTCCCCCACTTCACAAGGTTGCAGTCATTCCATGAGCAGCTGTCATTCCATGTTAGTGTCCCCTGTAAGGCCGTATGCCCTGTGGTCCATTGACCTTGCTGCACCTTTGTGCTGCTTTTTGCACACGTTTGTTCTCCTGGACACCTCTGATTTCCCTGACTACCATGCCCCTACGTTGTCTATTGGATACTTTTGACCACCATTGGACGTCTCCGCCAATCAGTTCGCATTTTCTTGTATCCCTGACTCAATGACAAGGCGATATCAAGAATCGTTCTCAAAGCTCGCTGGATTTAAAAATAAAAAGAAGTTGGTTCTTATTCCAACAATGGTGTTTTCTGATATTGTTTGTTTGGGGGACAATAGATAACTATCTGACTCCCTAACCCATTAGAAGCCGCGATAGCTCAGTGGTTAGTGAACTGAACTACAAAGGACATGAGGTCAAGTTCGATCCTAATTTGCGGTTTCAGGATTCACCCAACCTTAAATTTGTACCGGATTTTTTTCTGAGAAAGTAAAGCCCCACTGGCGTAATACCAACCATAGTATAAAAAAAAGTAAAGTACCCCCGTCACGCCAAGTAGCGTATAGGGAATATGGTGTTAGTGACCATAAATTTTACAGACCTTCGGCACATGATTTTTGGGGTAATGTGGTCGGTATTACGCCCGTGCCGCTTTACTTTCCAGAAAAAAATCAGGTACCCATTAAAGGCAGGATGAACCCGAAAGCCGTCGGTTGGGATCGAACCCTACCCCTTGTCCTTTGTAGTCCAGTTCACTAACCACTGAGCTATCGCGGCTCCCCAATACCAACCACATTACCCCAAAAATCATGTGCCGATGGTCTGTAAAGATTATGGTCACTAACGCCATATTTCCTATACGCCACTTGGCGTAATGGGCTCTTTACTTTTATGGAATAATAGAACAAAGGGGTATGTGTTAGCACTCGGAAAAATTGACAGACAATTTTTCCGAGTGCTAACAAATACTTCTTTGTTCTATTATTCCCTATTATCGCCTCGGAAGTTCCCCATATAATAATATTTATGTATTATTATTTGTACTCTTTACTTTTACTAACCCATTAAGCTCAAGGGCGTATCGTAAGTTTACAGTCCCCCCCCCCCCCCTTCCCATCCGGGCAAGTCACGAGTTGCGTCCCCTAACCTGCTTTTATTTATTTAATTTTCACTTCTGTTATTATTTATATTTCTGTTATTATTTATATTTCTGTTATTATTTATATTTCTGTTATTACTTGCATTCACAGCATCATCATCACTGTACCACACCGTTTACCGTAGGCGATCATGTCCTTCTGCAATTCTATGTCCTCGATTAATGCAATCAACTCTGTTCTTGACTGTTTTCCATGCTATTACACCACACTATCTAGTATCTTCTCTCTTTGTCGTCCGCGATCTCTCTTTTCCTATATTTTGCCAGTTGTTACCAAATATTCCAACTTTCCTCTTCTTATGATGCAAGTAAGTAAAGTAAAGTAAAGTACCCCCGTCACGCCAAGTGGCGTATAGGGAAATATGGTGTTAGTGACCCTATATTTTACAGACCTTCAGCACATGATTTTTGGCGTAATGTGGTCAGTATTACGCCCGTGCTGCTTTACTTTCCCAGAAAAAAATCCGGTACCTATTAAAGGCTGGGTGAACCGGAAGCCGTCGGTTGGGATCGAACCCTACCCCTTGTCCGTGGTAGTCCAGTTCACTAACCACTGAGCTATCGCGGCTCCCTCTTCTTATGATGTGCCCCCGAAAATTGTCGATTTTGTTTTTTTTTTAAATGTATTCTATAAGCTCTCTTTTTGTGTCGGCTTCTGAATATTTCCATGTTGGTTGTATAACTGTCCATGGAACTCTCAACATTCTTCTGAAAAGAATTCCGTCACTGTGGCCTCTAATGGAGGATTTCATCTGGTTGTTCCTTTTTTCTTCTACCTTTCAGCTCCCTGTGGAGCATAGGTCTTCAACATACACTTTCCAAGTCGTTCTGTTTCTTGCCATTCTTTTAAGATCATTCCATGTCTTCCCCATCATCTTCATCTGTGCTTCTGCCTGTCGTCTCCAAGAATGTCTTGGTTTTCCTCTTTGTCTTTTCCCCTGGGGATTCCAAAAAGGGCATGTTGTGTAATACTCTCAGTTGACTTTTGAAGTGTGTGTCCTATGCAACGTCATTGTCTTCGATGTATCTCTTTATCCACTGGTATTTGACTGGTACATTTTCATAATTCTATGTCAGCGATTTTGTCCTGCCATTTCCATCCTTTTATTCTGCGCAAGCATTCATTTTAATGAAGGTCTGTATCTTCATGATTGTCAATTGTGTTGTTCTCCATGTTTCACAGCCATATAATAAGACTGACTTAACATTGCAGTTGAACATTTGTTGTTGTTGTTGTCTACTGTCCATGATATATTTCCATAGGTCAAGATTGGCTCTATATGGCACCATTGAACTCTCTTTCTAATTGTTAGTATAGACTTTTGGAACAAGACGTTTTTTCATTCAATGAAATGCTACTTTGGTCCCTGTTATTTCTGACTTTTATTCATCATCATGTGCCATACCGGCTGGCTTAGGCGATCATGTCTCTCCACAATCTTCTATCTACAGTGCATCGTGTCAGTTCTGTTGTTGACTATTTTTTTTATGACATGACACCAAGCTATCCAGTATTTTCTTTCTTTGTCGCCCGCGATCTCTCTTTCCTTTTATTTTGCCAGTTGTAACCAAGTATTACAACTTTCAACTTCTCATGATGTGCACAAAAAATGTTGATTGCTTCTTTCTGATGTTTTTAAGAGCTCCCTTTTTGTGTTGGCCTCTTGAGAACTTCCTCATTGGTCTTTTTAGCTGTCCAGGGAACTTTCAACATTCTTCTGAGAAATCACATCTCTGTGGCCTCTAATCGTCTTTTCATTTGTTTGTCTACTGTCCATGATTCGCTTCCATAGGTCAGAATTGGTTCTATATTGCACCGATGAACTCTCTTTCTCTCTTCTATTGACATAGATTTGTTGCATAAGATATTTTTCATTTTCTGAAATGCTATTTTGTCCTTAGCTATTCTGCTTTTTATTTCTGTGGTGCATCTCCCATCTGATGTTATTACCATTTGTTTAAAAAAAAATCTCTTATCTTTTATTATTATCATTTTTAAAAAATCTCTTATCTTTTATTATTACTATTTTTTAAAAATCTTTTTTATATTTTATTATTAAAATGTTCGTTTTCTCTTTAATTTCATACCTCCGAGGCACCCCTCTGGTCCTGTACACGCAACGCCGCCGCTGGCTTCAGGGTATCTCGGGTCGTTAATTTATGATAAGTAAGACTTCTCCATGTTATGAGGTATTTGGTGTCAGCGAAAAGTAAAAGTCGTCCCCTTTTGTCTTGCCAGGCATATGGGGAATATTGTGTTTATATAGTAACCTTATTTATAACGAACGCGGCACGTTTTTATTTTGTGGGAGGAGGGGAGAATTTGGTCAGTATCACGCCATGCCGCATGTCGCCATCATCACGTACAATGCCTGCTGGCGTAGATGATCATGTCTCTCCACAACTTTCGATCTCGACAGTTATCTATCATTTCTGTTGTTGACCTTCTGCCAAGCAATTCTCCTAAACTGTCTGGTATCTTTTTTCTTTGCTTCCCTCTATCTCTTCGTCCCTCAATTTTCTCAGTTGTTACAATATATTCTAGCTGTTCTCTTCTCATTACATGGCCAACAAATTATGATTGTTTCTTCTTAATATTGGAAATTAGCTCTCTTTTTGCTTTGTCCTGTTTCAGAACGTTTTCATTACTCTTCTTAGCTGTCCATAGTATTCTCAACATTCTTCTGTAAAACCACATTTCTACTGCGTCCAGTAATTTCTTTGTCTGTTGCCCTATTGTCCGTGATTCACATCCATATGTTAAGACTGGCTCTATTAACATTTAAGAACTCTTTTTTTCTTGTTTCTATTGTCAAAAATGGATTGCATAGTATCTTCCTCATTTTTTGGAAAGCTGCTTTTGCCTGAGCCATTCTGCATCTCACCTTTTGTTGTACACCTACCATCTGAGCTTAACAAAGTTCATCATCATCATCATCATCGTGTGCCCTCTCCGCAACGAAGGTTGGCTACCATGGATCGCCATTCTACTATGTTTCTTGCTTTGATGGTGCAGGCTGACATAGATTGACTTGTCCATCTTTTGATGTTACTCGTCCATGTTAGTCTTGGTCTGCCTCTGCCTCTTTTGCCTTGTATTTTCCTTCCAATATTACTTTTAGTAGGCTGTTGTGTCTTTTAACATGCCCCAAAAATTTCATTTGTCTTGTCTTAATTGTGTCCAGCAGTTCTCTTTTTATTTTCAGTTGTTTTAAAACTTCATCATTTGTTGTCTTGTTTCCATCCAATTCTACCTATTCTTCTATAAATCCACATTTCAAAGGCTTCAACACAGTTCCCAAATATCTAAATTCATTTACCTGTTTTAATATTGTTCCACTTGTCTTTATTTTTCACCGAGGTGATGTCTTTTTCCTTGTTGTTACTGTTACTTGTCTTGTTGCTATTAAGGCTGAGTCCTTTATTTTATCTTTCCTTCACTATAATGTCTTACATTTCATGTTGGGCACTTACTACACCAAGCAGAATTCACTCATAAACATGCGGGTTCCAGCTCAGCAAAGGAGCCAATAGGATCTAGGCTATAAATGTAGAAGTGAAATTATATTGTGAATATATACGTCTTCATGTGCACAATAAGCGATAAAGCTGTTAATAAATGTGAAGATAAATAATTCCCGTAATGTTGTAAAAGAGTGAAGTATTACATGTTACAGTACTAACCTTCACCGTTTTGAAAGGGGGAAAGCGAGAAGAGTGCGTTTCTCCTTGATGTTATTATTTCCGACAGCCATTGAGTGAGGTACCTATTTCTTACCCCCGGTTGAGTCGTCAGGATAAGTGAAATGAAAGCCACGATTGGTTTATCGCTAATTCGAAGTGCTAACCAGCGTGCTAATGTGGTTGTCACGAATGTGGATGTAAATGAAATGGCATTTGTTGGTGTGACGTTATACGTCCTCTATTCTCGGATATTCATTTAAGATGGAGATTTACACACACACAAATCTGTATGTACTTTTACCATTCTTTCTCGCTCTTTTCTTCTTTCTATTATTCCCTCTTACTCTTTTTCTTACTTTCTACATTTGTCTCTCGCTCTCGTTCTTTCCTTATTTTTCTACCGTTCTCTCTCTCTCTCTCTCTATCTCTCTCCCTCTCTCCCATCACTTTCTCTTTCATTACTTTCCATCGTTCTCTCCCTCGCTGTCTTTCTTTTTTCCTTATATTCTACCGTTCTCTCTCTCTCTGTCTTTCTCTTTCCTTATATTCTACCGTTCTCTCTCTCGTTGTCTTTCTCTTTCCTTATATTCTACCGGTCTCTCTCTCTCGTTGTCTTTCTCTTTCTTTATATTCTACTGTTCTCTCTCTCGTTGTCTTTCTCTTTCCTTATATTGTTCTCTCTCTCTCTATCTGTCTTTCTCTCTCATTACTTTCTACCGCTCTCTCTCTCTCTCACGGTCTTCTCTCTCATTACTTTCTACCGTTCTCTCCTCTGTCTTTCTCTCTCATTACTTTCTACCGCTCTCTCTCACTGTCTTTCTCTCTCATTACTTTCTACCGTTCTCTCTCTCTCTCTCTCTCTCTCTCTGTCTTTCTCTCTCATTAATTTCCACCGTTCTCTCTCACTGTCTTTCTCTCTCATTACTTTCTACCGTTCTCTCTCACTGTTTTTCTCTCTCATTAATTTCTACCGTTCTCTCTCGCTGTTTTTCTCCTTCTTTATTTTCTGCCGTTCTCTCTCGCTTCCTCTTTCTCCTTCCTTAGTTTCTAGCGTTCTCTTTCTCTCCTTGTATTTCTTTCTCATTACTTTCTACCGTTCTCTCTCTCTCTCTCTCTCGTTGTCTTTCTCTTTCCTTATATTCTACCGTTTTCTCTTTCGTTGTCTTTTTCTTTTCTTATATTCTACCGTTTTCTCTTTCGTTGTCTTTCTCTTTTCTTATATTCTACCGTTTTCTCTTTCGTTGTCTTTCTCTTTTCTTATATTCTACCGTTTTCTCTCCCGTTCTCTTTCTGAAATATATATATGCATATGTCTGTTTCTATATCTTGATTTCTTCAAATCTGTATGTATTATTTATCTTCCTAAATGACCGTCAGTCCGTCTGTCACTCCCTCTCTTTCTCTCTGTTTAAGTAGTCGTTTCACTATCTAATCTACCAACCTATCTATCCATCAATCTATCCATCCATCCATCCATCCATCCATCCATCCATCCATCCATCCATCCATCCATCCATCCATCCATCCATCCATCCATCCATCCATCCATCCATCCATCCATCCATCCATCAATCCATCCATCCATCCATCCATCAATCCATCCATCCATTCATCAATCCATCCATCCATCAATCCATCCATCCATCAATCCATCCATCCATCCATCCATCCATCCATCATCCATCCATCCATTCATCCATCCATCCATCAATCCATCCATCCATCAATCCATCCATCCATCCATCCATCCATTCATCCATCCATCAATCCATCCATCCATCTATTCATCCATCCATCAATCCATCCATCCATCAATCCATCCATCAATCCATCCATCCATCCATCCATCAATCCATCCACCCATCCATCAATCCATCCATCCATCCATCCATCCATCAATCCATCCATCCATCCATCAATCCATCCATCCATCCATCCATCCATCCATCCATCCATGAATCCATCCATCCATCCACCCATCAATCCATCCATCCATCCATCCATCAATCCATCCATCCATCCATCCATCCATCAATCCATCCATCCATCCATCCATCAATCCATCCATCCATCCATCAATCCATCAATCCATCCATTCATCCATCCATCAATCCATCCATCAATCCATCAATCCATCCATCCATCCATCCATCCATCCATCAATCCATCCATCCATCCGTTGCTTCATCCCACCTCTACTATTGTCCTTTTTTCTCCCTATCCTTTCCTTCCCTAAATCACTGGAGTCTGTAGAGATGTGGTTTTACAGAAGAATGTTGAGAATACCATGGACAACTAAGAAGAGTAATGAAAACGTTCTGAAAGAGGCCAAAGTAAAAAGAGAGCTAATTTCCAATAGCTTAAGATAATGGACATTACCCCAAAAATCATGTGCTGAAGGTCTGTAAAATATAGGGTCACTAACACCATATTTCCCTATACGCCACTTGGCGTGACGGGGGGTACTTTACTTTTACTTTTTTTTTTAAGATAATGGCTTGACAGAAGGTTACAATAGAAATGATAAATAACTGTCGAGATCGAAAGTTGTGGAGAGACATGATCACCTACGCCAGCAGGCCTGGTACTTGATGATGATGAACCTTTCCTATCTTATCTTATCCTATCTTATCTTATTCTATTTATATTATCCTATTTTTATCTCACTTATCCTATTTATCTTATCATATTTATCGTATACTATTTATCTTATCCTATTTATCTAACCTATCATATTTATCTTATCCTATCTGTCTTATCCTATCTCATCCTATCTAATCTTATCCTATTTATCTTAGCTTATCCTATTTACACTATCAAAGTTCATCATCAAGTACCGTGCCTACTGGCGTAGGTGATCATGTGTCTCCACAACTTTCGATCTCAGCAGTTATTTATCATTTCTGTTGTTGACCTTCTGCCAAGCCATTCTCTGAAGCTGTCTGTTATTTTTTCTCTCTGCTTCCCTCTATCTCTTCGTCCCTCAATTTTTCCGGTTATTACAATATATTCCAGTTGTTTTCTTCTCATTACATGGCAAAATAATGATGACTGTCTCTTCCTAATATTGGAAATTAGCTCTCTTTTTGCTTTGACTTCTCTCATAACATTTTCATTACTCTTCTTAGCTGTCCATGGTACTCTCAACATTCTTCTGTAAAACCACATTTCTACAGACTCCAGTGATTTTCCTGTCTGTTGTCCTATTGTCCATGATTCGCATCTATATATCAAGACTAGCTCTACATAACATTTAAGAACACTTTTTCTTGTTTCTATTGTCAAAAAATGGATTGCATAGTATCTTATTTTTTGGAAAGCTGCTTTTGCCTGTCCAATTTATCTTATTCTATTTGTCATATTCTATGTATCTTTATCCCTTATTTTCACTTTATTTCTCTGTATCTTTCCTACTTTATTTCTTTCTTCTACTCTCTCTCTCTCTCTCTCTTTCTCTTCTAATCTCTCCCCTCCCCCTTCCACCCTCCAATTCGCTACTAATGAAGAAAACTAAACCCATTTGTAGTTTCTCCCAATGCAACAGGTATAGATTCTGTCAAATCACTAATTATGAGATCTATTTCGTTTTTAATATTACTGGAAGTCAATGAAATAAAATCGATTTTAAAAGTAATTAATATAATATAGTGATTCAATCACCATCGTTAAGATATCCAAACATTTCTATGGCAGCTAAACAACAAATGAGAAATAGGATTTTCATACCAACTTTGTGCTATGAAAGTCAAACATGGACCCTTTCTAAATCACATTTAAGAAAGATCAATACATGTGAGATGCGATGCTTGAGAAAAGTAACAAACAACACAAGAAGAGATAGAATACCAAATGAAACCATAAGAAAAATGGTAGGAATAAAACCCTGCCAAGAATATATAGAACAACAACAACTTAAATGGTTTGGCCACCTGGTCAGAATGAATCCTCACCAATCACCATCAAGAGCGTTCTTCTCGAGAATGCGTGGAAAAAGACCAAGAGGAAGACCCAGAAAGAAGATGGATAGATGCAGTGACAGAGACATGTAACAACAAAGGAAAATCACTAATTCAGACAGTTCGAGCAGCTCAAGAACGACAAATGATATAAACCACAACACCTTTTAGGTATCAGTGAGAAAAAGAAAAGAAGATGGATAGATGCAGTGAAAGAGACATGTAACAACAAAGGAAAATCACTAATTCAGACAGTTCGAGCAGCTCAAGAACGACAAATGATATAACCACGACACCTTTTCGGTAACAGTGAGAAAGAGAAAAGAAGATGGATAGATGCAGTGACAGAGACATGTAACAACAAAGGAAAATCAATAATTCAGACAGTTCGAGCAGCTCAAGAACGACATATGATATAACCACGACACCTTTTCGGTATCAGTGAGAAAGAGAAAAGAAGATGAATAGATGCAGTGATAGAGACATGTAACAACAAAGGAAAATCACTAATTCAGACAGTTCGAGCAGCTCAAGAACGACAAATGATATAACCACGACACCTTTTCGGTAACAGTGAGAAAGAGAACAGAAGAAGATGGATAGATGCAGTGACAGAGACATGTAACAACAAAGGAAAATCACTAATTCAGACAGTTCGAGCAGCTCAAGAACGACAAATGATATAACCACGACACCTTTTCGGTAACAGTGAGAAAGAGAAAAGAAGATGGATAGATGCAGTGACAGAGACATGTAACAACAAAGGAAAATCAATAATTCAGACAGTTCGAGCAGCTCAAGAACGACATATGATATAACCACGACACCTTTTCGGTATCAGTGAGAAAGAGAAAAGAAGATGAATAGATGCAGTGATAGAGACATGTAACAACAAAGGAAAATCACTAATTCAGACAGTTCGAGCAGCTCAAGAACGACAAATGATATAACCACGACACCTTTTCGGTAACAGTGAGAAAGAGAACAGAAGAAGATGGATAGATGCAGTGACAGAGACATGTAACAACAAAGGAAAATCACTAATTCAGACAGTTCGAGCAGCTCAGGAACGACAAATGATATAACCACGACACCTTTTCGGTAACAGTGAGAAAGAGAACAGAAGAAGATGGATAGATGCAGTGACAGAGACATGTAACAACAAAAGAAAATCACTAATTCAGACAGTTCGAGCAGCTCAAGAACGACAAATGATATAAACCACGACACCTTTTCGGTATTAGTGAAAAAAGAGAAACGAAGAGAGAAGATTTAATAAACTGTATATCTTTGGTTCATTTTCACATATTAGCAATTTCTTGAGTAGTATACTTTCATGTATCGAATATTTGCTCGACTCCGTAAGAGCTTATTTCCCGTGAGGATCGTGTAGCTGTGAAACTCGTTACTTCTGGGAGATTTCACTCACATTTTGAACACGGCAATTCTCGTAACGAGTATTACTATATTTTATCAACGAAAAAAAGTGTCAATAATAATTGTCTTCTTCTTCTTCTGCTTCTACCTTTTAGCTCCCTGTGGAGCATAGGTCTTCAACAAACACTTTCAGCTCTCTGTGGAGCATAGGTCTTCAACAAACACTTTCAGCTCTCTGTGGAGCATAGGTCTTCAGCAAACACTTTCAGCTCTCTGTGGGGCATAGGTTTTCAACAAACACTTTCAGCTCTCTGTGGGGCATAGGTCTTCAACAAACACTTTCAGCTCCCTGTGGAGCATAGGTCTTCAACAAACACTTTCAGCTCTCTGTGGGGCATAGGTCTTCAACAAACACTTTCATCTCTCTGTGGGGCATAGGTCTTCAACAAACACGTTCAGCTCTCTGTGGGGCATAGGTCTTCAACAAACACTTTCATCTCTCTGTGGGACATAGGTCTTCAACAAACACTTTCAGCTCTATGTGGGGCATAGGTCTTCAACAAACACTTTCAGCTCTCTGTGGAGCATAGGTCTTCAACAAACGCTTTCAGCTCTCTGTGGAGCATATGTCTTCAACAAACGCTTTCAGCTCTCTGTGTAGCATAGGTCTTCAACAAACGCTTTCAGCTCTCTGTGGAGCATAGGTCTTCAACAAACGCTTTCAGCTCTCTGTGGAGCATAGGTCTTCAACAAACACTTTCAGCTCCCTGTGGAGCATAGGTCTTCAACAAACACTTTCAGCTCTCTGTGGGGCATAGATCTTCAACAAACACTTTCATCTCTCTGTGGGGCATAGGTCTTCAACAAACACGTTCAGCTCTCTGTGGGGCATAGGTCTTCAACAAACACTTTCATCTCTCTGTGGGGCATAGGTCTTCAACAAACACTTTCAGCTCTCTGTGGGGCATAGGTCTTCAACAAACACTTTCAGCTCTCTGTGGAGCATAGGTCTTCAACAAACGCTTTCAGCTCTCTGTGGAGCATATGTCTTCAACAAACGCTTTCAGCTCTCTGTGTAGCATAGATCTTCAACAAACGCTTTCAGCTCTCTGTGGAGCATAGGTCTTCAACAAACGCTTTCAGCTCTCTGTGGAGCATAGGTCTTCAACAAACACTTTCAGCTCTCTGTGGAGCATAGGTCTTCAACAAACACTTTCAGCTCTATGTGGAGCATAGGTCTTCAACAAACACTTTCAGCTCTCTGTGGAGCATAGGTCTTCAACAAACACTTACCAAGTAGTTCTGTTTCATGCCATTCTTTTAAGGTTATTCCATGTCTTCCCCATCATATTCATTTCTGCTTCTGTCTGTCTGCTCCAAGAATTCTTTGGTCTTCCTCTTTGTCTTTTCCCCTGGGGATTCCAAAAAAGGGCATGTTGTGTAATACTCTCAGTTGGCTTCCGCAGTGTGTCCTATCCAGCGCCATCGTCTTCACTGTATCTCTTTATCCACTTGTATTTGACGGTACATTTTCATAATTCTATGTTAGTGAATTTGTCCTGCTATTTGTATCCTTTTATTCTGCGTAAGCATCCATTAATGAAAGTCTGTATCTTCATGGTTGTCATTTTTGTTGTTCTCCATGTTTCACAGCTATATAATAGGACCGACTTAACATTGGAGTTGAACATTGTTATAGTAATAATTGTGGCTTTTGATATATGTTTATATTTCTTGACAACAATAACTATAAATTAATATATTTTGTCATTTATTGACAACAAGAATTATGAATTAATACACTTTGTCATTTTTTGACAACAAGAATTATGAATTAATATACTTTGTCATTTTTTGACAACAAGAATTATGAATTAATATACTTTGTCATTTCTTGACAACAAGAATTATGAATTAATATACTCTGTCATTTCTTGACAACGGGAATTATGAATTAATATACTTTGTCATTTTTTGACAACAAGAATTATGAATTAATATACTTTGTCATTTCTTGACAACAAGAATTATGAATTAATATACTTTGTCATTTCTTGACAACAAGAATTATGAATTAATATACTTTGTCATTTCTTGACAACAAGAATTATGAATTAATATACTTTGTCATTTCTTGACAACAAGAATTATGAATTAATATACTTTGTCATTTCTTGACAACAAGAATTATGAATTAATATACTCTGTCATTTCTTGACAACGGGAATTATGAATTAATATACTTTGTCATTTCTTGACAACGGGAATTATGAATTAATATACTCTGTCATTTCTTGACAACAAGAATTATGAATTAATATACTTTGTCATTTCTTGACAACGGGAATTATGAATTAATATACTCTGTCATTTCTTGACAACGGGAATTATGAATTAATATACTCTGTCATTTCTTGACAACGGGAATTATGAATTAATATACTCTGTCATTTCTTGACAACAAGAATTATGAATTAATATACTCTGTCATTTCTTGACAACAAGAATTATGAATTAATATACTTTGTCATTTCTTGACAACAAGAATTATGAATTAATATACTCTGTCATTTCTTGACAACAAGAATTATGAATTAATATACTTTGTCATTTCTTGACAACAAGAATTATGAATTAATACACTTTGTCATTTCTTGACAACAAGAATTATGAATTAATATACTTTGTCATTTCTTGACAACAAGAATTATGAATTAATATACTTTGTCATTTCTTGACAACAAGAATTATGAATTAATATACTCTGTCATTTCTTGACAACAAGAATTATGAATTAATATACTCTGTCATTTCTTGACAACAAGAATTATGAATTAATATACTCTGTCATTTCTTGACAACAAGAATTATGAATTAATATACTTTGTCATTTCTTGACAACAAGAATTATGAATTAATATACTTTGTCATTTCTTGACAACAAGAATTATGAATTAATATACTTTGTCATTTCTTGACAACAAGAATTATGAATTAATATACTCTGTCATTTCTTGACAACAAGAATTATGAATTAATATACTCTGTCATTTCTTGACAACGGGAATTATGAATTAATATACTTTGTCATTTCTTGACAACGGGAATTATGAATTAATATACTCTGTCATTTCTTGACAACAAGAATTATGAATTAATATACTTTGTCATTTCTTGACAACGGGAATTATGAATTAATATACTCTGTCATTTCTTGACAACGGGAATTATGAATTAATATACTCTGTCATTTCTTGACAACGGGAATTATGAATTAATATACTCTGTCATTTCTTGACAACAAGAATTATGAATTAATATACTTTGTCATTTCTTGACAACGGGAATTATGAATTAATATACTCTGTCATTTCTTGACAACGGGAATTATGAATTAATATACTCTGTCATTTCTTGACAACGGGAATTATGAATTAATATACTCTGTCATTTCTTGACAACGAGAATTATGAATTAATATACTTTGTCATTTCTTGACAACAAGAATTATGAATTAATATACTTTGTCATTTCTTGACAACAAGAATTATGAATTAATATACTTTGTCATTTCTTGACAACAAGAATTATGAATTAATATACTCTGTCATTTCTTGACAACGAGAATTATGAATTAATATACTTTGTCATTTCTTGACAACAAGAATTATGAATTAATATACTCTGTCATTTCTTGACAACGGGAATTATGAATTAATATACTCTGTCATTTCTTGACAACGGGAATTATGAATTAATATACTCTGTCATTTCTTGACAACGGGAATTATGAATTAATATACTCTGTCATTTCTTGACAACGAGAATTATGAATTAATATACTCTGTCATTTCTTGACAACAAGAATTATGAATTAATATACTCTGTCATTTCTTGACAACAAGAATTATGAATTAATATACTCTGTCATTTCTTGACAACGAGAATTATGAATTAATATACTCTGTCATTTCTTGACAACAAGAATTATGAATTAATATACTTTGTCATTTCTTGACAACAAGAATTATGAATTAATATACTTTGTCATTTCTTGACAACAAGAATTATGAATTAATATACTTTGTCATTTCTTGACAACAAGAATTATGAATTAATATACTTTGTCATTTCTTGACAACGGGAATTATGAATTAATATACTTTGTCATTTCTTGACAACAAGAATTATGAATTAATATACTTTGTCATTTCTTGACAACAAGAATTATGAATTAATATACTCTGTCATTTCTTGACAACAAGAATTATGAATTAATATACTTTGTCATTTCTTGACAACAAGAATTATGAATTAATATACTTTGTCATTTCTTGACAACAAGAATTATGAATTAATATACTTTGTCATTTCTTGACAACGGGAATTATGAATTAATATACTTTGTCATTTCTTGACAACAAGAATTATGAATTAATATACTTTGTCATTTCTTGACAACAAGAATTATGAATTAATATACTTTGTCATTTCTTGACAACAAGAATTATGAATTAATATACTCTGTCATTTCTTGACAACAAGAATTATGAATTAATATACTTTGTCATTTCTTGACAACGGGAATTATGAATTAATATACTTTGTCATTTCTTGACAACAAGAATTATGAATTAATATACTTTGTCATTTCTTGACAACAAGAATTATGAATTAATATACTCTGTCATTTCTTGACAACAAGAATTATGAATTAATATACTCTGTCATTTCTTGACAACAAGAATTATGAATTAATATACTCTGTCATTTCTTGACAACAAGAATTATGAATTAATATACTCTGTCATTTCTTGACAACAAGAATTATGAATTAATATACTCTGTCATTTCTTGACAACAAGAATTATGAATTAATATACTCTGTCATTTCTTGACAACAAGAATTATGAATTAATATACTTTGTCATTTCTTGACAACAAGAATTATGAATTAATACACTTTGTCCTCAAGACAGCTAGACGCAAGACATTTCTACAAAGCAATAAAAGCAACTCCAGCGAGAAATTAAAACTATGATCCTACTGAGCTGATAAATGACAGACGGACAGCCAATATCAAATATCCAACATATGCAACAAGTAGATGGAAAGAATATTTTGAAGACCTATTAAACATGACAACAACTACCAATAAGACAACAGAAACCACACAATAACACACAAATACTGAACCCAACATCATGAATGAGGAAATCGAAGATGTAATCAAATATGCACCAAGAAGTAAAGCACCTGGTTAGATAATATCTATCTATTGACCTTTCGAGCCGTAACCGGCCCATAGGGCGTAGACCAAGATACACCTTCTCCTATATGAATTTTTGTTCTAGCAGTTTTCTTTTAAAGATATTTTATCAAATCTCGCCATCTGTCTCTGTTCTGTGCAAGCAGTTCTATCTCATTGAGGGAGCCGATTCCTGCTGCTCTTGCCTCTCTCATCAATGTTCTTCTCAGTGTCTCCCTGGGTCTTCCTCTTTTTCTTTTACCTGTTGTTTCCCATATGAGGGCTTGCTTTGCTATTCGATTATTATCTCTTCTCATCACATGTCCAACGTATGACCATCGTCTTTTCTTTATTACTGAAGATATTAGTGGTTGATTGGCGATTTCTCTAATTTCCTCGTTTGTTTTGAATTCGTTCCATTCTATACCAAGTATTTTCCTTAGACATTTATTTTCGAATGCGTTCAACTTTGTTTCTATATCTCTTGTTGTTTTCCAGCTTTCACACGCATACGTAAGGGTTGATAGTATATTAGATAATATACCAGTAGGAAAAATAGCAGTAACAGGAGAAACAGGAGTTACATGGCTGTAGAGAATATTCAATGCAGCATGACACAAACAAAAAACTCCAGAAGACTGGCAACAGGCTGTCACCGCATCAATATGGAAAAAGAAAGGTAGTAAAAGAGATTTCACTCAATATAGAGGTAAATCGCTTCTCATTCATGTAGGAAAGTTGTACACCAACATTGGGGAAAAAAGGCTGAGACCAATAATAGAACTACAGTTAAGCGATTCTCAAATGGGGTTCCGAAAAAGACAGAAGATGTACTGACGTTCTATTCACCAGAAAACAGGTAGCATAAAAGACGGTAGAACACAATCAAAATTTGTACATAGCTTTCATTGACCAGGAATAAGCATTCGACAGAGTAAACAGAGAACAACTGTGGGAGATACTAACAACATACGGAGTAAGCCAACTCTAACCAACCTTATTAAAAGTCTCTACATCAACAACAGCTGCAGGGTCAGAACAGCAGCAGGCTACATATACCACTTTGAAGTTAGATCAGGTGTAAGACAGGGGTGCGTACTATCCCCCCCCCCCCTTTTTTACTGTTTATTACATACATGGACTATATATGCAAGTTAGCCAACCCATCAGAGACAGAGGAGATCAACAAGCTTTTATTTGCAGACGATCAGGCACTAATACATGGACAATTATAAGATTTACAAGAACACTTAAATAGACTAACAGCACAGACAGAAAATACAACATGAAAATCAACATCAACAAAACAGGTCATGAATATCATCATCATCATCATCATGTGCCATACCGATTGACGTAGGCGATCATATCCTTCCACAATCTTCTATCTACAGTGCATCGTATCATTTCTGTTATTGATTGTTTTCCATGCCATGACTACAAGCTATCCAGTATTTTCTCTCTTTGTCATCCGCGACCTCTCTTTTCTTTTATTTTGCCAGTTGTAACCAAGTATTCCAACTTTCCTCTTCTCATGATGTGCCCCAAAAATGTTGATTGTTTCTTTCTGATTTTTTTTTTTAGGATATCCCTTTTTGTGTTGGCCTCTTTGAGAATTTCCTCATTGGTCTTTTTAGCTGTCCAGGGAACTTTCAACATTCTTCTGAGAAATCCTATCGTTGGGGCCTCTAATCGTCTTTTCATTTGTTTCATGAATATCACAAAAGAGAAACAGAACATCAAAATAACCAAAAGACGGCAGAAAAATAAAAAAAAATAGATGAATTTAAATACCTAGGAAGTCTAATGACAAACGACAAATCACAAACAGCAAAAATTGACTCAAGATGCAACAAAGCTTGTCAAAACATTGGACAGCTATAACCACTCTTGTGGAGATAACTCTAGAGGCAAAACGGGCATTCTACAATACAATCTTCATCCCAACGTGCTACCAATGTCAGTCCTGTGGGATTTGAACTCACAACCTCTCTGTCTCGAGACCGGCGTCTTGCCACGAGATCAACCAGTCCACAAAGCGGTAACATACAACTTGCCTGATATCTTTTTCTTGATATGGCTGGTTTTACACTATATCTCGCTACTGTCAAAGAGAAAACTTTGGTACCCATTTTCAAAGACTAGGCGGTCAAGAGGTAAAACGTTAGCCTTTGGACAAAAATATCCTTGGTTCGAGTCCCGTAAGAAACGGTGGGAATTGTTCACTTTGAATCCGTGGTTTCTTAGTGGCTTTACCCCCAATCCGTGGTTTCTTAGTTGCTTTACCCCCAATCCGTGGTTTCTTAGTGGCTTTACCCCAATCTGTGGTTTCTTAGTGGCTCTACCCCCAATCCGTGGTTTCTTAGTGACTTTACCCCAATCCGTGGTTTCTTAGTGACTTTACCCCAATCCGTGGTTTCCTAGTGGCTTTACCTTCAATCCTAGTGACTTTACCCCCAATCCGTGATTTTTTCGTTGCTTTACCCCCAATCCGTGGTTTCCTAGTGACTTTACCCTCAATCCGTGATTTCCTAGTGACTTTACCCCCAATCCGTGATTTCCTAGTGACTTTACCCCCAATCCGTGATTTCCTAGTGACTTTACCCCCAATCCGTGATTTCCTAGTGACTTTACCCCCAATCCGTGATTTCCTAGTGACTTTACCCCCAATCCGTGATTTCCTAGTGACTTTACCCTCAAATCCGTGATTTTCTCGCGGCCTTACCCTCAAATCTGTGATTTTCTCGCGGCCTTACCCTCAAATCTGTGATTTTCTCGCGGCTTTACCCTCAAATCCGTGGTTTCCTAGTGGCTTTACCACCAATCCGTGATTGTCTCGCGGCTTTACCCTCAATCCGTGATTTTCTCGCGACTTTTCCCTCAATCCATGATTTTCTCGCGACTTTACCCCCAATCCGTGGTTTCCTAGCGGCTTTACCCTCAATCCGTGATTTTCTCGTGGCTTTACCCACAATCCGTGGTTTTCCCCTTAATCTGTGGTTACCTTGTGACTTTACCCCCAATCCCTCATTTCCTCACGGCTTTACTCACACTCGGTGGTTTTCTCGTGGCTTTACCCCCAATCGGTGGTTTTCTCGTGGCTTTACCCCCAATCGGTGGTTTTCTCGTGGCTTTACGCTGTCCTCTGGCTAGACAGACACGATATCTGACCTTCTTGGACAAACACTTGAACCTCGTGTACACTCTACGCATCTGAAAGAATCCTTGAAAAGTCAAAATTATAAGCACAAAAAAATAATAGCAAAAAAATAGTCGCACAAAAATAGTCGCACAAAAATAATAGCACAAAAATAGTCGCACACAAATAGTCGCACACAAATAATAGCACAAAAATAGTCGCAAAAAATTAATCGCACAAAATTAGTCGCACAAAAATAGTCGCACAAAATTAGTCGCACAAAAATAATTGCACCAAAATAGTCGCACAAAAATAGTCGTACAAAATTAGTCGCACAAAAATAGTCGTACAAAATTAGCCGCACAAAAATAATTGCACCAAAATAGTCGCACAAAAATAGTCGTACAAAATTAGTCGCACAAAAATAGTCGCACAAAATTAGTCGCACAAAAATAATTGCACCAAAATAGTCGCACAAAAATAGTCGTACAAAATTAGTCGCACAAAAATAGTCGTACAAAATTAGTCGCACAAAAATAGCCGCACAAAAATAATTGCACCAAAATAGTCGTACAAAATTAGTCGCACAAAAATAGTCGTACAAAATTAGTCGCACAAAAATAGCCGCACAAAAATAATTGCACCAAAATAGTCGCATAAAAATTGCCGCTGCCCGAGCAAAACGTTAAGTAAGTCTTCCAATGACGACAAAACGTTAAGTAAGTCTTCCAATGACGACAAAACGTTAAGTAAGTCTTCCAATGTCGACAAAACGTTAAGTAAGTCTTCCAATGACGACAAAACGTTAAGTAAGTCTTCCAATGTCGACAAAACGTTAAGTAAGTCTTCCAATGACGACAAAACGTTAAGTAAGTCTTCCAATGACGACAAAACGTTAAGTAAGTCTTCCAATGACGACAAAACGTTAAGTAAGTCTTCCAATGACGACAAAACGTTAAGTAAGTCTTCCAATGACGACAAAACGTTAAGTAAGTCTTCCAATGACGACAAAACGTTAAGTAAGTCTTCCAATGACGACAAAACGTTAAGTAAGTCTTCCAATGACGACAAAACGTTAAGTAAGTCTTCCAATGACGACAAAACGTTAAGTAAGTCTTCCAATGACGACAAAACGTTAAGTAAGTCTTCCAATGACGACAAAACGTTAAGTAAGTCTTCCAATGACGACAAAACGTTAAGTAAGTCTTCCAATGACGACAAAACGTTAAGTAAGTCTTCCAATGACGACAAAACGTTAAGTAAGTCTTCCAATGACGACAAAACGTTAAGTAAGTCTTCCAATGACGACAAAACGTTAAGTAAGTCTTCCAATGACGACAAAACGTGTTAAACAAGAGTACCCATGCCGACAAAACGTTAAGTAAGTCTTCCAATGACGACAAAACGTGTTAAACAAGAGTACCCATGTCGACAAAACGTTAAGTAAGTCTTCCAATGACGACAAAACGTGTTAAACAAGAGTACCCATGTCTACAAAACGTTAAGTAAGTCTTCCAATGACGACAAAACGTGTTAAACAAGAGTACCCATGTCTACAAAACGTTAAGTAAGTCTTCCAATGACGACAAAACGTGTTAAACAAGAGTACCCATGTCTACAAAACGTTAAGTAAGTCTTCCAATGACGACAAAACGTGTTAAACAAGAGTACCCATGTCTACAAAACGTTAAGTAAGTCTTCCAATGACGACAAAACGTGTTAAACAAGAGTACCCATGTCTACAAAACGTTAAGTAAGTCTTCCAATGACGACAAAACGTGTTAAACAAGAGTACCCATGCCGACAAAACGTTAAGTAAGTCTTCCAATGACGACAAAACGTGTTAAACAAGAGTACCCATGTCGACAAAACGTTAAGTAAGTCTTCCAATGACGACAAAACGTGTTAAACAAGAGTACCCATGTCGACAAAACGTTAAGTAAGTCTTCCAATGACGACAAAACGTTAAGTAAGTCTTCCAATGACGACAAAACGTTAAGTAAGTCTTCCAATGACGACAAAACGTGTTAAACAAGAGTACCCATGTCTACAAAACGTTAAGTAAGTCTTCCAATGACGACAAAACGTGTTAAACAAGAGTACCCATGCCGACAAAACGTTAAGTAAGTCTTCCAATGACGACAAAACGTGTTAAACAAGAGTACCCATGTCGACAAAACGTTAAGTAAGTCTTCCAATGACGACAAAACGTGTTAAACAAGAGTACCCATGTCGACAAAACGTTAAGTAAGTCTTCCAATGACGACAAAACGTTAAGTAAGTCTTCCAATGACGACAAAACGTTAAGTAAGTCTTCCAATGACGACAAAACGTGTTAAACAAGAGTACCCATGTCGACAAAACGTTAAGTAAGTCTTCCAATGACGACAAAACGTGTTAAACAAGAGTACCCATGTCGACAAAACGTTAAGTAAGTCTTCCAATGACGACAAAACGTGTTAAACAAGAGTACCCATGTCGACAAAACGTTAAGTAAGTCTTCCAATGACGACAAAACGTGTTAAACAAGAGTACCCATGTCGACAAAACGTTAAGTAAGTCTTCCAATGACGACAAAACGTGTTAAACAAGAGTACCCATGTCGACAAAACGTTAAGTAAGTCTTCCAATGACGACAAAACGTGTTAAACAAGAGTACCCATGTCGACAAAACGTTAAGTAAGTCTTCCAATGACGACAAAACGTGTTAAACAAGAGTACCCATGCCGACAAAACGTGTTAAACAAGAGTACCCATGCCGACAAAACGTTAAGTAAGTCTTCCAATGACGACAAAACGTGTTAAACAAGAGTACCCATGTCTACAAAACGTTAAGTAAGTCTTCCAATGACGACAAAACGTGTTAAACAAGAGTACCCATGTCTACAAAACGTTAAGTAAGTCTTCCAATGACGACAAAACGTGTTAAACAAGAGTACCCATGCCGACAAAACGTGTTAAACAAGAGTACCCATGTCGACAAAACGTTAAGCAAGTCTAAAGTATACACACATGTATTCACAGTCTCACAGTATTTCAGCCCCACAACAGCTGGAAATAAAAATAAGAAGAGATAAGACCAAAATTATGAGACTGAATGCAGTTGGCAATAACCAAATAATAATAGGAGAAATATCTCTGCTAAACGTACAATCTTACATATATCTGGGCAGTAATATAGACAAAGAATGAAGAACAGAATGTGATGCCAAAATAAGGATATCAAAAGTAAGAGGGGCTTTCGTTGCACTGACAAACATATGGAAATCCAAAGAAATTCGGTTAAATACAAAAATTAAAATTGTTAATTCCAATGTTAAGTCAGTCTTATTATATGGCCGAGAAACATGGAGAACAACACAATTGACAATCATGAATATACAGACCTTCATTAAAATGAATGCTTGCGCAGAATAAAAGGATGGAAATGGCAGGACAAAATCGCTGACATAGAATTATGAAAATGTACCAGTCAAATACCAGTGGATAAAGAGATACAGCGAAGACGATGACGTTGCATAGGACACACTTCAAAAGTCAACTGAGAGTATTACACAACAGGCCCTTTTTGGAATCCCCAAGGAAAAAGACAAAGAGGAAGACCAAAATATTCTTGGAGAAGACAGATAGAAGCAGAGATGATGATGATAAGGAAGACATGGAATGATCTTAAAAGAATGGCAAGAGACAGACCGGCTTGGAAAGTGTTTGTTGAAGACCTATGCTCCACAGGGAGCTGAAAGTGTTTGTTGAAGACCTATGTTCCACAGGGAGCTGAAAGTGTTTGTTGAAGACCTATGCTCCACAGGGAGCTGAAAGTGTTTGTTGAAGACCTATGTTCCACAGGGAGCTGAAAGTGTTTGTTGAAGACCTATGCTTCACATAGAGCTGGATGGAAGAAGGTTACCCATAACGAAGACTATATCACTCTAAAAGATGGGTCCACAATTACGCAAACCACTTCTCTTGATGATGAAATAAACAGCCGAATTGGTAAGGCAGCTACGACTTTCGGCAAACTCGCAGATACGGCATGGAACAACACGAAACTAACACTAAAGACCAAACTCTTAATATATCAAACTTGTGTCCTTAGCACACAATTATATGGATCTGAAACCTGGACAACATACTCAAACCAGGAAAAAAGACTAAATGTCTTCCACATGTGATGTCTCCGCAGAATAATGCACATCAAATGGCAGGACAAAATAACCAACTTAACTTTCCTGCGACGCGCTAAGACCCCAACAATCATGTCGATGCTCAGATGTCGAAGACTAAGATGGCTGGGGCACGTCCAGCGAATGGAAGAAAAACGCATCTCCAAGCAAATACTATATGGTGAACTATCACACAGAAAAAGACAAATCGGCAGACCTAAACTACGATATAGAGATATCTGCAAATCATCTCAGAATGACTTCTCCATCTGTAAAAAATGACTGGGAACATCTGTCAAATGATCGCACATCATGGAGAGCATGTATAAGGAATGGTATTACATCATTTGAGACAGCGCTAAGGCAAACCTTAGAAGAGAAAAGACTCATGAAAAAGGACAGAAAACCCTGTGGGTCAGTGGGCCTGACTAGTTCATTCTGTGGCCGTGTGTGTTTGTCAAACATTGGTAGAATTAGCAACGAGAGAAGCTGATCGACAGAAACAAAACCTAAAAAAAATACACGATAGCCTCCACTAGACCGTCTGACAAGACGAAAAGGGCCATATATATATTCCTAAATATCTTTAAAAAAATGTATTCAAGATATCTTTCTAAACACGACTATTCTTTAGTATCTTCCTAAAAACCGTTTTTCCTTCTTAGTATTTTCCTAAAATCCATTATTCCTTAAATTTTTTTCACAACGATTATTCCTAAATATCTATCCAAAAACCATTATTTATTATATCTTTCCAAAACCGTTATTCCTTAGTATCTCTCAAAAATCAATATTTCTAAACATATTTTTAAAAATACCACTATCCATAATCCTTTCTAAAAACCATTATTTCTTTTATCTTTCCAAAATCATTTTTCATAAACACGTGCCCAAAAACAATTATTCCTTAATATTTTTTTCGAAAACGATTATTCATAATATATTTCTAAAAACCATTTATTAGTATATTTCCAAACCCATTATTTTTAAGCATCCGAAAACTATTATTCACATCTTTCTAAAAACCATTATTCCTTAATATCTTTCCAAACCCATTATTTCTAAGCATTTTTCAAAAAAACCATTATTCATATCTTTCCAAAACCATTATTCATATCTTTCCAAAAATGATTCATATATTTCAAAAAACCATTATTGATATCTTTCCCTAAACCATTATTCATATCTTTCCAAAAATCATTATTCATATCTTTCAAAAAACCATTATTCATATCTTTCCAAAAACCATTATTCATATCTTTCCCTATTCCATTATTCATATCTTTAAAAAAACATTCATATCTTTCCAAAAACCATTATTCATATCTTTCCAAAAACCATTATTCATATCTTTCCCTATTCCATTATTCATATCTTTTCCAAAAAAACATTATTCATATCTTTCAAAAAACGATTATTCATATCTTTTTAAAAAAACATTATTCATATCTTTCCAAAAACCATTATTCATATCTTTCCAAAAACCATTATTCATATCTTTCAAAAAACCATTATTCATATCTTTCCAAAAACCATTATTCATATCTTTAAAAAAACATTATTCATATCTTAAAAAAACCACTATTCATATCTTTCCAAAAACCATTATTCATATCTTTCCAAAAACCATTATTCATATCTTTCCAACAACCATTATTCATATCTTTCCAAAAACCATTATTCATATCTTTCAAAAAACCATTATTCATATCTTTGAAAAAAACTATTTTTCATATCTTACCAAAAACCATTATTCATATCTTTAAAAAAAAACATTATTCATATCTTTCCAAAAACCATTATTCATATCTTTCCAAAAACCATTATTCATATCTTTTAAAAAACCATTATTCATATCTTTTCAAATAAACATTATTCATATCTTTCAAAAAACCATTATTCATATCTTTTCAATAAAACCATTATTCATATCTTTGCAAAAATCATTATTCATATCTTTCCAAAAACCATTATTCATATCTTTAAAAAAGCCATTATTCATATCTTTCCACAAACCAGTATTCATATCTTTTCAAAAAAACCATTATTCATATCTTTCCAAAAACCATTATTCATATCTTTTCAATACAACCATTATTCATATCTTTTCAAAAATCATTATTCATATCTTTCCAAAAACCATTATTCATATCTTTCAAAAAACCATTCTTCATATCTTTTCAAAAACCATTATTCATATCTTTTCAAAAAAACCATTATTCATATCTCCAAAAACCATTCTTCATATCTTTACAATACAACCATTATTCATATATTTTCAAAAATCATTATTCATATCTTTCCAAAAACCATTATTCATATCTTTCAAAAAACCATTATTCATATCTTTTCAAAAACCATTATTCATATCTTTCCATAAACCATTATTCATATCTTTTCAAAAACCATTATTTATCTCTCCAGTAACCATTATTTATTTCTTTTAAAAAAAAACATTATTTATATCTTTTCAAAAACCATTATTAATATCGTTCAAAAACCATTATTCACATCTTTCCAAAAACCATTATTAAATATCTTTCTTTAAAAAAAAGCGTTATTTCTGAGTACATTTCTAATAATAAATTGTGTCTGTCATCCAGCAAGCGTACAAGGACTGGCTCTGTTCACATAACCTCAAATACTTCCGGAACGGCCAGGTTGTGCCCCCTTGCGAGGAGTTCTGCTCACATGTTGAGGAGATGTGCCCTTTCTTTCGTCCAAAACTAGAATCCTACGCAGGAGACCACAGTTTTATATGCAAAGGTACGTTGTGTTAAATATATGGTAGCCAATTATGGATAAATAATAATCATCATCAAGTACCGGGCCTGCTGGCGTAGGTGATCATGTCTCTCCACAACTTTGGATCTCTACAGTTATTTATCGTTTCTGTTGACCGTCTGCCAAGCCATTTTCTTAAGCTGTCTGGTATCTTTATCTTTGGTTTCCTCTGTCTCTTCGTCCCTCAATTTTCCCAGTTGTCACAATATATTCCAGTTGTTCTCTTCTCATTGCATAGCCAAAAATGATGATTGTTTCTTCCTAATATTGGAAATTAGCTCTCTTTTTGCTTTGGCCTCTTTCAGAACATTTACATTACTCTTCTTAGCTGTCCATGGTACTCTCAACATTCTTCTATAAAACCACATTTCTACAGACTCCATTGATTTTCTTGTCTGTTGTCCTATTGTCCAAGAATCACATCCATATGTAAAGACTGGCTCTACATAACATTTAAGAACTCTTTTTCTTGTTTCTATTGTCAAAAATGGATTGCATTGTATCTTCCTCATTTTTTGGAAAGCTGCTTTTGCCTGAGCCATTCTGCATCTCACCTCTGTTGTACATCTTCCGTCTGAGGTTAACAAAATTAATATTATAATAGGATAAATAATATAAATATGTAAATATGTAAATATAATAGTAGTAGCGATAGTAGTCTCCATCAGTCATAGTTGACTATGTATTTTTTTAACGCCCCTAGAAATGTTATTTTTTTCTTTTATTTCCTTTCGCCGTGTCTTCTCTTTACCAATGAATCTGTCTGCTTCTTGTTTAAGGTGGATCTTCAGAGTTTCTTCCCAGAGATTGCGGTCTCCAGCTATTTATTCTCAGGCTGTAGGGTTTATGTTCAGAGTCTTCATGTCGCGTTTACACACGTCAACAAATCGAAGTTTTGACCTCTCCAAACCTTTTGCCATCTGCCAGTTGTCCGTAGAGTATATCTTTTGGTGTGCGGCCATCTTTCATACGATGTACGTGGCCAAGCCAGCGTAACCTACGTTGTTTGAGCAGCGTGTAGATATTCGGGAGGCCTGTGCGAGTCATGACCTCCACGTTTGTCACTTTATCCTTCCAGGAGATGCAAAGAATACGGCGGAGACATCGCATATGGAATGCATTTAGCCTTCTCTCCTGCTTCACATAGGTTGTCCAAGATTCGCTGCCATACAGGAGGATACTAATTAAGCAGGCATTGTAAACTGCGGCTTTTGTCTTAATACTCAGTTTGTTGTTTTGCCAGACACGCCTAGAAAGACGGGCAAAGGTGGTAGCGGCTTTACCAATACGAGAGTCAATTTCTGTATCTAAAGATAGTTTGTCTTTGATGATGGACCCTAGGTAGTTAAACTGCCGCACGACATCAAGTTTATAGTTGTCGATAGAGATTGTAGATGTTGCTTCGACGTCCTGACCGAGTATGTTAGTTTCCTGCAAACTTATTGAAGTTTTATTATTAATCTTAAATATAATAATATATTATAATAATATAATATATAAATAGCACCAGGACTAAAACTAAGAATAGCAAAAATTATATCTTCTTAACATTCCTGTATGGTGCTGAAACATGGACATTAGACACAAAAACAGAACAGAAAATTGAAACCTTTGAAATGTGGATATATAGAAGAATAGATAGAATTAGATGGAAAGAAAAGAAAACAAACAATGACGTTTTAAAACAATTAAAAATGAAAATAGAACTACTTAACACAATTAGAACAAGACAAATGAGATTTTTGGGCCGTGTTGAAAGACACAACCTACTAAAAGTAATCCTGGAGGGGAAAATACAAGGTAAAACATGCAGACCGAGATTAACATGGACAAGTAACATCAAAAGATGACAAATCAGCCTATGACAACCTGCACTATCAAAGCAAGAGACAACTATATTAGAAACAGAAAACTGTGAAGATAATTAATTACCCATAATTGGCTACCATCATCGTCATCATTGAGTGCCGTTTTCGCATCGAAGGTTGGCTACGATGGAGCGCCATTCCACTAATTAATTTGCTTCACATTTGTCTGTTTTTAATACTGTCGTTAATTTGCCCATGTGTGTCTTTCCATGAAAATAAAATATTCATGTTTTTTCTATTATATTTTCAAAATCTTTAGAAGAATCGGAATCTTAAAATAAAAAAAATATAAAAACTTTTGTTGTAAAACATTTAATTCCCCTGAAACTTTCAGATTTACCAATGTCTGAGCTTTTATTTATGAATGTTAAGTACTAAAATATCATTCATATGTAAATAAATTATTCGAATATGTTTGTACGTATGTATATAAGTAATTTAAGGATATCAAAAGTAAGAGGAGCTTGTGTTGCACTGGGAAACATATGGAAGTCCAAAGAAATTAGGTTAAATACAAAAATAAAAATGTTCAACTCCGATGTTAAGTCAGTCCTATTATATGGCTGTGAAACATGGAGAACAATAAAATTAACAATCATGATTATACAGACCTTCATTAAAATGGATGCTTACGCAGAATAAAAGGATGGAGATGGCAGGACAAATTCACTAACATAGAATTATGGAAATGTACCAATTCAAATACCAGTGGATAAAGAGATACAAAATTGACGATGGCGCTGGATAGGACACTGCGGAAGCCAACTGAAAGTATTACACAACAGGCCCTTTTTTGGAATCCACAGGGGATAAAGACAGAGAGGAAGACCAAGAAATTCTTGGAGAAGACAGACAGAAGCAGAGATGAAGATGATGGGGAAGACATTTTAACGATCTTAAGAGAATGGCAGGAAACAGAGCGACTTGGAAAGTGTTTGTTGAAGACCTATGCTCCACAGGGAGCTGAAAGGTAGAAGAGAGAAGAGAAAATGTATGTAATATAGTTATTGGAAGGCCCCAGTATCACTGCAAACGAATGACAAAATCCATAATTACTCAACCGCTCATGGCCGTGGAATCATCCGAATTAACATCTCATCGAATATCCAAACAAAGAGAGCCAGCTGCAGTCCCCATCATATCAAACACAGCACACGTCAAAATAGACATAAGGGGTATCCGCACCGAAGGTGAACGCAGCTGAACTGTCCTTCGTCATACTAAATCATTATTCATCGTAAGCAATCGGAATATAGAAACACTATCCCGATGAAAAACACAGCTCACGGTGTGCACAAAGAACTAAACTCAGTAGATCCGGCGGCAAGCCGGACTTGGAATATGAGGAAACTGCAACAATGAACATTTTTCAGACAGTGCTTTAACGGTCCCTGTCACCTATCCGCCATATTAACGGAAGTCCATGCAAATACTTACTTTAGCTAAAAATTGTACGTTTTGTGTGTGATGTCACAAATTTAAACCACTCCCATAAAATATCACGTCCAAAAATGAGAGGAATGTACTGGGCCTGTAAATGCAACAGAACCTATTTCCAAGATTATTACTAAAGTGCCACTTTTAGATAACAGGAAACAGCCGTGGCTTGCTTGTGGCAGATGGACGGTGGTTATTGTGTGGACTGGTCTTTTTATGATGGATTGGTCCATTTCAGAAAATTGTACCTTTTAGGCATACCACTTAATCTCTTACAGTTTCAAATTCTAGATTCTGGAACAATCGATATGATAAATATGGCATAGGTGTAGCGTGTCAGACGTGTAATGAGAGCCACTCTCAGGCACAATACTCAATCACAGCCTTTAGACATCCGTTTTGGAGCATAAGCCAGAGACAAGGTCTCTACTTCCATCCCTATTCTTGGACATTTTCTCTACTTCTCTCCAGTCCAGGCCACGGACAATCTCTCTCCATCCATCCATATCTTGGACATTTTCTCTACTTCTCTCCAGTCCAGGCCACGGACAATCTCTCTCCATCCATCCATATCTTGGACATTTTCTCTACTTCTCTCCAGTCCAGGCCACGGACAATCTCTCTCCATCCATCCATATCTTGGACATTTTCTCTACTTCTCTCCAGTCCAGGCCACGGACAATCTCTCTCCATCCATCCATATCTTGGGCATTTTCTCTACTTCTTCCCAGTCCATGCCACATACAATCACTCTCCACCCATCCCTATTCTTGGACATTTTCTCCTCTTCTCTCCAGTCTAGGCCACAGACAATCTCTCTTCACCCATCCCTATTCTTGGATATTTTCTCTACTTCTCTCCAGTCTAGGCCACATACAATCTCTCTCTCTCTCCATCCATCCCTATTCTTGGACATTTTCTCCTCTTCTCCCCACTCCATGCCACGGACAATCTCTCTCCCCCCATCCCTATTCTTGGACATTTTCTCTACTTCTCTCCAATCTAGGCCACAGACAATCTCTCTCCATCCATCCCTATTCTTGGACATTTTCTCCTCTTCTCTCCAGTCTAGGCCACAGACAATCTCTCTTCACCCATCCCTATTCTTGGATATTTTCTCTACTTCTCTCCAGTCTAGGCCACATACAATCTCTCTCTCTCTCCATCCATCCCTATTCTTGGACATTTTCTCCTCTTCTCTCCAGTCTAGGCCACAGACAATCTCTCTCCACCCATCCCTATTCTTGGACATTTTCTCTACTTCTCTCCAATCTAGGCCACAGACAATCTCTCTCCATCCATCCCTATTCTTGGACATTTTCTCTACTTCTCTCCAATCTAGGCCACATACAATCTCTCTCCATCCATCCCTATTCTTGGACATTTTCTCTACTTCTTCTCAGTCCATGCCACCCATGCCACATACAATCTCTCTCCACCCATCCCTATTCTTGGACATTTTCTCCTCTTCTCTCCAGTCTAGGCCACAGACAATCTCTCTCCACCCATCCCAATTCTTGGACATTTTCTCCTCTTCTCTCCAGTCTAGGCCACAGACAATCTCTCTCCACCCATCCCTATTCTTGGACATTTTCTCCTCTTCTCTCCAGTCTAGGCCACAGACAATCTCTCTCCACCCATCCCTATTCTTGGACATTTTCTCCTCTTCTCTCCAGTCTAGGCCACAGACAATCTCTCTCCACCCATCCCTATTCTTGGACATTTTCTCCTCTTCTCTCCAGTCTAGGCCACAGACAATCTCTCTCCACCCATCCCTATTCTTGGACATTTTCTCTACTTCTCTCCAATCTAGGCCACATACAATCTCTCTCCATCCATCCCTATTCTTTGACATTTTCTCTACTTCTCTCCAATCTAGGCCACATACAATCTCTCTCCATCCATCCCTATTCTTGGACATTTTCTCTACTTCTCAGTCCATGCCACCCATGCCACATACAATCTCTCTCCACCCATCCCTATTCTTGGACATTTTCTACTCTTCTCTCCAGTCTAGGCCACAGACAATCTCTCTCCACCCATCCCTATTCTTGGACATTTTCTCCTCTTCTCTCCAGTCTAGGCCACAGATAATCTCTCTCCACCCATCCCTATTCGTGGACATTTTCTCCCCTTCTCTCCAGTCTAGGCCACAGACAATCTCTCTCCACCCATCCCAATTCTTGGACATTTTCTCCTCTTCTCTCCAGTCTAGGCCACAGACAATCTCTCTCCACCCATCCCTATTCTTGGACATTTTCTCCTCTTCTCTCCAGTCTATGCCACAGACAATCTCTCTCCACCCATCCCTATTCTTGGACATTTTCTCCTCTTCTCTCCAGTCCAGGCCACATACAATCTCTCTCCACCCATCCCTATTCTTGGACATTTTCTCCTCTTCTCTCCAGTCCAGGCCACATACAATCTCTCTCCACCCATCCCTATTCTTGGACATTTTCTCCTCTTCTCTCCAGTCCAGGCCACATACAATCTCTCTCCATCCATCCCTATTCTTGGACATTTTCTCCACTTCTCTCTAGTCTCGGCCAGTGTTATTGTGCGTTTCTATGACTTTTCCATGTATTTCTGATCCTTCCTGGATTCCTCTTCCCCTGTGGGTTCCTTAACAGTCCCTGTCTTTCTATGCTGGCATCATGTTTTCTTAGTGTGTGTCCAATCCATCTCCATTATCTATTCATTATTGGTTTCTCGGTTGACCCCTCTCTTCTTCTTACCACGATATCATCATCTCTGCTCCAGCCATACCATTTGATGTCTAGAATTGTTGTCGAGCAGTTACTTACTATAGTCCGTTCAGAAATTCATAACCACACTTGAATTAGCTTTACGTGATAACCGTTTGTTATTTTGCTTTCAACTTTTGCATGTAATCTTATAATATTGATGTCGTTATAGAAATATTTTTTGCTCTGAGAAATTTGATCTAGTTTAAAAGTTTTCTTCTTTAGGCTATATTAAATTCACCCTGTTCGAATTTGACACCATTTTAGGATATATACATTAATTTGGTGCGGTCGTTCACGTAAAATAGTTTGGCTATTGCAGAAACACTAAGTTCAGGAAAATCCCGTGCACAAAACTGAATTGTTATTGAACGACATGACGCACCACGGCCTGGGCATTAATTACCGAAGGGAAGGCGTATCTTTATTAATTTTGTGAAGACTCAGTAGACAATTTGTTGACTTTAAATACCAACATTTATATCTAAATTACAATGAGTTTGAAATGCAAATTTATAACTATGCAAAAGGTTACTGTTTTACTATATCAGCACTTCCTTAGGGAATTCAAGATGGGGCAAAGTGCCTACTGCATCAAATACAAAAGAGCAAATTAGGACATGGCTTGCGAATGAAAATGTCAAATTTGACGACACATTTTTAAAACCCGAATTGTTACAACTTGTGAAGAATACGAATAAGAAAAAGGTGTACCATGTTGACAAAATCATTGAGAAATACGGCCACACTAATTGTAACCAATTGAATTCATGTTTGCAAATACACATAACGAACAACACCCACAATTAAGCAATATGTAGATACGCTTCTATAGTCCGTTCAGATTCGTTTGCCTAGACATTAATTTATTTTTTTCAAAAACTTATTGTTCATTTGCATTGATCTTTTGAAGTTAGGTTTAGAATACTAATGTCGCTATAAAAATATTTTTTTATCAAAGAAATGTGATCCAGTTTCAAAGATGCCTTATTTAACCTATATTAAAAAAAAGTTAATCGATATTATAAACACCGGCGGGATTATGTAGATGCTTACATCTCACAGCTGATTCTTTAACATATAGGCATGACCTTCACGGCTGAATGCGCACCGTCCTAAAATAGTTATGTTTCCACTATAAATTTTTATAAAGAAATGTTACATATGAAATTTCCCGTTTAGCACAAAATGACATTTTAGTGGAAACCGGAAATTATGTGACGTCAAAATCACGGCCGTAGACTCGAGTTCGAGTCATAATTCAGAGGCAAATCTCAATATTTACAGAAAGGAGGCGGCACTATCCATATTATCTTCTGCAAGTCTATGTGAGAATGAATATAAAGGCAAAATATTTTACTGAGCATAACATTGCTTTAAAGATTTATCAATACTTCTGCAGAGAGCGTAAAAAGGGACATCTTTATTGTTCTTTATCAAACCCTGAGAAGAGAACAATGCAACAATGCACAACAGGTTTGTGTAAACGTTCATTTGATCGAATAGTTAAAGGAAGCGGATATTTATTGCCAACAAATGCAAGAAAGCAAGGAAGGAAAGAAACGTTAGACAGTTTTGATAAGGACCTAGTAAAAAGAGAAATCTGTCGAATGTTTGATATAAACGAAGAAGTGACACTTAGAAAGTTGAAGCTTTGGCTGAAAACTAACAACGACATTGAAATATCAAAAACTTCATTATGGAAAATATTAAGAAGTGCAGGCTTCACCTTTAGAAAGTATGCTGGTGGAAAAAAACATTATTTGTGAGAAGCCACATCTAGTAGCTCTTAGAAGCAAGTATTTACGTGAAGTGAAGGAAATGCGCGAAAATGATTATGATATTGTTTATTTAGATGAAACTTGGATCAACGCTCATCATACAAATGAAAAGGAATGGCAGTTAGCAGATGGAAGTATTAAAAGATCAGTACCAAGCAGTAAAGGGCAACGTTTGATAGTTGCACATGCAGGTAGCAGACATAATGGGTTGTTGCAGAATGCTCATCTCGTTTTCATTTCAAAATCCATAGACAATAGAGACTACCACTCCGAAGTGAATGGGCACATATTTAAAGACTGGATCGAGAAAAGTATCCTTCCAATATTAGATCGACCTTCTTGTCTGATAATGGACAATGCTTCATACCATAACGTAGTTAACGTAGAAGATAGAATCCCAACATCATCAAGTACAAAAGATGCAATCAAAACGTGGCTCATAAAAGAACACATACAAGTTAACGACAGCTACTTGAAACCCGAATTGCTTAGCCTTGTAAAACAGACACAACGTACAAAGATATTTAAAATAGACAAGTTAATTCAAGAACATGGCCATAGATGTTTGAGACTACCTCCATATCATGCACACTTAAATCCTATAGAACTAGTTTGGGCAAAAGTTAAAGGACACGTAGCATATACAAATAAAACTTTCAAATTATGCGATGTTGAGACACTTACAAATCAGGCTCTATCAAATATAAATAAAGACTACTGGGTAAAATGTGAGGATCATGTGTTACGACAAGAAGAGGAATATTGGAAAAAGGATGGTTTGTTGTTTGTTCAGCCGAAAGCAGTAATCGACCTATTTGACTCGTCTGATTCTGAATGATCATTACTCTGATTAAGTCTACAGATAAATAGTTTGATTTGCAAAATTTCCTAGTTGATTTGTTAAACAGTTTATTGTTCAAGACCACCCAAGCAATCAAAAATATGTTATAAGCAAACCAACAACCATTACTTTGAATGGAAGCCTGCTTGAGTCAGTACAGAAGTTCAGCTATCTTGGATCCACTATTACAGCCACACTTTCCTTAGATGAGGAACTAAATGTACGTATTTGAAAGGCAGCGACAACATTTGGGAAACTCACACCAAGAGCATGGAACTATATCAAATTGACTCTACGAACAAAAGTTCTATATATAATTTAAAATTTGTATACTTGCCACCCAGTAAAATTTTATGGACACGCCTATGGGTCATCGTTGCACTAGATTACTGTAAAACATTTTGATTAGGGTCAAAATAATAGTTACATGGGCAAAGATCAAAGGAATTCGCCGCTTTAAGAAAACCGTTATAGCTAGACATCGAGTAACACATATGTTCTCGTGACATGGACATTTTAACACCGTATGCCAAAAATCATGTGAAATCATCAAGAACTTTTTGAATTATAAATCATAACATCTCGGCAAACGATTCTGAACGGACTATAGTCAGTGTAACTTATAAAATAAACATATAAAGATAACAAGCAGCTAAAATAATAAAGACACGAGACAAATTATGACGTGTCGGGAAAAGCCTTCATTTAACTCATTCATTGGGTGCCGTATCTATAGTAAAGAGTGGCTACCATGAAGTGCCATTCATTCAATGAGTACCGTATCCACATCAAAGTTTGGCTACCATGAAGCGCCGTTCATTCATTGGGTGCCGTATCTACTTCAAAGAGTAGCTACCATAAAGTGCCATTCATTCAATGAGTACCGTATCCACATTGTAGTTTGGCTACCATGAAGTGCCATTCATTCATTGGGTACCTTCTCCACATCGAAGATTGGCTACCATGGAGCGCCATTCATTCATTGGGTGCTTTCTCCACATCGAAGATTGGTTACCATGGAGCGTCATTCATTCATTGGGTGCTTTCTCCACATCGAAGATTGGTTACCATGGAGCGCCATTCATTCATTGGGTGCTTTCTCCACATCGAAGATTGGTTACCATGGAGCGTCATTCATTCATTGGGTGCTTTCTCCACATCGAAGATTGGTTACCATGGAGCGTCATTCATTCATTGGGTGCTTTCTCCACATCGAAGATTGGTTACCATGGAGCGCCATTCATTCATTGGGTGCTTTCTCCACATCGAAGATTGGTTACCATGGAGCGTCATTCATTCATTGGGTGCAGTTTCTACATCGAAGGTTGGCTACCATGGAGCGTCATTCATTCATTGGGTGCAGTTTCTACATCGAAGGTTGGCTACCATGGAGCGTCATTCATTCATTTGGTGCAGTTTCTACATCGAAGGTTGGCTACCACGGAGCGTCATTCATTCATTGGGTGCAGTCTCTACAACAAATATTGGCTACCATGGAGCGTCATTCATTCATTGGGTGCCGTATCCACATCGAAGATTGGCTACCATGGAGTGTCATTCATTCATTGGGTGCAGTTTCTACATCGAAGGTTGACTGTCATGGAGTGTCATTCATTCATTCATTGGGTGCCGTATCCACATCGAAGATTGGCTACCATGGAGTGTCATTCATTCATTGGGTGCAGTTTCTTCATCGAATTTTGACTACCATAGAGTGTCATTCATTCATTTATTGGGTACCGTATCCACATCGAATATTGGTCACCATGGAACGTCATTCATTCATTGAGTGCCTTCTCCACATCGATCCACATTCGTTAGTTCTTAAATATTATGTAGAGTATATATCTTAACATATGGATGTGAATCATGGAAAATAGGACAACAGGCAAGAAAATCACTGGACGCTGTAGAAATGTGGTTTTACAGAAGAATGTTGAGAATACCATGGACAGCTAAGAAGAGTAATGAAAATGTTCTGAAAGAGGCCAAAGCAAAAGGTGAGCTAATATCCAATATTAGGAAGAAACAATCATCATTTTTTGGCCATGTAATGAGAAAGGAACAGCTGGAATACATTGTAACAACTGGGAAAATTGAAGGACGAAGAGACGGAGGGAAGGAAAGATAGATTCCAGACAGCTCAAGAGAATGGCTTGGCAGAAGGTCAACAACAGAAATGATAAATAACTGTTGAGATCGAAAGTTGTAGAAGACATGATCACCTACGCCAGCAGGCATGGTACTTGATGATGATGATGATGATAGTACCGATGAAATCTTTCTTACTTTTAGTGACATAGAGTGCTTTCATTTTCTGTTATGCCACTTTGACATGAAAAAGCCAAAAAAATAAAATAAATAAAGTTTTAGCTAACAAATTGTTTAATGGCAACTCTGGTCTAGTATAAGCTAGATGAGTCAGAAGCTAGATGACGTAGTCAAAAGCTAGGTGACGTAGTCAGAAGCTAGATGACGTAGTCAGAAGCTAGATGACGCAGCCAGAATCTAGGTGACGTAGTCAGAATCTAGGTGACGTAGTCAGAAGCTAGATGATGTAGTCAGAAGCTAGATGATGTAGTCAGAAGCTAGATGACGTAGCCATAAGCTAGATGATGTAGTCAGAAGCTAGATGATGTAGCCAGAAGATGGATGACGTAGCCAGAAGCTAGATGATGTAGTCAGAAGCTAGATAATGTAGTCAGAAGCTAGATGACGTAGCCATAAGCTAGATAATGTAGTCAGAAGCTAGATGACGTAGTCAGAAAATAGATGACGTAGTCAAAAGCTAGATGATGTAGCCAGAAGCTAGATGACGTAGTCAAAAGCTAGATTACGTAGTCAGAAGCTAGATGACGTAGTCAGAAGCTTGATGACGTAGTCAGATGCTAGATGACGTAGTCAGAAACTAGATGATGTAGTCAGAAGCTAGATGACGTAGCCAGAAGCTAGATTACGTAGTCAGAAGCTAGATGATGTAGTCAGAAGCTAGATGACGTAGCTAAAATCTAGATGACGCAGTCCGAAGTTAGATGACGTAGTCAGAAGCTAGATGACGTAGTCAGAAAATAGATGACGTAGTCAAAAGCTAGATGATGTATCCAGAAGCTAGATGACGTAATCAAAAGCTAGATTACGTAGTCAGAAGCTAGATGACGTAGTCAGAAGCTTGATGACGTAGTCAGATGCTAGATGACGTAGTCAGAAACTAGATGATGTAGTCAGAAGCTAGATTACGTAGCCAGAAGCTAGATGACGTAGTCAGAAGCTAGATGATGGAGTCAGAAGCTAGATGATGTAGTCAGAAGCTAGATGATGTAGTTAGAAGCTGGATGACGTAGTTAGAAGCTGGATGACGTAGTCAGAAGTTAGATCACATAGTCAGAAGCTAGATGACGTAGTCAGAAACTAGATGACGTAGTCAGAAACTAGATGATGTAGTCAGAAGCTAGATGACGTAATCAGAAGCTAGATGACGTAGTCAGAAACTAGATGATGTAGACAGAAGCTAGATGACGTAGTCAGAAGCTAGAAGACGTATTTAGAAACTAGATAATGTATTCAGAAACTACATGATGTAGTCAGAAGCTAGATTACTTAGCCAGAAGCTAGATGACGTAGTCAGAAGCTAGATGACGTAGTCAGAAGCTAGATGACGTAGCCAGAAGCTAGATGATGTAGTCAGAAGCTAGATAACGTAGTCAGAAGCTAGATGACGTAGTCAGAAGCTAGATGACTAGTCAGAAGTGCCTTCCTAAGAAGAAGGGGAAACACCCAAGATTCCGCTATCTGGAATTGAGGGAGGTTGGGGGAAGAAAGAGCTAATAAGGTTCTCTCCCCCTTCCCTAAAATGGATGATACAGGCAAGAGGCATTTGTTTTGCCTGGCGTCCTCATTTCCTTTGAATCTTTTGATTCTCTTTTTCATTTGTATATTTTGTCCCTGTTTTCTTTTGTCTCTCCTTTCTTCTATCTCCTCCTGTTCTTTGAATTCTGTCTCTGCCCTTTCTTTTGCCTCTCCTTTTTTTGTCTCTCTTTTCCTTTGAATCATGTATCCCTCCTATGTTTGACTCTTCTTTCTTTAGTCTGCCTTTGCTTTTGTCTCATTTTTCTTTGGTCTCTCTTTTCTTTTGTCGCTCCTTTCATTGTAATCTTTTGACTCTCTTTTCTTTTGTCTCTCCTTTCATTTTAATATTTCGTCTCTCTTTTCAATTGTTTCTCTCCGTTCATTTGAATCTTTTGCCCTCTCATTTGTATTCTGTATGAAACATTATTTTTAACAAACTTTAACATCATTAACTTGTATTTTTCTGTTTTCTCTCCAATACTACCTGATGTTCGACTACCACTTCCACCACCACCACCACCACCCACAACTGTGATTTCTGCTGCATACAGACCCACACATGAACCTTCCAACCTCAGTTTCTGAAGGGAACTGCTACGGACTCTGCGACTTATGGTCAGAGGATAAAATATCAGACTTCTACTGTTCTCATGCTAATCTACACAGGACTAACTGCCCAGTTCTTCAAAGATGTAACGACGTCTCTCAGAGAGACAACTTCAGCTTGAGCAACAACATCACCACCACCACCACCTCAACCTCAGGTTCAAACCCAATGTACACTGTGACGCACACACCAATATTATTTATAATTCACTTACTATTCATGGTATTAATCTCATTTTTGCGGCTACATTTGACACTGCCTGAATCGCAATATATTCCTAAAGGATTTACATAGTAGCGAAAGTTTAACTTTAATGATGAGAAAATACCTGGCTGTAGAACAACAAGTGTTGCAGTGTTATTATATAGAACCAATATTCATTTATAGGTGTGAATCATGGACAATTGACAAACAATAAGAAAGTCACATGCAGAAAAAATTACATGGTTCATAAATAGTGAACAGCAAGAAGATAAATCTGCAAAGAAAGTCACATACAGAAGAAAGAATTACATGGTTCCCAAACTGTGAACAGTAAGAAGATCAAATGAAGAAAATTCTCCAAAGAAAGTTGGATCCAGAGACAACTTATGTGGAGTAGCATCACTTGATCACAAATTTAGAATGAAAGTGTTCTAGAAAATAGTGAAAGCAGGCAAGAATGATGGTAAGAAAATTCAAAGGAAGGCAGAAAAAAAAAAAGATATCCCTGCTGAAAAGGTGAAAAAATAGGTTCTGGAAAGCTCGGAAGACTGAGAAAATTAATTATCAAATCCACAGAATTATGACAATGTGATAACATTTTCAAACTTTAGATTGTCAAAACATGTGAATTCTGTTCCACTATTTGAACATCGTGTCCAAAGCCAGTTCACTGAAAGTGATTGATAGATTGCTACTACAGACATACTCACTATATACATTGGAATGCTCTCCCTTACACCATTATGTAAGTTTTCACACCATATCTATTTTGTATTCCCATAATAATATGTTAGCTACCGTACGTGATATGTAAGTTAGAAGTTGCCCAGTGTAAATAGACAATCCTGTGGAAACAAGTATTGACAAGTAATATGCGGCTCTGCCTGAATTTGGCTGTGTTGCTGATTAATTTTATGTTTGTCTGTCTGTATCTGTGATCATAATGACAAACACGAGTAAACCTTTGTTGAAATTTATGAAAAAATAAATTCTCAATCTTCCAATGATTAGCCTGCTATATATAAAATAACTATTAGCTGTTAAAAATGTGATATAATATAATAGAATCATGCATCGTTAGTTTTCTATAAAGTACTATCCACTTTTATTTGTTCTGTTGTTAAACTGTACATATAAATTGCAAAATTACAATTGTGTTCTATTTATGTATTTACAATGCTCACATAGTGACGTATGTATTAAATTATGTGTTTTGTACTCAAACATGTGCCAAGTTTCTGCTCTGGCGCTGCCAAGTATTATTTGCCAGTGTGGATTTGGCAAATATTTTTTGCATGAGTATTATATCAGATTTGTATTGAAAATGATTAACTTTGTTTTATTTGTAAATGCATAGAGAAAATGTTGCAGACTTTGTATATTATCATGCATATGATATGATATATATTATGTTGATACCGTTCACAGTATGTTTAACCAACAAAATGATGTTTTTGTTTTAATACATTTATATTATAATTTCATACCAATCTAAAGGTTAATGACAAAGGTGTCCCTATAACATTATTGACATTGGGGAAGTGGAAATTGGGACCTCATTTTTCTCTTGGGTACATCTTTTTGGAGAACACTGCCCAGTACTGTCTCCTAACCAAAACTGGGTACCCATTTACACTTAATAAACATGAAGGCGTGTTCAAAATGCTTGTTGATGAGCATTGAAAAATGAACTCCCCCTGTTGGTTTGCTTTTCCTTCCCGATCATGTGACCTGTCAGATGAAAATTCTTACCTGTTTTTATTCAAACAACAAACAAACAACAAACAAACCACAAAAAAACAGCAAACAAACAGCAAGCACAAAACAAACAAAAAACAGACAACAAACAAACAGCAAACAAATAACAAACAAAAAACAAACAAATAGCAAACAAACATCAAACAATTAACAAAAAACAAACAGCAAAGAAACAACAAGCAAACAAACAACAAATAAACAGCAAACACATAACAAACAACAAACAAACAGAAAAGAAACAACAAAGAAACAAGCAAACAAATAACAAACAACAAACAGCAAACAAATAACAAACAACAAACAAACAACAAACAAACAGTAAAGAAATAGCAAACAAACAGCAAACAAACAAACAACAAACAATCAGCAAGCAAACAGCAAACAAACAGCAAACAAACTAACAGACAACAAACAAACAACAAACAAACAACAAGCAAACAGCAAACAAACAACAAACAAACAGACAACAAACAAACAGCAAACAAACAGACAACAAACAAGCAACAAACAGACAACAAACAAACCGCGAGCAAACAACAAACCAACAAACAGCAAACACAATAAAGTATGGAAGAAACAATTCTTATTCTGTTGTTCACCCAAAGACTACTAAAGTACAAGGTTGACCTCTTCATCGCCCACCCTTAGAATGACTTTACTGGGTGTTGATACATTGTTTGATAGTTTCCAGTAGAACTGTGATATTTGGCACCTTCAGTCCAAAACATCAGACTCCAGCCCAGCATTTTTGAGTACCCGGTTGCTTTCCCTCGTCAATCCCTACTCACTTGGTCAGACTAGACTGGTTAGTCTGTTTCTGGAGACACTGCAGAGAGGTGGAGTAGGATCTGGACGGTTCTGGTTCACTGATCCCGGTGCAAGCCGTCAGCTATGTGATGCTGAAAGCTGTCTGGCTTCTTGCCTCTAAACATATGATGACAGATACCAAAGGAGTACATATAACCCATTCTTCTTATTTCCTCCATCATTTGCCTTTCAGCGTTGAGGGGAGATATAATTTGTGGTCTTTTGCTCTTCTGTTCGCCTCTGCTGTTGTTGTTGCCTAGTGTTTTTAATATTCCATCAATTCATATTTTTCATGGTCGACCTTAGGGTCTGGTGTTCTCGCAATGTTTATTGGAGGCTCACAATGTTTTTTATTATCACTCTGCCTTGTCACGTGGCCAAACCATTTTATCTGTTGTTTTTTTAATATATTCTATGGCGGGGGCTATTCCTAGCTTTTTTCTCAGTTCTTCATTTCTGATATTGCCTCTCAGGCTTTTTCCTGTCTTTTGTCTAGCACATTTCATCTCAGTAGAAGTTATTTTTCTTATTGTTCTTACATCTAGGGTCCAGGTCTGACATTGACAGCACAGCGTTGGGATGAAGATTGTATTGGAGAGTGCCCATTTTGCCTCTAGAGTTATTTCCTTGTTGGACAATAGTGGTGATAGCTGTCCAATGCAACTAATTACTTCTGCTAATGTTGTGCTATCAGTGCCAAACGTGGATGTTAATAGTAAATAAGAAGTTAAAAAATCAACAGTTAGTGGAATTAGATGTCCTTGGAGAATACTTAAAGCGAACAATATAAAACAAAATTAGGAATATTGTGGGAATATCAACAGACCTTGTGGGAATAACAACAGACCTTGTGGGAATAACAACAGACCTTGTGAGAATAACAACAGACTTATGATACATCCAGGTACAAGAAATTAAATGTCTGGGTCATAAAACAGCATTCCTTAACAGGCATTAGCAATCATAAGCAATAATAAAATTGGTAGAGGAAGACCCAACATGAGTTGGACAGTGTGAAATACATAAATTCAAACAAAACATCATGTGTGAGTTGAATCAAGGAACACTACAGAAGGGTGTATCATGAGCTGGCATGCCCTTTTTTCTTTTTAGTAAAAAAAAAGTAAAGAGCCCCATAACGCCGAGTGGCATATAGGGAATATGGGGTTAGTGACCATAATTTTTACAGATTTTAGCTTTTGGGGTAATGTGGTCGTTATTACGCCCATCCCGCTTTTAAAAAAAGTAAAGTACCCCCGTCCCGCCAAGTGGCGTATAGGGAATATGGTGTTAGTTTCCATAAATATTGCAGACCTTCGGCACATGATTTTTCGGGTAATGTGGTCGGTATTACGCCCATGCTGCTTTACTTTCCCAGAAAAAAATCTGGTACCCATCCATCCCGCTTTACTTTCCCAGAAAAAAACTGGTACTCAATTAAGGCTGGGTGAACCTGGAAACCATTGATCAGGATCGAACCTGACCTCTTGTCCTTTGTAGTCCAGTTCACTAACCACTGAGTTATCACAGCTTTGCAACATATTGACTAGAACAGTATGAACAATCAGGATGAGCACTTTGTTAGTTGCCGGAATTTCAGCTGAGCAGACATGGGAAAGTCCCACCTGCTGTAATGCCATTACATTCTAAAGTCTAGAATATCAAAGAACACTTCATTTCTCTACCACATTGAAAGGCAAAAGGAGATAAAGAACAAAACTTGAAACAGCGAGGAAGTGTAGAAAGTGATAACAGTAATATGCTGAAGTGATGCTCAAAGGTTCAAGCATAAAATTGATGGGCTACTTTTTTATGTTACGGTCATCATAACTACACTCTTAACATTAACATTCTTCTTCTTCTACCTTTTCAGCTCCCTGTGGAGCATAGGTCTTCAACAAACACTTTCCAAGCCATTCTGTTTCTTGCCATTCTTTTAAGATCATTCCATGTCTTCCCCATCATCTTCTTCTCTGCTCCTATCTGTCTTCTCCAAGAATATCTTGGTCTTCTTTATTGTCTTTTTCCTTGAGGATTCAAAAAAAGGGCCCGTTGTGTAATTTTCTCAGTTGGCTTCCGTAGTGTGTGACCTATCCAGCGCCATCATCTTCGCTGTATCTCTTTATCCACTGGTATTTGACTGGTACACCTCCATAATTCTATGTTAGTGACATTGTCCTGCCATTTCCATCCTTTTATTCTGAGTAAGCATATAGCACTCCTGGCATATCTAAAACATTCAGAGAACATCCTAGGAAGATTCATATACACATCCATAAAGTACATTGAATGGCCAGGGATCCTTAAATTGTACGGATGCGTTGCTAGTCCAGATTCAATGCATGAAACATAACTTAGGAGCAGTAGCAGGATGTGACATATAAAATTGATGAAATAGTTAGTTTTTTTTTTTTCAAACCATCTAATGGAAGTTGTGATTTGTCATGATTATTCCAGGCAATTTAAGAAGGTAGTTTGCCATTCCTTTCCTTCTTGGCAGTGACTGTACTAGTCGGAGATTGCAGCCATTGTCTCTATACATGAGATCCTCTGCCTGCCATCGTGGTGTGGGGACCATAACCGGCACTACTTGTCGGCTGCTCCCACAACACCATCCACCACCTGCTCCAATGGCTTCACATAACCCTGTTGTGGGGGCTAAACGGGAGCTCCACCTTACCCAGGGGTGTCCCGAAGACTAGTGGAGGAAAGGAGACGTCTTACTCCTCCTTTGGTAGGGCAGAACTCTACCCCGCTAATATAGCATTTCAGAAAGTTAAAAATATCTTATGCAACAAATCTATGTCAATAAAAATGAGAAAGAGAGTTCATCTGTGTTATATAGAACCAATTCTGACCTATGGAAGCGAATCATGGACAGTGGACAAACAAATGAAAAGACGATTGGAGGCCACAGAGATGGGATTTCTCAGATAAATGTTGAAAGTTCCCTGGACAGCTAAAAAAACCAATGACGAAGTTCTCAAAGAGGCCAACACAAAAAGGGAGCTCTTAAAAAACATCAGAAAGAAGCAATCAACATTTTTCGGGCACATCACGAGAAGAGGTAAGTTGGAATACTTGGTTACAACTGGCAAAATAAAAGGAAAGAGAGATTGCGGACGACAAAGAGAGAAAATACTTGATATCTTGGTGTCATGGCATGGAAAACAGTCAACAACAGAACTGATACGATGCACTGTAGATAGAAGATTGTGGAAGGACTTGATCACATACGCCAACCGGTATGACACTTGATGATGATGATGATGAATGGAAGTTAGTTGCAGCAGGGCTTATAAGGCAAAACAAAAATGAAATGTCTAAAATGTTTGTCATTTTTTAAAAAACCATCTAATGGAAGTTAGTTGCAGAAGAGCTAATGGGAGCTTAAAGTCTTTGTTGAAGATCTATGCTCCATAGGGAGTTGAAAGAGTTTGTTGAAGACCTATGCTCTAGTGTGAGCTGAAAGTGTTTGTTGAAGATCTATGCTCCATAGGGAGTTGAAAGAGTTTGTTGAAGACCTATGCTCTAGTGCAAGCTGAAAGTGTTTGATGAAGATCTATGCTCCATAGGGAGTTGAAAGAGTTTGTTGAAGACCTATGCTCTAGTGTGAGCTGAAAGTGTTTGTTGAAGATCTATGCTCCACAGGGAGTTGAAAGAGTTTGTTGAAGACCTATGCTCTAGTGCGAGCTGAAAGTGTTTGTTGAAGATCTATGCTCCATAGGGAGTTGAAAGAGTTTGTTGAAGATCTATGCTCCATAGGGAGTTGAAAGAGTTTGTTGAAGACCTATGCTCTAGTGCAAGCTGAAAGTGTTTGATGAAGATCTATGCTCCATAGGGAGTTGAAAGAGTTTGTTGAAGACCTATGCTCTAGTGCGAGCTGAAAGTGTTTGTTGAAGATCTATGCTCCATAGGGAGTTGAAAGAGTTTGTTGAAGACCTATGCTCTAGTGCGAGCTGAAAGTGTTTGTTGAAGATCTATGCTCCATAGGGAGTTGAAAGAGTTTGTTGAAGACCTATGCTCCACAGGGAGTTAGTTGAAAGGTAGAAGAAGATGATTTTTTTCTTAGGCTTGATCAACTTGGAATCCTTGTCGGTTTACAAGAAAGTCACTCCTGGAATTTCATTCAGACCTGGTTGTCTAAGTCTGTCAGTAGTGATCCATGGGGTTAAGGGATGAAAAGGATGAGGCGGAGGAAGAAGAAGATGAAGAAAGAACAAGGAGGAAAAGAAAGATAACGAAAAATGCAAAGGAGAGGATAAGGAGGAAGAAGAGAGGATAAAGAAGAAGAAATGAAGAACAAGGGAGAAAGAAAAAAAAAGGAAGCAAATGAGGAAAATTGTAAAAAAAAGAAGAGGAGGAAGTAGATGAAAAGTGAATATCAATAAGAAAATAATATGGAAACAATATGATTTAGACATTAATAACAAAATAATATGAGCACCTAATGGTTGGTCATGAATGCTGTGATGTCAGCTCAAGCAATGATATGATGGCAACATGCTCGTATGATTTATACGTTATATTATATAATATAATCATATAATCATTATTATAATATGTTGCTGGTGGACAAATGGAACAAAATGTATTTATTTCCTTCATTATTGCTTTCATCCTATTAGCGTGCTAAAAAGATGAACATAGCAGCGGAGGCTTTCTGTGGGATTGCACATCAAACATAGACCACAGTTTTTTTTTGTTTTCTTTTTTTTTGCTCCAAGTTTTTATTTCAGCTTTCATTGGGGGGAAAAAATGTATTTGACATTTGACCCTTAACCCTATGACCCTAACATGATCACACCCAATTTTACCATATTTTAGAATTACACTTTAAAAAAAAAAAATCAATTTGATGATCCACTCCAGGTTGGATATTATGTTTTAAAAAAAAAAAACCATCGTAATGCATTCCCCCAATACTAAGGTCTGCAGCAGGTGGAACTTAAAGAATTGAGAATAAAGGTTGCATGCCCAGAGCAGTTGCTGCAAGGTGTTTGTGTCTGAATTTATATAGTAGTAGCAGCCTCCGTCAGTCCCGGTTGACTGTAGTAGCCTCAGTTAGTCATAGTTGACTGTAGTAGCCTCCGTCAGTCATAGTTGACTGTAGTAGCCTCCGTCAGTCATAGCTGACTGTAGCAGCCTCCGTTAGTCATAGTTGAATATGGATTTTGCCTCTTCTTTCCTTCCTAATTTACCTTTCAGCATCGTGGGGATATATAATTTGCGGTCCTCTGCTCTTTTGTTCGCCTCTGTTGCTGTTATTTTTCCTAGTGTTTTTAATATTTTGCCAATCCATCTTTTTCGTGGTTGGCCCTTGAGTGTGGTTTCTCACAGCACCACTAGAAAATATTATTTTTGTTCTTTTCTTTCACAGACTATTTGCTTTTTCTATAAATCTGCTTGCATCTTGCTTGAGTTGGAGCTTTAGAATTTATAGTTATATATATATATATATATATATGTATAATTATTTTAATGTTACAAAAATATATGGTAAAAAATAGTCCACAACATTAGTATCATTGGGAAGTATAGTATAGAACAATGGTTCTAAAAATGTGCAATGCAGGTCCCAAACTCTGCGACAGGGACCTCCCCAAGGATATTGTCGCGTGCCTTACTCGCTGGTCAGAAATTATACATTGACAACATCGACATAGGTTTAATATTTTTAATACCTAAACGAGTTTTCACAGGATAGTGTTAATTCTGTCGTCTTCTTTGTTGCTATTGAACGTCATTTATGTGCTTAAAGTAGTAATATACACAAAAAATAAATGCAAGAATCAGAGGTTACCAGACTTATATGATCGTAAATTGCCTTACGCATCCGTATTACGCAGTATTTTGATCAGTAAGAAAAGGGGGCCACGGGTGTCAAAGGTTTGGGAACCACTGGAATAGAGCCTTAATAACATTCTCATTGTGGAAATTTTAGTGTTTGGGACTAAAATTACTAATTGTGGAAACTTTAGTGTTTGGGAATAAAATTACTAATTGTGGAAACTTTAGTGTTTGGGAATAAAATTACTAATTGTGGAAACTTTAGTGTTTGGGACTAAAATTACTAATTGTGGAAACTTTAGTGTTTGGGAATAAAATTACTAATTGTGGAAACTTTAGTGTTTGGGAATAAAATTACTAATTGTGGAAACTTTAGTGTTTGGGAATAAAATTACTAATTGTGGAAACTTTAGTGTTTGGGACTAAAATTACTAAATGTGGAAACTTTAGTGTTTGGGAATAAAATTACAAATTGTGGCAACTTTAGTGTTTGGGAATAAAATTACTAATTGTGGAAACTTTAGTGTTTGGGAATAAAATTACTAATTGTGGAAACTTTAGTGTTTGGGACTAAAATTACTAATTGTGGAAACTTTAGTGTTTGATAATAAAATTACTAATTGTGGAAACTTTAGTGTTTGAGACTAAAATTACTAATTGTGGAAACTTTAGTGTTTGGGAATAAAATTACTAATTGTGGGAACTTTAGTGTTTGGGAATAAAATTACTAAATGTGGAAACTTTAGTGTTTGGGAATAAAATTACTAATTGTGGAAACTTTAGTATTTGAGAATAAAATTACTAATTGTGGAAACTTTAGTGTTTGGGACTAAAATTACTAATTGTGGAAACTCAAGTTCAGAAAGAAAGAAAGATATTTTCAATCTTATCAAAATGGCACAATAAAAGTTCATCATCATCATCATCATATGACATGCCGGTTGGCGTAGGCAATCATCTCTCTCCGCATCTCTTGTTCCTTAAAGCATGTCATTCAGTCTGTTTTATCTTTTATTGTCCCATTTGAATAAACTGTTCATTATTTATTCTCTTGGATTTCCTCTGCTCTTCTTTCCATTAATTCTGCCTGTTGTTATAGTATTCTCAATGCCTTCTTTTTGCATGACATGCTCAATAAACGTAGATTGTCTCTTCCCATTGATTTTGATATTTTTTGTTTCTTCAGCTCATTTTAAACATTCTTCATTTGTAATTTTTGCTATTCTTGGAATTCATAGCACTCTTCTGATAAACCACATCTCATCTGCTTCCAGTGTTCTTTATATTAACTTGTTTATCATCAATGATTCACATCCATATAGTAAACACACAGGTTAATTGATGTGTTACCGGGGCCTCATTATGAGGGAAGTAAAGAATTGTGGCGCTGTACCCTACCAGGCATGTTTGTAAGAGGCGAGAAAGGAGGGTTGGGCATGGGACTGGCTATACCATACTGTAAAAAAAATAGGCCGAAAAAACTTCACAAACATGGACAAGTCAAAGAAAGAAAAAGTTAATCCGCCATCCAGGAAAGAGAAGGGCTCTCTGTCTAAGAGAAAGCCAACTGAGAGTATTACACAATAGGCCCTTTTTTGGAATCCCCAGGGGAAAAGACAAAGAGGAAGACCAAGGAGTTCTTGGAGAAGACAGATGGAAGCAGAGATGAAGATGATGGGAAGACATGGAATGATCTTAAAAGAATGGCAAAAAACAGAACAACTTGGAAAGTGTTTGTTGAAGACCTATGCTCCACTGGGAGCTAAAAAGGTAGAAGAAGAAGAAGAAAGAATAGTGACACTGTGACCTTCCAGGCATGTCGTAAGAGGCGACTAAGGAGGTTGATTGATGGCTTGACAAGATGTCATTGTAAAAAAGTATTGTTATGGAAACAGAGCCATAGATTTTAGAAGCAGTGATCTCTGCAATATGTGCCATTTTGGCACACAAGGTTTCTGTTTTTGAGATTATGGTTCTGCATTATGTGCTGTCTTCGGCTCGAAAGGACAATAGATATATAGATAGTAACATAGTAACTATCATCAATAGCCAGCAAAATTGGGCTTGAGATCAATCATGAAAAGACTAAAGTCATGAAAAGTTTAATTCCAACAGACGACAAAATATACATGGAAAACAAACCAGTAGAAGAGATCGATCACTTTATCTATCTTGGAAGTCACATTGATCGAGAAGGGGATACAAGCAAAGAAATTAGAATCAGAATAGCTAAAGCAGCAATGTCTTTCAGAAGCCTTGAAAAGTTGTGGAAATCAAGAAAACAACAAGAGATATAGAAACAAAGTTGAACGCATTCGAAAATAAATGTCTAAGGAAAATACTTGGTATAACGTGGAACGAATTCAAAACAAACGAGGAAATTAGAGAAATCGCCAATCAACCACTAATATCTTCAGTAATAAAGAAAAGACGATGGTCATATGTTGGACATGTGATGAGAAGAGATAATAACCGAATAGCAAAGCAAGCCCTCATATGGGAAACAACAGGTAAGAGAAAAAGAGGAAGACCCAGAGAGACACTGAGAAGAACATTGATGAGAGAGGCAAGAGCAGCGGGAATCGGCTCCCTCATTGAGATAGAGCTGCTTGCACAGAACAGAGACAAATGGCGAGATTTGATAAAATATCTTTACAAGGATTGAAAACTGCTAGAGCAAAAATTCAGATAAGAGAAGGAGTATCTTGGTCTACGCCCTATGGGTCGGTTACGGCTCGAAAGGTCAATAGATAGATAGATAGATAGAATATAGGATGTTTTTTAATTCGATGGAATTATGTCTTTGCTTGCCTTATTCTGCCTCAGATTTGATAGATTCTGGAAGGGGGATAATGGAGCACCTATGGGTTCACCTGGTGTGCAGTGATGATGATCCTAACAAAATATAAATTGAATAGAACTTAGAACACAGGCCTAGTCAACTTTGAGTGTGGTGTTTTTATAGATTTGTTTTCAAATACTAATTTGTTTTCCACTTCTAGATTTGTTTTCCATTACTAGATTTGTTTTCAAATACTAGATTTGTTTTCCACTTCTAGATTTGTTTCCAATACTAGATTTGTTTTTCACTGCTAGATTTGTTTTCCAATACTAGATTTGTTTTCCAATACTAGATTTGTTTTCCAATACTAGATTTGTTTTCCACTGCTAGATTTGTTTTCCAATACTAGATTTGTTTTCCACTATTAGATTTGTTTTCAACTACTAAATTTGTTTTCAACTACTAAATTTGTTTTCAAATACTAAATTTGTTTTCCACTACTAGATTTGTTTTCAACTACTAAATTTGTTTTCCACTACTAGATTTGTTTTCAACTACTAGATTTGTTTTCAACTACTAAATTTGTTTTCCACTACTAGATTTGTTTTCCACTACTAGATTTGTTTTCCACTACTAGATTTGTTTTCAGCTACTAAATTTGTTTTCCACTACTAGATTTGTTTTCAACTACTCAATTTGTTTTCCACTACTAGATTTGTTTTCCACTACTAGATTTGTTTTCCACTACTAGATTTGTTTTCAACTACTAAATTTGTTTTCCACTATTAGATTTGTTTTCAAATACTAGATTTGTTTTCAAATACTAGATTTGTTTTCCACTACTAGATTTGTTTTCCACTACTAGATTTTTTTCCACTACTAGATTTGTTTTCAAATACTAGATTTGTTTTCCACTACTAGATATGTTTTCCACTACTAGATTTGTTTTAGAAGACAATGGCACTGGATAGGAAACACACTGCGGAAGCCAACTTAGAGCATTACACAACAGGCCCTTTTTTGGAATCCCCAGGGGAAAAGACAAAGAGGAAGACAAAGAAATTCTTGGAGAAGACAGACATTAGCAGAGATGAAGGTAATGGGGAAGACATGGAATGTTCTTAAAAGAATGACAAGAAACAGAACGACTTGGAAAGTGTTTGTTGAAGACCTATGCTTCACAGGGAGCTGAAAGGTAGAAGAAGAAGATTTGTTTTCCAATACTTTGTTTACAAATCTCGTGATTACAAATGTTGCTTGACCCAAGTGGTTGTAGATTTCAACATCAAAGGAACATGTATTATTGATGCTGCAACAAGGGTTGCTAGATTTCCATCAGATAAAGAGGGAAGATGTCCCAGACTTTGTCAGGAAAAAAAAGGGAAGATTGTAACAATTTATCCTGAACCACTTGTGATTTTTGAGTTATTAGCGGGTCATCACCATTTCACTCCGACCATGTCCATAGGTGCTCAGATTCCATCTCAGCAAGTCTCGAAGTGTCCAGCAACTGACGACTCCAGTTCTGTGTTGGTTGATTAGTATTTTTATACGCCCACTAAGTTTTTGGTACTTTATGCTATGGCACAGTAGGATTTTGCAGTGCCCCTAGGAAATGCTTTTATTTATTTTCTTTTGCTGTGTATTTTCTTTTTCTGTGAATAACTGGCACTATATATGATATGCCATCTGCTACTACTAGGCCTACTACTATTACTACCACTGCTACTACTACTGTCACTGCTACTACTACCACTACTACTTCTACTGTCACCTGTACTACTACTACCATTACTACTACTAGCCTACTAATACTACTATCACCACTACCACTACTACTACTACTGTCACTGCTACTACTACCACTGCTACTACTACTGTCCTGCTACTATACCACTGCTACTACTGTCACTGCTACTACTACCACTGCTACTACTATTGTCACTGCTATTACTACCACTGCTACTACTACCACTGCTACTACTACCACTGCTACTACTACCACTGCTACTACTACCACTGCTACTACTACTGTCACTGCTACTACTACCACTACTAGTCTACTAATACTATCACCACTACTACTAATAGGCCTACTACTACTACTACTAGGCCTACTTCTACTACTAGGCCTACCACCACCACTACTACTACCACTACTACTAGGCCTACAACTAGGCCTACTACCACTACTACTTCTTCTTCTTCTTTTACCTTTTAGCTCCTGGTGGAGCATAGGTCTTCAACAAACACTTTCCAAGTCGTTCTGTTTTTTGCCATTCTTTTAAGATCATTCCATGTCTTCCCCATCATCTTCATCTCTGCTTCTATCTGTCTTCTCCAAGAATTCCTTGGTCTTCCTCTTTGTCTTTTCCCCTGGGGATTCCAAAAAAGGGCCTGTTGTGTAATACTCTCAGTTGGCTTCCGTAGTGTGTGTCCTATCCATCGCCATCGTCTTCGCTGTATCTCTTTATCCACTGGTATTTGACCGGTACATTTCCATAATTCCACGTTAGTGACTTTGTCCTGCCATTTCCATCCCTTTATTCTGCGCAAGCATCCATTAATGAAAGTCTGTACTTTCGTGATTGTCAATTTTGTCATTCTCCATGTTTCACAGCCATATAATAGGACCGACTTAACATTTGAGTTGAAAATTTGTATTTTTGTATTTAGCCTAATTTCTTTGGATTTCGCCACTACTACTACCATCATGTTAACTAATTGAGGCTATCCTCTCCCAGATCCTATTGAAACCTACCAAGAAAGGCACTGTGATACCATAACATAGGACGTGAACTTCCTGTCAATATGGTGGATAGGTGGCAGGAACCATTAAAGGCTATGTCTGAAAAGTGTTCCTTGTTGCAGTTTCCTCATATTCCAAGTCCGGCTTGTTGCAGGAGCTAATGAGTTCAGTGCTCTGTGCACACTGTGAGCTGTGCGTTTAATCTGTTTTGATATTCCAATTGTTTACGATGAATGATGATATCTGTATATGATATCTATATATGATACCGTATGATGGAGAACAGATGGCTGCGTTCACTTTCTGTGCAGTTTCGCCTTATGTCTTTTGGCGTGTGCTGAGACTGCTATGATGGGGACTATATCTACCTTTCTTTGTTTGTGAAATGAAATAGTAATTCGGATGATTCCACTGGCACGGGCGGTTGAGCAATTATGGATTTTAATTAGTTTGCAGTGATACCAGGGCCTTCCATAACCATAACTACTGTGGCAAAGGTGACGATTCCAAATGACTTCCATCAAATATGGGGTGCATGGTCACTTCCTCAATCCAATTTTGTCAAAAACACACAGTTAAGACACACAGTTACAAAAAACAGTTAAAACACACAGTTATAATGAAAAGTTAAAACAAACAGTTAAAATATACAGTTATAACAAAAAAAGCAACCCAAACAGTTTAAGCATCTATGTTAGTCTCTGCAACAACAGGACGACATGCAGCCATTTTGCATTGTCGGTTATTAACGGTAATAAAGTCGAACCTCTGTGTGAGCAAAGTTGGCAGTGACAATTTCACATGAATAAATAATTTTTAAAAAACAGGAAAAAAAAAAGTTAAAACACATAAAAATGGCATTCGTAATGGCACTCTCTAAAGGCTATGTTTCTAGTAAATCTGCTGTAATGTGCATGATGCTCCTTGTGATGTCTGCTTTATCGATTAATCCATCATCTTCTAGGTCTGTTTTTTACTTCTTTCTGATGTTACAAACATTTAATAAACTTTATATTAGTGAAAGTTACTGACTAGAACATAGAGCAGAAGAGATGCATATTGAGTTATTTGTGGGTCATCATCATTGCACTCCCAACATCTAAATAGGTGCGCTCAGATCCCCTCCTCAGCAAGTCTTGCAGTTTCCAGCGACTGATGACTCCAGTTCTGTGTTGGTTGATTAGTCTTCTTACAAGCTCACTAATTTTCACATTTGTGGCTGTGCCCATCTTAACTGCCATCGCTTTCATCCAAAAGAGGGACGTGGACTCATGGTTGTCAAGGCAAATTATGAATGAAGATGGGAGTGGAAAGAGCAATTTACGTGGACATAATAGGAAATGGCTTCCGGAAATTTTTTACATATACAACACATGAATATTAATTAGTTATGTCTTTTTTTTTTTATGAATGTTTAATGTGTAAAGAAACATGGATGGAAAGTATAAAAGTTATTTGATGACAAATGTATTTATAATGATAAATTAGGTTTATAATTAATTCTTGGTTGTTTTTACATGAAGATTATGCTGTTTTATGATATTCATCATGATCATTATCAAGTAGAGTGCTGGCATAAGTGATTATGTCTCTCCACAACTTGCTGTCTCTATGATTTATGATAAGTCCTCAATTTACTTCCTAATAGATCTTTCTCTTAAACTGTCTTATCTTTTCTCATTTCTTCCTTCTCCCTTATTTCGCCTCAGTTTTTCCACTGTTTGTACTATATTCTAGCTCTTCTCCTTTTCATTACAGAAATCAAGAAAGGATCACTCCTTCCACCTGTTATTTGTTATAAGAAATATTTATACTTTTAACCTTCTTTGGAACATCCTGGTGTATCTTTTTAGCTTTCCGTGGCATTATCTACATTATTCTCAAAGACCTCCAGTAATTTTTAAATACTTTTTTTTAAACTTTTCACTGAAATAACCAGGAGAGTGGGTCGATAAATCTATAACTTGTTGGGCTCTGAACCAGGAGAGCATGTCAACATTTAAAAAAAAAGTTTTTTTTAAAAATGGGAGTAAAATAAAAATTCACATATAAAAACCTCGCAGCGACTGCATTGAACAAGCGGACTTTATTCTTCGGTCATATAAGTACTGTACCCCACTCCCCTACGGACAGACCCAAGTAATGGAAAAACTCCATAGAGATACTTTTACTTACTTAAGTAACCTGTTTTAATTCCTATATACTTTAGCTGGGCATTCCATCAAATCTATCTTCTTTTTTCTTTTTTTTATCATTACTTGTCTTTTTTTAAATTGAAAATATGATTACTGTAACTAAAACAGACTAAACAATAGTTATAGACCAAAACTGTTGAAGACATTTATATCAAATTTGTACGTTTTGGTTATAGAAGAAATAACTACAAAAACTGAATGAAGATGTTATGAAAGAAAGTGAGAGCTAAGGATTTAGTCTAAAGAGAAAGAAAACAGAAGTAATGTGTTTCTCAAAAAGAAAGGAATGTATCAAAATGCAAAATCATAATTAAGGAAACAATAATGAAATATAATTACAGAAAACAGATAATTAAATCAGGTGGAGGAATTCAAATACTTTGAAGTCTAGTGATAGACAGTAACACACAATCTACAGAAAGAGACTGAAGATGCAACAGAGCTTGTCAAATCATTGAATAGATGTTCACCAGTGCTGTCCAGAAAGGAAATAAAAACCTTTAAATTGGTCTACAAGCGACAAAACAGGCTCTCTACAGCACAAACTTCATCCTGACGTTGTGCTACCAATGTCAGACCTGGACTCTAGACTGAAGAACAATAAGAAAAATATGACTCCAACCAAAATGAATTGTGTGAATCATCATCATAATGTGTCGTACCGGTTGGCGTAAGCGATCATGTCCTTCCACAATCTTCTATCTACAGTGCATCGTATGAGTTCTGTTGTTGACTATTTTCCATGCCATGACACCAAGCTATCCAGTATTTTCTCTCTTTGACGTCCGCGATCTCTCTTTCTTTTTATTTTGCCAGTTGTAACCAAATATTCCAACTTTCCTCTTCTCATGATGTGCCCGAAAAATGTTGATTGTTTCTTTCTGATGTTTTTAGGAGCTGCCTTTTTGTGTTGGCCTCTTTGAGAACTTCCTCATTGATTGTGTGAATAATGAGTGTGAATAATGTGTGTGAATAATGAGTGTGAATAATGAGTGTGAATAATGGATGTGAATAATGAGTGTGAATAATGAGTGTGAATAATGGGTGTGAATAATGAAGAAATTTTTATCGATATTAGAGCTTTATGATAAATTCTAAAATAAGTGTAGAAAAATAGACAGTCTACTTTAACTGATCAAAGAGAAATTCTAAAATAAATGTAGAAAAATGGACAGTCTACTTTAACTGATCAAAGGTAAATTCTAAAATATATGTAGAAAAATGGACAGTCTACTTTAACTGATCAAAGGTAAATTCTAAAATATATGTAGAAAAATGGACAGTCTACTTTAACTGATCAAAGGTAAATTCTAAAATATATGTAGAAAAATGGACAGTCTATTTTAACTGATTAAAGAGAAATTCTAAAATAAATGTGGAAAAATGAACAGTCTACTTTAACTGATCAAAGATAAATTCTAAAATAAATGTGGAAAATGAACAGTCTACTTTAACTGCTCAAAGAGAAATTCTAAAATAAATGTGGAAAAATGAAGTCTACTTTAACTGATCAAAGGTAAATTCTAAAATAAATGTAGAAAAATGGACAGTCTACTTTAACTGATCAAAGGTAAATTCTAAAATAAATGTGGAAAAATGAACTTTCTTTCTTCCTCTTCTTTTCTCTTTCTCACTGGTACCGAAAAGGTGTCGTGGTTATATCATTTGTCGTTCTTGCACTGCTCGAACTGTCTGAATTAGTGATTTTCCTTTGTTGTTACATGTCTCTGTCACTGCATCTATCCATCTTCTTTCTTTTCTCTTTCTCACTGATACCGAAAAGGTGTTGTGGTTATATCATTTGTCGTTCTTGCACTGCTCGAACTGTCTGAATTAGTGATTTTCCTTTGTTGTTACATGTCTCTGTCACTGCATCTATCCATCTTCTTCTGGGTCTTACTCTTGGTCTTTTTCCATGCAATCTCGAGAAGAACGCCCTTGATGGTGATTGGTGAGGATTCATTCTGACCAGGTGGCCCAACCATTTAAGTTGTTGTTGTTCTATATATTCTTGGCAGGGTTTTGTTCCTACCATTTTTCTTATGCTTTCATTTGGTATTCTATCTCTTCTTGTGTTGTTTGTTACTTTTCTCAAGCATCGCATCTCACATGTGTTTATCTTTCTTAATTGTGATTTAGAAAGGGTCCATGTTTGGCTTTCATAGCAAAAGTTGGTATGAAAATGCTATTTATCATTTGTTGTTTAGCTGGCATAGAAATGTTTGGATGTCTTAACAATGTTGAAAGCTGGTATGTGACAGTATTTGCTTTTTGTATTCTCATGTCAATTTCTCTGTCTAGTTTTAGAGAATCTAGAGATTCTTGCAAAATGGACAATTCTCACAAAGTGGAATGTATGAACGTATGAAATGAGATGTCTTCAAAGAGTACTTAATGTGACAATTTGAAATAAAATAAGAGAAGAAGAAACCAGCATGTGAGTTGTGAACCAACATGTGAGATGTGAACCAACATGTTAGATGTGAACCAACATGTGAGATGTGAACCAACATGTGAGATGTGAACCAACATGTGAGATGTGAACCAACATATAAGATATGAACCAACATGTGAGATGTGAACCAGCATTTGAGATGTGAACCAACATGTGAGATGTGAACCAACATATGAGATATGAACCAACATGTGAGATGTGAACCAACATATGAGATGTGAACCAACATGTGAGATGTGAACCAACATATGAGATATGAACCAACATGTGAGATGTGAATCAAAGGTAATTGTTCAGAAAGAAAAAAAAGAAACACAAAATGATATTGAGCAGCTAAACTGGAAAGGCAAGACAAGAATGTTTCAACAAAATCCTTAATTAGATATAACATACAAACTAAACACATGAAACACAAAATTCAGAGTTAGAATACACAACAACTAAACAGCTCTAAAAAAATGTAGGTAAAGAACAACACGTTCTTCCTCAACACTGATAGGTAAAAGAGAATAAAAAACAAGACCCAATGTCATTGAGATATATGGAAACCAACGTCAAATTCTTCATATGCCTTAATGTGTGAAAGTTAGTTTTCAAATAGTTTATGAGTTTTATAGAACGGTTCAATTTTTTAACAAGTTTACCGGCTGCACAGGTGACAATCCAACAAGAATTCTGAGAATTTGTTGTCAAATAACTAGCAATATTTGTAGATTTCTTGTTCTTCATGTCCAGTTGTACCCATTCAGGTGCCAAGTGAGATACAAAGTTCTGGTTTTCATCCTTTTGGTGGCTTCAGCTATTGTCAATTCATGTTGTTGTAGGGTTTCTTTGATGTTGTCTGTTAATCTTACCCTAGGTCTGCCTCATGCCATTCTTCTCTATTCTCTTTTAATATATTCTTTGTATGGTAAGGAGTTATATGGCATTCTTTCTAGATGGCCAAACCAGAAATAGAAGAATAGTTAATGGAAGAACAGTTAATGGGGGCTTCGATAGCCTAGTTGGGAAAACCATCAAACTAGGTTACTGATATTTGGACAGTCTGTGTTCGATTCCCGCTGGAAGCAGTGTGAATTGTATTTGTAGTTGGAAAAAAATACCCCCGCGGTCAATCTCGCTTCTGGCTGAAATGGTGGGTACCAGGGTAGTACTCTGGGAAGGTGAGGAATGCCACCTCGCATTGTGAGTTTTGATGCCTGAAGCGACACTATCCAGAAGTCTCTAAACGCTTCTGGATATGCAACCGAGCACATATGGGTGAAAACTTGTGCGCTAAGACGCCGATTCAAGTCTCATACTTTACCTTTACCAGTTTATTTGTTGTTTCTTTATGTAGCCTAGCATTGCTTCAATGCCTAATGCTTATTTTCTGTAATGACATAATTTTTTATTCAGTTTCTTCTGGTCACTCACGTTCCTCAGACATCTCATCTCTGTAGTGACAAGCTTCTTTCACGCTTAGTCAAAAGGTGACCATGTTTCTTTTGCTTACTGAAATGATTTGTAATAAAGAATCAACGCACTACCAACCCTTACATATGTATGTGAGAGCTGGAAAACAAGAGACATAGAAATAAAGTTGAACGCATTAAAAAATAAATATTTAAGGAAAATACTTGGTATAATGTGGAACGAATTCAAAACAAACGAAATTAGAGAAATCTCCAATCAACCACTAATATCTTCAGTAATCAAGAAAAGACGATGGTCATATGTTGGACATGTGATGAGGAGAGATAATAACCGAATAGCAAAGCAAGCCCTCATGTGGGAAACAACAGGTAAGAGGAAAAGAGGCTGACCCAGAAGGACACTGGGAAGAACATTGATGAGGGAGGCAAGAGCAGCAGGAATCAGCTCCCTCAGTGAGATAGAGTTGCTTGCACAGAACAGAAACAAATGGCAAGATTTGATAAAGTATCTTTACAAGGATTGAAAACTACTAGAATACAAATTTAGATATGAGATAAAGTATCTGGGTCTATGCCCTATGGGTTGGCTACAGCTCGAAAGGTCAATAGGTAGATAGATGTTATAAAGAATCACAACACCTAAATTTACTGTATAAATGATAACACAAGCTTGGGAATAATTCAATCTCTGCCTTGGTATCTGCCATATGTCCAAGGGTACAAACTGTGGAGAACAATCTAAATGAGTTTACATATTTGTAATGGCTTTGTTATCATAAAGTATTGCAACTATGTATATTTGTGCAAAAAGAAAGTATTTATGTAAATGGCTAAAGAGCATGAGCTCAGAGGCTGCTGGATTCATAAACAACATAAAAAGTAATTAAATTATATTTTGTCAGAAATGCACAAACAGTAACAACCCCCTACCAAAAAAAAAAAAAAAGCAGGAGATAGATAGATAGATTTACAATTATATGATGATGGTAATTGATTCCGTAAGTTCAAGATAAATATCTGAAATACATTTTTTTTTCAAAGTATATTAAATGTCCTGGATGATTTTTCACTCAATCATTTATTTTCCTCTGGGGCTGAAGATGGCGCACAAGGGCAGAAGTTATAGTTCTCCATGATTGACGTTTTGCCACTAGTTCTTGAAGGCCCGTGGTTGAGCTTTCCCTAGCAGTTGCTCTACACAGAAATTCTTCTCTCTGTCTTCCTTATTTTCTTTTACCAGATGATTTCCACATGAATGCCTAGTGGGAAAGTCCTTCTTCATCCATTCTCAGTACATGAATTGTGTATTTCCATTATCTCCTTCTTCATCCATTCTCAGTACATGAATTGTGTATTTCCATTATCTCTTTCTATTAAAACTCTAAGCATAATCTTGTTTCGATTCTCTGGATGATTACTCATTTTTAAATTAAAGAGAAAATATCCGATTTACGTTCTTCACAAAATACATCAGTTTCTCTTCATGATAACCAAATCTACAAGGCCAAGAAGCAAAACATTTGAATTATATTTTCTGTTGCAATGTGCATCAATTTCATATTGATGTAAATGTAACACCTTTGTGTAGTTGAAGTAAAACATCAGAGTTACATCTTTTGCATTGTACATCCATTTGTTTCTTCATGATGGATCATTCAATAAGATCTGGAAAGGTAATATTTATTATTTTTTTAAAGTACATCAATTTGTATCTATAATCAGATTTTAAGATCAAAAGGAAACATGAAAAAAAAAAAAAGTAAAGAGCCCCCGTCAAGCCAAGTGGCGTATAGGGAATATGATGTTAGTGACCATACATTTTACAGACCTTCAGCACATGATTTTTGGGGTAATGTGGTAGGTATTACCTCCGTGCCGCTTTACTTTCCCAGAAAAAAATCTGCTACCCATTTAAGGCTGGGTGAACCCGGAAGCTATCGGTTGGGATCGAAACCTACCTCTTGTCCTTTGTAGTCCTGTTCACTAACCACTGAGCTATCGCGGCTCCTTAAAAGAAAACATATACCTTACATATTGCAAGGGTTTTCTATCATTTGAAAAGGATTTTCTTTAAAATTTGCTAGTACATCTCACAAGACAGTTTATATGGGATGACAAACCATATGGGGCAATTGAATCACTCAAACAGACAGCTGACTTCATGAGAGAGTCTAGAATCCTACCCTGATTGAGTCTTGATCGCAGAGACAAACTATTTGTGTAATATTCTACATTTTAAATTAATTTAAATAAATAAACAAATAAAACGTTTTATGGAAATAAAATGTATGCAGAATTGAGAAAACAACTGTTTATACATATACTGTACTAGCCAATCAAAATGTACCAAACCTATATTTGAAACAGACTATAAGCACCAAGGTCAAAGGATCATGCTACATGGATACAATTAATCAATCAAGTACCGTGCCTGCTAGCATAGGTGATCATGTCTCTCCACAACTTTCGATCTCGACAGTTATTTATCATTTCTGTTGTTGACCGTCTGCCAAGCCATTCTCTTAAGCTGTCTGGTATCTTTTCTCTTTGCTTCCCTCTATCTCTTCATCTCTCAATTTTCCCAGTTGTTACAATATATTCCAGCTGTTCCCTTCTCAACACATGGTAAAAAAATGATGATTGTTTCTTCCTAATATTGGAAATTAACTCTCTTTTTGCTTTGGGCTTTTTCAGAACATTTTCATTACTCTTCTTAGCTGTCCATGGTATTCTCAACATTTTTCTGCAAAACCTCATTTCTACAGCTTCCATTGGTTTTCTTTTCTGTTATCCTATGTCCATAATTCACTTCCATATGTTAAGACTGGCTCTACATAATATTTAAGAACTTTTTATCTTGTTTCTATTGTACATGGATTGAGTTACTTGTGGGTCATCATCACTGCACTCCGAACATGTCCATAGGTGCTCAGATCCCCTACAGCAAGTCTTGCAGTGTCCAGCGACTGATGACTCCAGTTCTGTGTTGGTTGATAAGTCTTCTTACATGCCCACTAAGTTTATCACTTCTGGCTGTGCCCATCTTAACCCATCTTAACTCTCATCTCTTTCATCCGAAGGAATGATGTGGACTCATGTGTACATGGATATACATAACCAATAAAAATGTAGATTTCACTCAAATTTTGTAATAACAATTGTGGTCTAATATGCTCTACAAGTCACAGGTTGAACAAATCCTGACTCACAAAGAAGAGCAAAAGAAATTGACATGTAAATTTTCTTTGTTTTCAATTTCTTTTTTTGTCTGGTATATAGGTTTGGCTTCTTTAAAAAAATAAAAGATTCAACATATTTGAATCACATATTTTTTTCAAAATACATTAATTTTACATTGAATATGTGTCACTTTATAAGAAAAAGAGAAAAAAATATATCTTAATTACATTTTATTTTTGCAAATTCACAACAATTTAACTTTAATGATGTTCAATTTTTAAGATCTGCGGAAAAAATATGTGGATTACACTTTTCATTTATTTTTCTTTTAACGTACATATGTACATATATTTTACACTGGTGCATGTAGAGTAAGAGTAAACTCAAGTACTGTGATTTTACTGAGCAATGTACTGGGGAGGGGGTCTGAGAGTAAACTCAGGTATTTTGATTTTACTGAGCAATGTACTGGGGAGGGGTTCTGAGAGTAAACTCAAGTATTTTGATTTTACTGAGCAATGTACTGGGGAGGGGGTCTGAGAGTAAACTCAAACATTTTGATTTTACTGAGAAATGTACTGGGGAGGGAGTCTGAGAATAAACTCAAGTATTTTGATTTTACTAAGCAATTTACTGGGAAAAACGTCTGAGTACTAGTGAGTTGTCCGTTGTGCAGTTAAAATGATCTGTCGACTAAACTAACGTTGATATGCTTGTCAATAAATATAAGGATTATTTTCTTCATTATATTTTGGGGCAGCATTACTTCAGTTATTAATTAAATCTTTAGCTTCAGGTTGAAAGTGTGATGAGATTAAAAATTAAATGCTTATTTTTTCACAACTGTGTCAAGCAATCTGTTAAAATACAACTAAAAAAACAGATGTGTTATACTCCTGTTTTTTTATAAGGACACTGCTTTGGTGTTCCTAGGCAAGGTATATATGTATATTCCATACAGTATTATGTTAACAGATCATGTTTTCCCATTTCTAAGACATCAGAAATTTATTACTAGAAGTTATAAAATAATTGTTTTCTAATATTTTTTGACAGTTTCCACAGATCTATAAAAGATCTACATCAATTACTTAATGAAATAAACATGATAAGCAAAAAAATATGGACTAGATATGAATATCATAAAGATTAAAACTGTGACCATAAACAAAGATAATACTCAAAACCTACAAGTGGATATCAAAGTTGAAGGAGTAGACCTGGAGACAGTTCAGAACTACAACTACCTTGAACATACGATAACCAGTCATGGAAAATGTAAAACTGAAATAAACAAAAGAATAGGAATGGCAAAAAGTAATTTTAATGCCATGAAAAATATACTAACATCAAAAAGAAATAACACCAGGGCTAAAACTAAGAATAGCAAAATGTTCTTAACATTCATGTATGGTGCAAAAACACGGACATTAGACAAGAAAACAGACCAGAATGTTGAAGCTTTTGAAATGTGGATTTATAGAAGAATAGGAAGAATTGGAGGGAAGAAAAGAAAACAAACGATGAAGTTTAAAAACAACTAAAAATGAAAAGAGAACTAATAAACACAATTAAATCAAGACAAATGAAATTTTTGGTCCATGTTAAAAGACACAACAGCCTACTAAAAGTAGTCCTGGAGAGGAAAATACAAGGTAAAAGAGACAGAGGCAGACCAAGACTAACATGGACAAGTAACATCAAAAGATGGACAAGGCAGCCTATGGCAGCCTGCACCATTAAAGCAATAGACAGAGTGGAATGGCGCTCTATGATAGTCAACCTTTGATGCAGAGATGACACTCAATGATGATGATCCACAGATCACAAATCAGAAAAATGTTTTCCCATGTTTAAAATAAAAAATACTTGCCACAGAACTCAAAATAGTTTATGTTTTCCAAGTTTTGAAACATCATTACCTCAATTTATAGAAAATGAAATAATAGATATTGTGCTCGTTTTTCAAGTATAAAAAAAAAATACGGCATATTATATGAAATAATTAACTCTTTCTCATTATAAAATTAACATTAAGTTGTTCACAGACATATTTTTATAAATATAATTTTTTGCCCACTAATTTTTAAAAATTGAACCTACAGTTCCTGTTACAAACTTATGAAATGGTTAATGGTGCACTATGGACTAACATTATACATATTGTAAAGGTACTTTTTCTCTGCTTACTTAATTTTAACACTTACCAGAATTATATTTTTAAATTTTCCACTTAATAATTATATTCTTAACTTTTTTAAATAATAAAAAAAAATACTGTTTATAGTTAATGGACTTATAACGGCTACAATCTTTTTACTTATTTTTGTTTCACTTTTGAATTTTTTTGCACAAAGTTTATTTGTTTTTATTTGTTTTATAATAGTAAAAGAAAGCAACAAAAAGGGTCTCAGTCTGAATAGTAAGAAAACAGAAGTAATGGTCATATCAAAGAAATAATCATCACCATCATGCAGCATAAAAATAAACCAGACAAATCTGAAACAAGTGCAACGCGTCAAATACTCGGGCACAATAATAACATCAGATGGAAGGTGCACCACAGAAATAAAAAGCAGAATAGCTCAGGACAAAATAGCATTTCAGAAAATGAAAAATATCTTATGCAACAAATCTATGTCAATAGAAGTGAGAAAGAGAGTTCATCGGTGATATATAGAACCAATTCTGACCTATGGAAGTAAATCATGGACAGTAGAAAAACAAATGAAAAGATGATTAGAGACCGCAGACATGTGATTTCTCAGAAGAATGTTCAAAGTTCCCTGGACAGCTAAAAAGACCAATGAGGAAATTCTCAAAGAGTCCAACACAAAAAGGGAACTCCTAAAAAACATCAGAAAGAAACAATCAACATTTTTCAGGCACATCATGAGAAGAGGAAAGTTGGAATACTTGGTTACAACTGGCAAAATAAAAGGAAAGAGAGATCGTGGACGACAAAGAGAGAAAATACTGGATAGCTTAGTGTCATGGCATGGAAAACAGTCATCAACAGAATTGATACAATGCACTGTATATAGAAGATTGTGGAAGGACATCATTGCCTATGCCAACCGGTATGGCACATGATGATGATGATTTGTTTTAGTTGAGGACAGTTTCTCTTCCTGGAATGCAAACTATATATTATTATAATGGAGCCGTGTGTGGCTAGCTTACCTAGTGGCATCTTGGGAGAAATGAGCTCATGACTAATGCAGAAATAAAAGAAATGACGAAGCCACAATTATCATTTTTAATCAAGAGAAGATGTGTCATGTGGAAGAGACAACAAGGTCATGGCCATGTGATGGGAAGAGACAACAAGGTCATCTCAAAGCAAGTGCTGAAATGGAAACAGGAGATTAAAAGAGAAAGAGACTGACCTAGAGAGATACTAAAAAAAACTTTGAGGAGAGAGGCAGCAATAGTGGGCATCAGATCTCTTGCTGAGTTTGAGAGGTTTGCTCAGAACAGAATGCATGGAAAAAGACCAAGAGGAAGACCCAGAAGAAGATGGATAGATGCAGTGACAGAGACATGTAACAACAAAGAAAAATCACTAATTCAGACAGTTCGAGCAGCTCAAGAACGACAAATGATATAACCACGACACCTTTTAGGTATCAGTGAGAAAGAGAAAAGAAAGAAGAAGCCCAGAACAAGGACATGTTGGGAGATACACTGTGGGACCTGTGCAAAGTCTGACACTAAACAGAAAAAATCATAAAATATGGATAGTGTAGAATTTCTGCCATGTGTGCTATATTCAACTCAAAAAGATAATGGATAGATAGGTGGAAAGACAGATCTTGAAGGACAAATACAACAAAATTCCTCCATTTTATGTTGTATGTTGCCATAATTCACAATGTATTCTTTGACTGGCCCCATACTATTCACCTGTTTACTTTGCCTTTTTCCACATATGCACGAAATAATGGCAGTCCCAATATTTCCTTTTCAATTGGTTTCTGATTTATTTTTATATCTATAGAGAAGCACTGAAAACACATAACTGTTACATACCCTTCTTCTACTTTTCAGCTCCCTGTGAAGCAGAGGTCTTCAATGAACACTTTCAGTTCTCTGCGGACAATAGATCTTCAACAAACACTTTCAGTTCACTGTGTGGACATGGGTCTTCAACAAACACTTTCAGTTCCCTGTGGAACATGGGTCTTCAACAAACACTTTAGTTCACTGTGGAACATAGGTCATCAACAAACACTTTCAGTTCCCTGTGGAGCAAAGTTCTTCAATAAACACTTTCAGTTCCCTGTGAAGCAGAGGTCTTCAACAAACACTTTCAGCTTCCTATGGACCATGGGTCTTCAGCAAACACTTTCAGCCTCCTGTGGACCATAGGTCTTCAACAAACACTTTCAGTTTCCTGTGGAGCAAAGGTCTTCAATAAACACTTTCGGTTCCCTGTAGAGCATAGGTCTTCAACAAACACTTTCCAAGGCAACATGTTTCTTGCTAATCTCTAAGTTCGTTCCTTCTGTCTTCCCCATTAACCTCATCTCTGTTTCCTCCAGCTTTCCCTAAGTATATCTTGGCTTTCCCCTTAGGATCCCAAAAGAGCTTGTCTTGTAATACCCTCAGTTGCCTCTATCCGATGCCATCATCTTTGTCTTATCTTTATCCACTTGTATTTGACTGGTTGTAGTAGTAGTAGTAGTAGTAGTAGTAGTAGTAGTAGTAGTAGTAGGGTAGTAGTAGTAGTAGTAGTAGTAGGAGTAGTAGTAATTGTAGTAGTAGTTAGTTAGTTAGTTGAAGACCCCAGTATCACTGCAAACGAATTAAAATCCATAATTGCTCAACTGCCCGTGCCAGTGGAATCATCCGAATTAAAACTCATCTCATTGAAGGATCTAAACAAAGAAAGGCAGATGCAGTCTCCATCATAGCAGCTACAGCACACGCCAAAATACACAAGGTGTAGCTGCACTGAAAGTGAACGCATCTGAACTGTCCTTCGTCATACGATATCAACATATTTGACTGGTACTTTCCCATGGTTCTAAAATTAGAAATTTTGCCCTGCCATTTCCATCCTTTTATTCTTATATATGTAACTATTTCCTTATTTTTCTTTACCTTCAGAAGATTTCATTTTAAAAATTTAATTTGACTTTATTTTGACTTTTGTTCTTATTTTATTTATATATTTTTTAGTTTACATAATTTGTTTGCTTATATAATATTTGGTTCATATAATTTTTGGTTTATATAATATTTAATTTACATAATATTTGGTTTATATAATTTAAAAAAAAAAATATAATTTTTGCTTTATAAATTTATGTTCCTTAAAAATGTAAACTATAAATATAATCATAGTATTAAATATAGCAAGGTTGTGAAGCACTTTAATCTCACGGTACTATATAGGTACTTGGAGGTGAAGTGTTTGGTACTGTTGTTATTCCTAGCTTTTATTACTATCTCGTATATAAGTCGTGAACCATATTAATCATGTATGGATGTATAGTACCGGTCAGTGCCACAGTTAGGATCTTAATATCAAGGGATCAGTGAGAACCATTAGCCCATATGGCTTTCCTTTGTTTTCTGGGTTCTACTGGAAGGGTTGAATCCTAGAGGTGCTATAATGCTATGATATCTGTAACACCAGTCTCTCTACCTATGTGGAGATCCTAACATTAATAGTCAAATTGTTTTTAAACAGTAGACAGCAATTGAAAAAGACAAAAATAGAATGAAATACCTAGGAACAACAAGAACTTCAATGTAGATATACAGCAGATATGGTGTAGAATCATCATCATCAGGTGCCATGCCGGTTGGTGTAGATAATTCTCTCTCTCCACATTACTCGGTCCTTCATTCATGTTATAATTTCTGTAGGTAATCTTTCATTATTCCATTTGGATAAACTGTTCAATATGTTTTTCTCTTGGCTTTCCTCTGCTCTTTCCATCCATTCTGCCTGTTGTTATATTATTCTCAATGCCTTCTTTTCAAATGACATGTTGAATAAATGTAGATTGTCCCTTTCTTATGATTTTGATGATATTTCTGGTTTCTCCAGCTCATCTTAAACATTCTTCATTTGTCATTTTTGCTGTCCATGGAATTCATGGCATTCTTCTGATAAACCACATCTCAGCTGCCTCTAATGTTCTTTCCGTTGTCTTACTTATCGTTCATGATTCGCTTCCATATAGTAGAACAGTCATGATCTTGCACTTTAGGACACATTTTCTAACATTATTTGACAATGATTTGTGACATAGGATGTTTTTTATTCGATGGAATTCTGTCTTTGCTTGTTCTATTCTGCTTCTAATTTCTGCGGTGCATCTGCCATCTGATGTTATTATTCATCCCAGGTATTTGAATCTGCACTTGTTTCAGGATTGTTCCATTTAGTTTTACTCTCTACTCTTATGTGTTTGTTTTTTATTATATTATCATAGTTTGTCTTTTTGATGTTGAGGATCAGGCCTTTTTGTTCACTTCCTGTCACAGATTCATCTAATAGATTTAATAGGATGCAGAACAGCTCAGGAAAAGGCAAAATTCAGAAAAGTGAAGGAATACAACACAATCTATCATTAACAGTAAAGTAAACATGAGTTCTTTATCTGGAACTAGTCCTTGTTTATGGTAGTATATCATGGATTAGACAAGGAATTCTCTGGAGACTGAATAAATGTAATTTTAACCTTGAAAATACCATGGACAGTGGAAAATAGTAATGAGGATGTTCTTAAAAAGAGTAATGAGGATGTTCTTAAAAAGAGTAATGAGGATGTTCTTAAAAAGAGTAATGAGGATATTCTTAAAAAGAGTAATGAGAATGCTCTTAGAAAGAGTAATGAGAATGTTCTTAGAAAGAGTAATGAGAATGCTCTTAAAAAGAGTAATGAGAATGTTCTTTAAAAAGTAATGAAGGTTTTCTGTAAAAAGCAATGAAGGATGTTCTTTAGAAAGAGTAATGAGTATGTTCTTTTAAAAGAGTAATTAGAATATTCTTTAAAAAGTAATGATCATTTTCTTAAAAAGAGTAATGTGTTCACGAAAAGTAATGATATTCTGAAAGAGTAATAAGAGTGTTCTTTAAAAGTAATTAAGATTTTCTGAAAGAGTAATAAGAGTGTTCTTTAAAAGTAATGAAGATTTTCTGAAAGAGTAATTAGAGTGTTCTTTAAAAGTAATGAAGATTTTCTGAAAGAGTAATTAGAGTGTTCTTTAAAAGTAATGAAGATTTTCTGAAAGAGTAATTAGAGTGTTCTTTAAAAGTAATGAAGATTTTCTGAAAGAGTAATTAGAGTGTTCTTTAAAAGTAATGAAGATTTTCTGAAAGAGTAATAAGGATGTTCTAGAAGAGTATTGAGAATGTTCTAAAAACTAAAAAGAGTAATATTGATGTTACTGAAAAAATAACTCGGATGTTCTAGAACAATGCAAATGTTCTCAGAAAAGACGAGGAAAACCATGTTATTACCATGTTATTATCGTGAATAAACAATCACAATTTTCTGTCGATGCAACACAAGAAAGGGAACAGGTGGAACATTTTTTGACAACAGAAAAAACTGAGGTAAGATGAGGTAGAGGAAACAACAGAAAGGAAGGCTGCTAGAAAGTTAACGAGAATTGCATGCTGGGAGATAAATAGTGAAATTGACTAGAGCAGAGAAAGAAGGTTGTTAAGAGACTTGAAGCATCAGCAGATGAGGTTTTTTTTTTTATTAAATGATAGTTTTTTTTTAAAATAATGGTGGTTTTTATGATAATGGTGGTTTTCATGATAATTGTGGTTTTATGATAGTTGTGGTTTTTATAATAGTGGTGGTTTTATGATAATGGTGCTGTTATGATAATGGTGTTTTTATAATAGTGGTATTTTTTAAAATAACAATGGTGGTTTTTAAAAAAATAACAATGGAGGTTTTTTATAAAATAATGGTGGTTTTTTTTATGATAATGGTAGTTTTGTTAATAATAATGGTTATTTTTAATAATAATGGTGTTTTTTTTTTTAATGAGAATGAAGTGTGGAAATTATAGAGCAATCTGATTATGAGGTTGTCAACACAAGGCACAGAGCTCAAAGAAGGGAGTGAGCACAATGGAGGGCCCTAGTGACTTGCTACATCATGGAAAAGGCAAGCACAGTGTTTTTTTCTGGAAATGCATTCTTGCTTCTGTACGTTATTGAGTTATTTGCAAGTCATTATCATAGCACTCTGAACATGTCCATAAGTGCTCAGATCCCCTCCTCAGCAATTCTCGCAGTATTCAGCGACTACCGACTCCAGTTCTGTGTTGGTTGCTTACACGTCTTCTTACACGCCCACTAAGTTTCTCGTTTCTGGCTGTGCCCATATTAACTCCTATCTCTTTCATCCGAAGGAGTGACATGAACTCACGGTTGTCGAAGTCCTGTGTCCTTCCCACTTCCTGGAGAGCATTGATGATGTCCATCCGATCCATTGGTTGACCGTCCTCAACAATAATGCAGCTAGCCAACCTGTCCGCTCTTTCATTTCCCCATACTCCCGCATGTCTGTTCGTTTTTATACATAAAATAGCAACTTGTTTTTATAAGGTCAGTAATAATAATACAAATAATAACAACGATATTAATAAATTAATTGGTTAGTCCTGCCAAAATAAGACTACTATCTACATGACCTTTGGCATCTTTGACAGACGGTTGGTTGCAAGCAATCATGAAAAGTCAGTAGTTTTATAAAAAAAATATTAGTGTCTTATGCTGGATACTGTTTTACTGAACAGCTTCTCTCATGGCTGAATCTGTCAATATTGGATAGACAAATTTGACCGCAGAATGAACAAGATGTATTTGTAGTGCCTGGCCTCATCTCCTTTCTCCTGCACCTTTTGTCTTCTGTAGTTTGGTATCAACACCGCCTCAAATGTTGCTGTGCCATTTTTTTAATTTTTGTTCTCAATGTGAAAATGATCTAATGCTGGATTTTCCCAGATTCTTTCACTGTTAGAGAACTCACTCAAGGAAGTCATACATCCTTATATATCAGCTCTGGACTGCCCTTTGGTCTCACTCCATCCCTAAGTTTTTCTATCGTCAACATGTGCCATACCGGTTGGTGTAGGCGATCATGTCCTTCCACAATCTTCTATCTACAATGCATCATATCAGTTCTGTTGTTGACTGTTTTCATGCCATGATAACACTAGGCTATCCAGTATTTTCTCTCTTTGTCGTGCACGATCTCTCTTTCCTTTTATTTTGCCAGTTGTAACTAAGTATTCCAACTTTCCTCTTCTCATGATGTGCCCGAAAATGTTGATTGTTTCTTTCTGATGTTTTTTAGGAGCTCCCTTTTTGTGTTGGCCTCTTTGAGAACTTCCTCATTGGTCTTTTTAGCTGTCCAGGAAACTTTGAACATTCTTCTGAGAAATCCCATCTCTGTGGCCTCTAATTATCTTTTCATTTGTTTGTCTACTATCCCTGATTCGCTTCCATGTGTCAGAATTGGTTCTATAAAGCACCGATGAACTCTCTTTCTCATTTCTATTGACATAGATTTGTTGCGTAAGATATTTTTCATTTCATGAAATGCTATTTTGGCCTGAGCTATTCTGCTTTTTATTTCCGTGGTGCATCTAAGTCTTCCCATAGGCCTGCAATATTTGCTTGGGAAAACAATTGTTGTCACTTCATCTTACATGACCCAGACACCTTAGTCTCTGACACCTAAGTGTTGCCATGATGGATGGGAGATTGGCTCATTGTAATACATTAGAGTTAGGTGACTGATAGTTACCACTTATGAGGTATCCATTCTTCAGATGAAAGAGATGGGAGTTAAGATGGGCACAGCCAGAAACAAGAAACTTAGTGGGCGTGTAAGAAGACTTATCAACCAACACAGAACTGGAATCATCAGTCGCTGGACACTGCGGGACTTGCTGAGGAGGTGATCTGAGCACCTAAGGACACGTTCAGAGTGCAATGATGATGACCCACAAATAACTCAATAACATGTAAAACTATTATCTAATTATTAGTAAAAATTCATTAATAAATATTAATGATAAACATAATGAAATAGTAGACCTATATCGTTATTAAACAATAATTATAATATTAGTGAACTGTTGTAATAATATATTATTCAATATTATTTATTTATTTATTTTATTAAAAAAATTAAAGTTTGAAACTGGTTGAAACTAGTCGTGCCTGAAGATTTCCGGTACAAAACAGCAGGTTTAAAGATTCCGTTAAAGAACATGCCATTCATAACATACAATACTGCGGAGGGGAGGATGTATTAACATTCATTAAATTAAGCTTTAACAGTTGGAATATATTGTAACAACTAGGAAAATTGAGGGACGAAGAGATAGAGGGAAGCAAAGAGAAAATATATCAGACAACTTAAGAGAATGGCTTGGCAGAAGGTCAACAACAGAAATGATAAATAACTGTCGAAATTGAAAGCTGTGAAGAGACATGATCACCTACACCAGCAGTTATGGTACTTGATGATGATGAGGATATTAAGTTTTATCAATTACATACGAGGGGGGCCAGTGCACTTTTTCATTTTATTATTTTTCCCAGCTGAGAGAGTTACATATACATCTATTTTCCTTCAGCTGTTCTGACTTTACAGCATCAGGTTGACATTTGGCCCTTTGTAGAATAAGTAATTCTTGTCTTGATTCTTCCAGTGCCACGTAATGTCACATAGGGCTCGTAGTGTTTTTTTTTTTATTTTTTTGCTATCCATATCTATTCTTGGTGAGATGTTTAATCTTATCCAATCAGTCTATACCTGCCAACTTTGCTTCTCTCATTGGTCCTCTTTTTAGGATCTTTTACTAATTCTTCCTCTTTTTTTCTGTATCCTGATGTTTTCCATAGAAGAGTCTGTTATGAGTTTCTTTTGTTGTCTCTTCCACGTCCAACATATGTACATCTTCTCTTCTTAATTGTATATAAGCAAGATCATTGGTTGCTCGCCAATTTCTCATATCTCTAAATTAGTAATGAATTAATTTCTTGTACACAGAGTATTCTTCGTAGCATTCGTCTTCAAAAGCATTCAATTTTCTCTCAATCTCTTTTACTATTTGCAGCTTTCACATGCGTAGGTAATACGTTTGAATTGAATATTCTAAGTTTAGTCTTTCTGGCTTAGTATATTTGATTTCTATATTTTGTCCAGGTTTTTTAATTTACCGCTGCCTTTGCTATCCTGTTTCTGATAGTATTAAGTATTTACTGACCATTAATTCCCCCTTAAAGGTGAAAAAAAATGACCAATCGTGAACTAGATTTTTTTGGTTAGCAGTTGGGATTGATTAAATTGATATCTATCTAGTGTAATTCATGACATTCTGGAATTAATATGATACCTACACTTGTGTTAGTTACAGTTTGGGTGTAATTTTGCATGAATTTGGTGTGAAGTTGTTTCACATGACATTTTTATCAGTCATTTTATATTATGTCATGAATGTCAGTTATCATGAAGTTTCATGCCAAAGTTATCAATAAATAAATAATGTACAATAACTGTAAACATGTTATCAGTAAATTTTTGTACAATTGCCATACGAAGGTTATAAGTCAATTCTGTACAATAATGCGGCAAAGATTGTCAATTAATTATGAACAATCACCGTGCCAAGGCTAGCAGTCAAATATTTCATTTGTTTTTCTTTGTCATCATTATCGGTAACTCCTGTAATGTTACTATGTAAAGGTATTTAGCTAATTTTGTACAATAACTGTGTTAAGATTACCAATAACTTGTTTAGTGTTACTGTGCCAAAGTTATCAGTCAACTATCTATAATAACAATGCCAATGTTATCAGTCAGTTTTGTAAATTTTTCCATGAACAGTTATGAGTCAGTTGTGTACAGCTACTGTGACTTGGTTATCAGTCAATTCTGCACATTTTTCATGCAAAGATCTATAGCCATTTTGGTACCATTACTATACTACAAATATCAGTCAATTCAGTTATTCTATTATGGTTATCAATCAGTTCATTATCATCATCATGTGCCATACCAGTTGGGGTAGGTGATCATGTCCTTCCACAGTGTATGGTATCTAATCTGTTGTTGACTATTTTCCATGACAACAAGCTAACTAATATCTTCTCTCTTTGTTGTCTACAATCTCTATCTCTACATATTTTGCCCGTTGTAACCAAGTACCCCAACTTTTCTATTCTCATGATGTGCTCAGAAAATGTCAATTGTTTCCTTTTGATGTTTTTTAGGGGCTCCCTTTTTGTGTTGGCCTATTTGAGAATGTCCTCATTGGTCTTTTTAGCTTTTCAGGGAACTTTCAACATTCTTCTAAGAAATCACGTCGCTGTAGCCTATAATCGTCTTTTCCTGTGTTTGCCTACTGTCCATGATTCGCTTTCATAGGTCATAATTTGCCTTTTATAGCACCGAAGAACGCTGTATCTCTCTTCTATTGATATATAATTGTTGTACAAGACATTTTTCATTTTCTGAAATGCTATTTTAGCCTGAGCTATTCTACTTTTTCGTTACCAATACTCCTTGAAAAATCATAGTCAATACTACTTCTGTCTTTTGCGTTCTCCTGTTACTTTTGTTGAATTACTTCTCATCTCCATCCATTCTTAGAAAGGTAATCTTTCAATCTCTAATTCATCTGGTGTTACCTTGAAACAACACATGAGAAAGTATGAATATATAGTCCCAAGTCTGTACATGTTGTAATGCTTGTTCATGTAATCACTTTCCTTTCAGATGTAGTCACGTTCTTGTGTATACCTGGACGCTGCTGAGGTAGAAGTGCATTAACTCTTGCTGTCATTTTTTTCATATTTTCCTTGGTTTGCCTCTTTGTTCTCTGCCCAGAAAGGCATCAAGTGGGCATAATTTCTGATGTATTTTGGTTTTCAAGTTACAGTTATCTGCAATTTCAGCTCTATTTATTGACCTTTCGAGCCATAGCCGGCCCATAGGGCGTAGACCAAGACACTCCCTCTCTTATCTAATTTTTTTTTATTCAAGCAGTTTTTAATTCTTTTAAAGATATTTTATCAAATCTCGCCATTTGTCTCTGTTCTGTGCAAGCAGCTCTATCTCACTGATGGAGCCAATTCCTGCTGCACTTGCCTCTCTCATCAGTGTTCTTCTCAGTGTCTCTCTGGGTCTTCCTCTTTTCCTCTTACCTGTTGTTTCCCACATGAGTGCTTGCTTTACTATTCAGTTATTATCTTTCCTCATCACATGTCCAACATATGACCATCGTCTTTTCATTATTACTGAAGATATTAGTTCAGTAATTTCAGCCCGGTATATACAAATTCAGCACCGCTTCTTCTTTTGAGTTTTGGTTCTTGTCTTCCATCTTGAGCACTTACTCACTTTATCAAACTGGTTGTGTTTTTTATTAGGAGGTAAGGAATGACCTTGAATCTGTTAGCTGGGTTGGCTGGCTAGCTTCAGTTTATGCTTTAAACAGCTTCTTAGCCCTAACTGATTCTCACCCAAAGACCCAGCCATGTATTACTGACTTTCTTCAGCTCACGCACTCTACTGAATCTTAGCCCTAACTGATTCTAACTCAAACAACCAGTTATGAGCAATTCAGATCAATCACTTTACTGAATCTTACCCCTAAATGATTCTAACTCAAATAACCAGCTATGAGTCACTGATATCTTCCAGAAGAATATGAGCCACTGACTAACTTCACCTCATGAACTACATGCCATCTTTGCCCAACTGATCCTGACACAATCGCCCAGCTATGAGTCACTGGCCAGGTTTAGCTCAAGCACAGAATGAAATCTTGTACCCCTCATTTAAATCATTACTGGTATCACATAAACGTTATCAATCAATCATACACACTTAATTCTGTATTTGGTTATCATGTACTGTTACAATGAAATAACAAACAAATATTTTTTACAAAAATATACCCTGCAACATTAGGCAAACATAACTAATAAGCAGACTGTATCAAACTAGCATTGTATCTTATTAAAACTCGTACAATGCAAAAACTATCATTCTGTATCCTAATAATGTGCATGTTCTTAGTCATTATTCCCATCATTAGTTCATCATATTTTTATTTGTTCCGTTATCAAACCAAAAGCAGATTTTTACATTTTTACTACTTAAAAAAAAAATATATATATATAAAAAGCTAAACTACGTAGGTTGAACTAAAATGTAGAACTTTGAACAGAAATCGATAATGAAACAAAATAATGAAATCCCAGTGACATTTGTTAATGTTTGTTCATTTTCTAAATTTTCTCTTTAATTAATTGATTTAAAGGGTAAAATGTTTTTTTTTACAATTTGACTCAATTTATATAACTCTTTGTCTTTGCAGTAAAGTATCCATCATTTATTTAGAATGACTAACACTTTGATCAATCAGTCAATAAATTATTCAGTCAGTCATCAGTTACTCAATAAGTCAGCCAATTACTCAATAAGTCAATCAAATGCTAAATCAGTCAATTAACTGCTCAAACAATCAGTTGGTGATATTTGAATAAGGTAATCGATCAAGCAATGAATTAATTAAGGAATTAATCAATCAGTTGGTCAGCTGATTGAATCAGTTAATCAGTCAATCAGGTATGTGGCAATGGTGATCACGCTTTTCCATACCTTTGTTTTTAAGTCTAGCGATTTTTATTTAAAAAGTGTAGACTCAGGTCTAGCGACTTTTTTTTTTAAAAAAAAGGTATGAGTTCAAAAGTAGCGACTTTTGTTTAAAAAAAAAGCAGGTTCTGAACTCTCATCTAGTGTGATTTGTTTTTAAAAAAGGGATGTGAACTCTCATCTAGCGAGATTTGTTTTTAAAATAGGGATGTGAACTCTCATCTAGCAAGATTTGTTTTTAAAAAGGGATGTGAACTCTCATCTAGTGTGATTTGTTTTTAAAAAAGGGATGTGAACTCTCATCTAGCAAGATTTGTTTTTAAAAAGGGATGTGAACTCTCATCTAGCGAGATTTGTTTTTAAAATAGGGATGTGAACTCTCATCTAGCGAGATTTGTTTTTAAAATAGGGATGTGAACTCTCATCTAGCAAGATTTGTTTTTAAAATAGGGATGTGAACTCTCATCTAGTGTGATTTGTTTTTAAAAAAGGGATGTGAACTCTCATCTAGCAAGATTTGTTTTTAAAAAAGGGATGTGAACTCTCATCTAGCGAGATTTGTTTTTAAAATAGGGATGTGAACTCTCATCTAGCAAAATTTGTTTTTAAAATAGGGATGGGAACTCTCATCTAGCAAAATTTGTTTTTAAAATAGGGATGTGAACTCTCACCTAGCGAGATTTGTTTTTAAAATAGGGATGTGAACTCTCATCAAGCGAGATTTGTTTTTAAAATAGGGATGTGAACTCTTATCTAGCAAAATTTGTTTTTAAAATAGGGATGTGAACTCTCATCTAGCGAGATTTGTTTTTAAAATAGGGATGTGAACTCTCATCTAGCGAGATTTGTTTTTAAAATAGGGATGTGAACTCTCATCTAGCGAGATTTGTTTTAATTTGTTTTTTTTTAAATGGTACGAGTTCAGAACTAGCGACATTTGTTCATAAAGATGTACACTCAGGTCTAGTTAAACTGTGACTATCTTTTCTTTATTTCAATGGTTCCCAAACTTTTAACACCAGTGGTCCTCTTTTTCTTGCTGATTATTAACCGGTGACACCTCATGGCAGTTACGATCGTCTATGTCGAGTAAAAAGAGATCTTAAATGTTATGTAGAGCCACTCTTAACATAAGGGTGTGAATCATGGACAATAGGACAACAGACAAGAAAGTCACTGGAGGCTGTAGAAATGTGGTTTTACAGAAGAATGTTGAGAATACAGCGAATCACAGGAGGAGGATGTATGTTTACAGCACTCAGAAAAAAATGACAAATAATCAACAAAAGGAAAAAAAAGAACAATATATGGTCCGAAGCAGGATTGAACCCGTACTCCATGGCACAGCGCCTTGCCATGAAAAACCAAAGAAGAAAGGCACTGTGCCATGGAGTACGGGTTCGATACTGCTTTGGACCATATATTGTTCTTTTTCTGTTGTTGATTATTTGTCACTTTTTCTGAGTGCTGTAAAACATACCTCTTCCTCCTATGATTTGCTGAATTATCACTTCAGAAGTTTCCCTCTATAATAATATCCATTTATTATTATTTGTCTCCAATGTTGAGAATACCATTCACGTCTAGGAAGAGTAATGAAAACGTTCTGAAAGAGGTCAAAGCAAAATGAGAGCTAATTTCCAATATTAGGAAGAAACAATCATCATTTTTTTGGCTATGTAATGAGAAGGAAACAGCGGGAATATATTGTGACAACTGGGGAAATTGAGAGACAAAGAGATAGAGGGAAACAAAGAGAGAAAATACTAGACAGCTTAAGAGAATGGCTTGGCAGAAGGTCAACAAGAGAAATGATAAATAACTGTCGAGATTGAAAATTGTGGAGAGACATGATCATCTACGCCAGCAGGCTTGGAACTTGATGATGGTGATTACATGTGCTCGCAGACATGAAGATAACACTGCACTTCTTTGTCAACTCTGTCCAATGGATGGAGGTGGGGGCGCTGTATCGACTCAAGCGATTGGCTGTAGATGCGCGCGCTGTATCGTGACTTGCGCCATTCATAAAATGTACATACAACTATAAAATCCTGAAATTTGAAGTAGAAAAAGATATAAAAACAATGAAAAAGGGAAAGGCAGCAGACAGATAGAGATGAAACAGGCTCTAGATGATTTTGGCATTGAAGTGATCACAGACATATGCAATGACATATACCATACAGGATACATACCAAACAAACTAAAAACATCAACTTTCATTGCATTGCCCAAAAAGAATGGTGCTATTGAATGCAGTGATTTTAGAACAATAAGCCTAATGAGCCAGGTAACAAAAATTGTACTAAAAGTTATACAGGGAAAGATTCAGAATAAAATCAATACTGAATTAGATGAGCAACAATTTGGATTCAGAGAAAACAGTGGCACAAAAGAAGCCATATTTAGCATGAGAACATTGATTGAAAAGTTATTGGTTATGGAAAGTACATAGAAGTAAACAAACCAATATATGCCTGCATCATAGACTACACCAAAGCTTTTGATAGAATACACCATAATCAACTTATAGACTGCCTAAAGGATATAAATCTAGACGACACAGACATACGACTAATATGTAATTTATACTGGGAGGAAAAAGCAATAATAAAATATAACAAGGAGAAATCTACACCCATTGATATAAAAAGAGACGTAAGACAAGGATGCATCCTATCACCATGCTTGTTTAATCTATACACTGAGCAAATCTTTAAAAACACCACAGAGATACCAGGCCTAAACATTAATGGAAAGATAATCAATAACCTAAGATATGCTGATAATACTGTTCTACTAGCAGAAAATCCTAAAGACCTACAACAATTGCTTAATGTGATAAACATAACAAGCAAAAAATATGGACTAGATATGAATATCAAAAAGACTAAAACTATGATCATAAACAAAGAAAATTCTCAAGACCTACAATTGAATATCACAGTTGAGGGAATACATCTGAAGACAGTTCAGAGCTACAACTACCTGGGACATGAGGGAATACATCTGAAGACAGTTCAGAGTTACAACTACCTGGGACATACTATAACCAATGATGGAAAATGTAAAACTGAAATAAACAAAAGAATAGGTATGACAAAAAGTAATTTTAATGCCATGAAAAATATACTAACAACAAAACAAATATCAGCAGGGCTGAAACTAAGAATGGCAAAATGTTACATTTTCTCAATATTCCTGTATGGTGCAGAAACATGGACATTAGGCAAGAAAACAGAAAGGAAAATTGAAGCCTTTGAAATGTGGATATATAGAAGAATAGGTAGAATTGGGTGGAAAGAAAAGAAAACAAACGATGATGTCTTAAAACAACTAAAAATAACAAGAGAACTACTAAATACAATTAAGACAAGACAAATGAAATTTTTGGGCCATGTTAAAAGCCACAACAGCCTACTAAAAGTAATATTGGAAGGAAAAATACAAGGTAAAAGAGGCAGAGGCAGACCAAGACTAACATGGACGAGTAACATCAAAAGATGGACACGTCAGTCTATGACATCCTGCACCATCAAAGCAAGAAACAGAGCAGAATGGCGATCCATGGTAGCCAACCTTCGTTGCGGAGAAGGCACTCGATGATGATGATGATGTATTGTGACTTAATCAAGCTGTAATATACGCGTCCTTTGCCCATCACCAGTTCCATTTTAGCATGTTTTTTTTTTTTGGGGGGGGGGGTGAGGGGGTGGGGAGGAGAAAGGGAAACCTTGTGACTTGCCCCGAGATTATTTAACCAGTTACCATAGTAGTAACATGGAGGCGGGGTCAATGCAAACACTAATATATGAGTCACCGAATGCTTTCAAGCCAGGTGCTTTTGAACAATTTGGGGACAAGATTGTCTCAATCGAAGCAACTAAAAAATTGGTACTTTACCATTTGGTTAATGAAGAAGATGCATCCGATTATTTAAATAAACAATTACCATAATGACTTATTCATATTAACATATATTCCTCTCCGACCAAAGACGGAACATGTGACGGGAGTAATACTTCTCGACGATTGGCTACTAGTTGTAGTTCTTTGTTGTTCCTTAGTCCCAAGATTGACCTTCCCGTGATAATTGTTCCGCGTAGTGGTTCTCGTGACCTTCCTTGTTTTCTTTTACCAGGTGGTTTCCATGATTGCCTGACATGGAAGTCTTGCTTCATTCATTCTCAGCACATGACCGATGTATTGCCAACGACTTCTTCTTATAAAGCTCAACACGTATTCTTGTTTTGATTCGTCTCTTATCTGTACGTTTGATATGTATCCACTGCGACTCATATTTGAGATTCTTCAGAGACATCTATTTTCAAAATGTATCTAATTTCTTATCTAAAGTCTGGGTGGATCTCCATCTTTCACATTCATATGTTAGCCCTGGTATCACATCCATATGTTAGCCATGGTATCACATCTATAGTTTAGCCATGGTATCATATTAATATGTTAGCCCTGGTATCACATCCATAATTTAGCCCTGTTATCACATCCATATTTTAGCCCTGGTATCACATCCATATGTTAGCCCTGGTATCACATTCATATTTTAGCCCTGGTATCACATCCATATGTTAGCCCTGGTATAACATCTATATTTTCGCCCTGATATCACATCCATATGTTAGCTCTGGTATCACATCCTTATGTTAGCACTGGTATTACATCCTTATGTTAGCCGTGGTATCACATTCATATTTTAGCTCTGGTATCACATCATATGTTAGCTCTGGTATAACATCCTTATGTTAGTACTGGTATCACATCCTTACGTTAGCACTGGTAGAACATCGTTATGTTAGCCATGGTATCACATCCAAATGTTAGCCCTGGTATCACATCCTTATGTTAGCACTGGTAGAACATCCTTATGTTAGCCCTGTTATCACATCCATATGTTAGCCCTGGTATCACATCCATATGTGGGCCCTGGTATCACATCCATATGTTAGCCCTGGTATCACATCCATATGTTAGCCCTGGTATCACATCCTTATGTTAGCCCTGGTATCACATCCATATGTGGGCCCTGGTGTCACATCCATATGTTAGCCCTGGTATCACATCCATATGTTAGCCCTGGTATCACATCCATATGTTAGCTCTGGTATCACATCCTTATGTTAGCACTGGTATTACATCCTTATGTTAGCCGTGGTATCACATTCATATTTTAGCTCTGGTATCACATCATATGTTAGCTCTGGTATAACATCCTTATGTTAGTACTGGTATCACATCCTTACGTTAGCCCTGGTAGAACATCCTTATGTTAGCCATGGTATCACATCCATATGTTAGCCCTGGTATCACATCCATATGTTAGCCCTGGTATCACATCCTTATGCTTGCCCTGGTATCACATCCATAAGTTATTCCTGGTATCACATCATAATGTTAGGCCTAGTATCACATTCATATGTTAGCCCTAGTATCACATCCTTATGTTAGCCCTGGTATCACATCCTTATGTTAGCCCTGGTATCACATCCATATGTTAGCCCTGGTATCACATCATTATGTTAGCCTTGGTATCACATCCATATGTTAGCCCTGGTATCACATTCTTATGTTAGCCCTGGTATCACATCCTTATGTTAGCCCTGGTATCACATCCTTATGTTAGCCCTGGTATCCCATCCAAATGTTAGCCCTGGTATCACATCATTATGTTAGCCCTGGTATCACATCCTTATGTTAGCCCTGGTATCACATCCATATGTTAGCCTTGGTATCACATCCATATGTTAGCCCTGGTATCACATTCTTATGTTAGCCCTGGTATCACATCCTTATGTTAGCCCTGGTATCACATCCTTATGTTAGCCCTGGTATCCCATCCAAATGTTAGCCCTGGTATCACATCATTATGTTAGCCCTGGTATCACATCCTTATGTTAGCCCTGGTATCACATCCATATGTTAGCCCTGGTATCACATCCATATGTTAGCCCTGGTATCACATCGTTATGATAGCCCTGGCATCACACCGGAGTTGGACAATCTGAGTTACGCTCGTTTACTAAGAACTTTGGATTTCCGTGAATACTTATCAGTTGTTATCACTTATTGCCAGCATAGTATTACATGTGAAACTAGCAGAGGCAATATTGTTGAACACGATCAGTTAATTGAACAAGCAAATGAAAAGTACAAACCAAAATAAACTCATCTTTCTATTCCATGCAACGTTACTATCACTTCTAATATGGCAAGAAAGATGATTTATAAAGCCAGCAATGGCTTAATAATTATAAATTCAGCATTGTGGCTTTCTTATAAAATCAGCAATATGAAAATTTATTTTTGCAGGGACAAAGAGTTAATATTTATCGTTAAATTACATAATTTAATTACGTACCTTCAAGAAACGGCATTTTTTGTTGTTGAAGGAATTACCTGCTCATTTTCAATGCCTTTTTTTTCCTTCTTTATTTTTGTAGAAACACATTTCGTGTTCACAGTTATAAAATGTCTTATATATATATATATAATAATAATTAATCAACCCTTTATATATATATATATATATCTATAATTAATTAATCAATCCTGTACACGAAGGCACGTTTCCATTTAAAGTTTAGCTAAATATTTGGCATGCATTCTTTCAATTGATAGGATAATATTCTGTACACACATTATGTTTATATCTAAATACATCATTTTGTTTATTTCATCTTTGTAATATTGACATTTCAACTTGTAGTGTTGTTCATTCAATAGACGATTAAATGAAGATATCTGAGATTGCGAGTTGTCCTTCTTTTGATTTGTTTATTACTTGACCGATTTGTTTGTTGTTGTTGTTTTTTTTTCTTAATGTAGATGGGTGGGTGACAAATGCGATTTTTGGCCATGTTAAAAGACACAACAGCCTACTAAAAGTGATCCTGGAGTGGAAAATACAATGTTGTTGTTGTTGTTGTTGACGGATTGCCACGAGTTGATGCGAGCATGTGATACCAGGGCTAACATATGGATGTGATACCAGGGCTAACATATGGATGTGATACCAGGGCTAACATATGGATGTGATACCAGGGCTAACATATGGATGTGATACCAGGGCTAACATATGGATGTGATACCAGGGCTAACATATGGATGTGATACCAGGGCTAACATATGGATGTGATACCAGGGCTAACATATGGATGTGATACCAGGGCTAACATATGGATGTGATACCAGGGCTAACATATGGATGTGATACCAGGGCTAACATATGGATGTGATACCAGGGCTAACATATGGATGTGATACCAGGGCTAACATATGGATGTGATACCAGGGCTAACATATGGATGTGATACCAGGGCTAGCATATGGATGTGATACCAGGGCTAACATATGGATGTGATACCAGGGCTAGCATATGGATGTGATACCAGGGCTAACATATGGATGTGATACCAGGGCTAGCATATGGATGTGATACCAGGGCTAACATATGGATGTGATACCAGGGCTAACATATGGATGTGATACCAGGGCTAGCATGACTCATAAGATGTGTGTGTTGTACCTCCGTCACGCCAAGTAGCGTATGGTGTTAGTGACCCTATATTTTACAGACCTTCAGCACATGATTTTTGGGTAATGTGGTCGGTATTACGCCCGTGCTGCTTTACTTTCCCAAAAAAATCCGTACACATTTAAGGCAGGGTGAACCCGGAGCCGTCGGTTGGGATCGAACCCTACCCCTTGTCCATTGTAGTCCAATTCACTAACCACTGAGCTATCGCGGCTCCCACTCATAAGATGTGGCGGTCGTAATGGCTTTCTTGACATTCCCGGCTCTTACTGGAGAAGTTGGAGTTCGTCTATCCCAGGCTATGCTGGGAAACTACTAGTCCAGCCCAGAGGTACTGCAATACTGGGTATTCTATATGTATTAGTAACAGCCACCACTACAGGGAACACGGTGATCCTAGCTTCTGTTAGCCAGTCTGGTTTTGACGCAGACTGTTACCAGGGGAGACCACGAGGAGGTAGAACTGCTAGGTCTTGGCCAGCTGATGGTGCATCGACCCTGCTATTGCGACCTCAGGTCTCAGTCGCTTCTACTCCCCCTGAAAATACAAGGTAAAATAGGCAGACCAGGACTAACATGGACGAGTAGCATCAAAAGATGGACAAACCAGCCTATGACAACCTGCACCGACAGAGCAGAATGGCGCACCATGGTAGCCAACCTTCGTTGCGCTGATGGCACTCGATAATGATGAGATGGATGGATGCGTGGTTGGGTGGGGAGGTATGGATGGACGCGTGGTTGGGTGGGGAGGTATGGATGGATGCGTGGTTGGGTGGGGAGGTATGGATGGATGCGTGGTTGGGTGGGGAGGTATGGATGGATGCGTGGTTGGGTGGGAAGGTATGGATGGATGCGTGGTTGGGTGGATGGATGCGTGGTTGGGTGGGAAGGTATGGATGGATGCGTGGTTGGGTGGGGAGATATGGATGGATGCGTGGTTGGGTGGGGAGATATGGATGGATGCGTGGTTGGGTGGGGAGGTATGGATGGATGCGTGGACGGATGGATGGATGCGTGTTTTGGTGGATGGATGCGTGGTTGGGTGGATGGATGCGTGGCTGGGTGGGGAGGTATGGATGGATGCGTGGACGGATGGATGGATGCGTGGTTGGGTGGATGGATGCGTGGTTGGGTGGATGGATGCGTGGACGGATGGATGGATGCGTGGTTGGGTGGATGGATGCGTGGTTGGGTGGATGGATGCGTGGTTGGGTGGGGAGGTATGGATGGATGCGTGGTTGGGTGGGGAGGTATGGATGGATGCGTGGTTGGGTGGGGAGGTATGGATGGATGCGTGGTTGGGTGGATGTATGCGTGGATGGGTGTGGAGGTATGGATGGATGCGTGGTTGGGTGGATGGATGCGTGGTTGGGTGGGGAGGTATGGATGAATGCGTGGTTGGGTGGGGAGGTATGGATGGATGCGTGGTTGGGTGGATGGATGCGTGGATGGGTGGGGAGGTATGGATGGATGCGTGGTTGGGTGGGGAGGTATGGATTGATGCGTGGTTGGGTGGGGAGGTATGATGGATGCGTGGTTGGATGGATGGATGCGTGGACGGATGGATGGGTGCGTGGTTGGGTGGATGGATGCGTGGATGGGTGGGGAGGTATGGATGGATGCGTGGTTGGGTGGGGAGGTATGGATGGATGCGTGGATGGGTGGGGAGGTATGGATGGATGCGTAGACGGATGGATGGATGCGTGGTTGGGTGGATGGATGCGTGGATGTGTGGGGAGGTATGGATGGATGCGTGGTTGGGTGGGGAGGTATGGATGGATGCGTGGTTGGGTGGGGAGGTATGGATGGATGCGTGGTTGGATGGATGGATGCGTGGTTGGGTGGGGAGGTATGGATGGATGCGTGGACGGATGGATGGATGCGTGGTTGGGTGGGGAGGTATGGATGGACGCGTGGTTGGGTGGGGAGGTATGGATGGATGCGTGGTTGGGTGGGGAGGTATGGATGGATGCGTGGTTGGGTGGGGAGGTATGGATGGATGCGTGGACGGATGGATGGATGCGTGGTTGGGTGGGGAGGTATGGATGGATGCGTGGTTGGGTGGGAAGGTATGGATGGATGCGTGGTTGGGTGGATGGATGCGTGGTTGGGTGGGGAGGTATGGATGGATGCGTGGTTGGGTGGATGGATGCGTGGTTGGGTGGGAAGGTATGGATGGATGCGTGGTTGGGTGGATGGATGCGTGGTTGGGTGGGGAGGTATGGATGGATGCGTGGACGGATGGATGAATGAGAGTGCGGATGGATGGATGTGGTGGGTTGGTCACGGTATGGATCAATGTGTGGGTGAGGACATATGCGGATGACACAGTCTTAGTAGCAGAAAATGAACTACAAGAAATGATAGACAATAGTAAAAGAAAGCAACAAGAAAGATCTCAGTCTGAATAGTATGAAAACAGAAGTAATGATCATAATGAAGAAACAATAATCACCATTATATAACAAAAATAAACAGGACAAATCTGAAACAAGTGCAACGCGTCAAATACTTGGGCACAATAATAACGTCGGATGGAAGATGCACCACAGAAATAAAAGCCGAATAGCTCAGGCTAAAATAGCATTTCAGAAAATGAAAAACGTCTTATGCAGCAAATCTATGTCAATAGAAGTGAAAAAGAGAGTTCATCGGTGCTATATAGAACCAATTCTAACCTATGGAAGCGAATCGTGGGCAGTAGACAAACAAACGAAAAGACGATTAGAGGCCACAGAGATGTGATATCTCAGAAGAATTTTGAAAGTTCCCTGGACAGCTAAAAAGACCAAAGACATCATAAATAAACAATCAATATTTTTCGAGCACATCATGAGAAGAGGAAAGTTGGTTACAACTGGCAAAATACAGAGAAAGAGAAATCGTGGACGACAAAAAGAGAAGATACTAGATAACTTGGTGTCATGGCATGGAAAACAGTCACCAATATAATTGATACGATGTACTGTGGATAGAGAATTTCGGAAGGACATGATCGCCTACGCCAACCGTACATGATGATGATGATGATTTGATTGGTACATTCCCTTAATTCTATGTTAGTGATTTTGTCCTGACATTTTCATCCTTTTATTCTGTGCTGGCTTCCATTATTGAAGATCTGCATCTTCGTGATTTTCATTTGTGTTCTTCTCTGTTTTGCAATCATACAATCTATTGACCTTTCGAGCCGTAGCCGGCCATAGGGCGTAGACCAAGATACACCTTCTCCTATATGAATTTTTTGTTCTAGCAGTTTTCTTTTAAAGATATTTTATCAAATCTCGCCATCTGTCTCTGTTCTGTGCAAGCAGTTCTATCTCATTGAGGGAGCCGATTCCTGCTGCTCTTGCCTCTCTCATCAATGTTCTTCTCAGTGTCTCCCTGGGTCTTCCTCTTTTTCTTTTACCTGTTGTTTCCCATATGAGGGCTTGCTTTGCTTACAAACCATACAATAGGATTGTCTAAACATTGAAGTTGAACATGTTTATTTTTTTTAATTTAACTTCACTTCTTTCCATTTCCATATGTTTCCTAGTGCAACAAAAGCTCCTCTTGCTTTTGTATCCGTCTTTTGATATTCTCTGTTCTTCCTTCTTTGTCTATATTACTGCCCAGCTATATGTAAGAATGTGCATCTAGTAGAGGTATTTCTCCTATTGTCCTTTGGTTATTGCCAATTGCATTAATTTTCATAGCTCTCTTCATTGCATCCTATTAAAATAGCGAAAATAAGCATATTAAGAGTTGTGTCGTTGTTAGCAATATGTGCGCCTTTCAGCAAGCATATCAAACTTCAGCGCGTGTGTGTACATGTTTCCTTTCCTCTTCGACTCCTACTTGCGTGGATAGTTTGCATCATGGTCAAACACCGGAAGTGTTCAGTAGGATCATCATCAGTACTGGTTCCTTAAAGGGCAAGGTAAAGGTCAAGGTCAAGGTAAAGGTCAAGGTAAAGATCAAGGTAATGGTAAAGGTAAAGTACGAGACTAAAATCGGCGAATCTTAGCACGCGAGTTTTCATCCATGTGTGCTCGCCCGCCTGTCTAGAAGTGTTCGGAGACTTTTATATAGTGTCGTTTCAAGCATCGAAACTCACGATGTAAGGCGGCATTCCTCATCCTCCCAGAGTACTACCCTGGTACTCATTTCTGCCAGTGGCTGGGTCGACCGCGGGGGTATTTTTTTAATTTCCCAACCACGAATGCAACTCACACTGCTTCCAGCGGGAATCGAACACAGGTTGTCTGAACGTTGGTAGCCCAGTCAGGTGGTATTCCCAACTAGGCTAGTTATACCCCCCCCCCCCCCCGATTCCTTAATTCAATTGCAAGTGCACTGACCTTTTTCAGTCCAGCTCGTTTGGGCCTATTTCTCTCTCTCTCTCTCTCTCTCTCTCTCTCTCTCTCTCTCTCTCTCTACCTTTCAGCTCCCTGTGGAGCATAAGTCTTCAACAAACACTTTCCAAGTCGTTCTGTTTTTTGCCATTCTTTTAAGAACATTCCATGTCTTCCTCATCTATGATTCTATCTGTCTTCTCCAAGATTTTCTTGGTCTTCCTCTTTTATTTTCCCCTGGGGATTCCAAAAAAGGGCCTTTTGTGTAATACTCTCAGTTGGCTTCCGCAGTGTGTGTCCTATCCAGCGCCATCGTCTTCGCTGTATCTATTTACCCACAGGTATTTGACTGGTACATTTCCAGAATTCTAAAGATGGTGGATCTAGGTCACGTTCTCTTGATCGCTACAGAAAGTGCATTCGGGATCTGATTAATTTCGGTTCTCCATTGCACTTTTCTGCGTTAAAGTAAAAATGATGATCTGCTTATTACATCTGCACCGCTAAAGCGATGTCTTACGCCGGCAACAGTTCCTTTTTGACAAATCAAGTGTTGTGAATGTACGATGGGGACTACAGTTATCTTTCTTTGTTTGGGAGATGAGATTCGGATGATTACGCTTGTATGGGCGGTTGAGCAATTATGGATTTTAATTCGTTTGCAGTGATACCGCGGCCTTCTATAACCAAATAACCAAATAACAAAATTTCCATAATTCTATGTTAGTGATTTTTGTCCTGCCATTTCCATCCTTTTATTCTGCGTAAGCATCCATTAATGAAAGTCTGTATCTTAATGATTGTCAATTTTGTTGTTCTCCATGTTTCACAGCCATATAATAAGACTGACTTAACATTTGAGTTGAAATTTTTTTTTCTTTATCCTTAATTCCTTGTTATGGACCAATTTGGTATTCATCTATTGTTGTTGATTGCGTTCGCCAGCTTTATATCTCCAGCTGTGATTGCGTTCGCCAGCTTTATATCTCCAGCTGTGATCAGTTCGCCAGCTTTATATCTCCAGCTGTGATCAGTTCGCCAGCTTTATTATCTCCAGCTGTGATCAGTTCGCCAGCTTTACATCTCCAGCTGTGATCAGTTCGCCAGCTTTACATCTCCAGCTGTGATCAGTTCGCCAGCTTTATATCTCCAGCTGTGATCAGTTCGCCAGCTTTATATCACCAGCGAAGTCCCGATGGAATTAATTTTGCATGAATATTACTTTTTTCCTATTTCTCACACTGGCAACCGTGTGCTGATATGTCCCCCGCCATACAGGCAGGTATTCTCCGATCTCAGAGGTACTCTCTTGCTGTTATCGTCGAGAGATATCGTTTTGGGTAGAGTTTTCCTGTTAATTTTGTAGCGGCCATTTTCTTGGCCTACTCCTTTCTATTGCCTAAAGTTCTTTAACGTGGGCGGAGTGCAATCGGGACTTCTTGTTTTTCGCCGTTTTTCGATTGGTTAAGACATCGGATCTCACTATCCAGAGACCAGGGGTGGGTATAGTCTCGAATTCGATTTTATTTCATATTTTTTTTAAATTGTCCACCGGCTATGGTGAGAATTGAACCAGGTACCTTCTTGTCTGGAGGCAGACATCTTTACCGACTAGACCACTCAGCTCCCCCTGGTACTAACCTAATCCTTACAGTGACATAGCAGCGATAGCTCAGTGGTTAGTGAACTGGGCTACAAAGGAGAAGAGGTAGGGATTGATCCCAACCGACGGCTCCAGTTCACCCAGCCTTTATTGCGTACCTGATTTTTTTTCCTGAGAAAGTAAAACGGCACGGGCGTAATACCGACCACATTACCCCAAAAACTATGTGCTGAAGGTATGTAAAATGTATGGTCACTAACACCATATTCCTTATACGCCACTTGGCGTGACGGGAGTACTTTACTTTTTTTTTTATAGTGACATATTAGAGTAGCGCTTCAATCACCACAAAACCTAACCATTTCGGAGACTCCAGGAATAGAATCATCATCATCATGTTCCATATTGGTTAACGTAGGCGATCTTGTCCTTCCACAATTTTCAATCAAAAGTGCATCGTATCAATTCTGTTGTTTCCCATGAGGTGTGTGAAGAGCACAGGACTTCAACAACCATGAGTCCACGTCACTCCTTTGGATGAAAGAGATGGGAGTTAAGATGGGGGCAGTCAGAAACGAGAAACTTAGTGGGCGTGTAAGAAGACTTATCAACCAACATAGAACTGGAGTCGTCAGTCGCTGGACACTGCGGGACTTGATGAGGAAGTGATCTCAGCACCTATTGACATGTTCGGGGTGCAATGATGATGACCCGCAATTAACTCAGTAACTCAATTCTGTTGTTGACTGACTGTTTACCATGCCATGACTCCAAGCTGTCCAGTATCTTCTCTCTTTGTCGTCCGCGATCTCTCTTTCCCTGTATTTTGTCAGTTGTAACCAAGTACTCCAACTTTTCTCTTCTCATGATGCGCCCGATAAATATCAAGTGTGTCTTTCTGATGTTTTTTTTAATGAATTCTTGTTGTGTTGACCTTTATGAGAATGTTCTCGTTGGTCGTGTTAGCTGTCCCGGGAACTTTCAACATTCTTCTGAGAAATCGTATCTCTGTGGAATTAAAATGTCTTTTCTGTGTTTGTCTACTGTCCATGATTCGCTTCCAAGTTCAGAATTGGCTCGGGAATATAATGACGTAATAATGAAATGTTTTAATCATCTCTATATTACTTATTTTACAATAGCAGCCGTGAGTTTATTTAAATGTAGGTCACAGAAATAGGTCATGGTGATTTTGAAAATCATTAACCATTTAACCATTTCCCTTCTCTTAGTTTTTTGTTTTAGGAACCAGGTCACAAGAAACGGGAGATTAAATGTGAATGGGGGGGGGGGAGAAAAGGGGGGGGGGGTGTCAGTGATTACAAAGAAGGGAGATTATTTGAGATGATAATTCAGTGGTTCCCAAACGATGTAAAGTTACAGGCACATTGCAGAGCACGACAGCAGTCGGTTACTGATTTGTATTTAAACGTTTAGACCAGCTTGAGTCATGAGCTAGACAGTGCTTATAAGATATTCACCGGTTCTCCATAGCTTGTCATTTAGGGTTTGTATATGCGGGCCATATTTGTGTTCTTAGGGTGTTGAGAGTGCTGCAGTCATGTAGTGTATGCTCTGGGGTTTGTCTGGATGCCCGCAATCACCTGTTGCAAAGTCACTGAGTCCTATCGTGTGTATGTTTGCTCTGAAGTCACCGTGACCCGTTCTGCATCTGAATATCTTGATCTGCCCATGTTTCATCATCATTAAGTACCATGCCTGCTGGATTAAGGGATCATGTCTCTCCCTTAGTCTCGATCTCGACAGTTATTTATCATTTCTGTTGTTGACCTTCTGCCAAGATTATTTTAAGCTGTCTGGTATCTTTTCTCTTTCTTTCCCTCTAGCTCTTCGTCCCTCAACTTTCCCAGTTGTTACAATATATTCCAGCTGCTCCCTTCTCATTACATGGCCAAAATATGTTGATTGCTTCTTCCTAATATTGGAAATGTGGATTTATAGAAAAATAGGTAGAATTGGATGGAAAGAAAAGAAAACAAACGAGGAAGTTTAAAACAACTAAAGATGAAAAAAGAACTACTAAACACAATTAGAGCAAGACAAATGACATTTTTTTGGTCATGTTAAAAGACACAACAGTCTAATAAAAATTATATTGGAAGGGAAAATACAAGGTAAAAGAGGCAGAGGCAGACCAAGACTAACATGGACGAGTAACATCAAAAGATGGACAAGTCAGCCTATGACAATCTGCACCATCAAAGCAAGACATAGAGTGGAATGGCCCTCCATGTTAGCCAACCTTCGATGGGGAGACGGCACTCAATGATGATGATGATGAATATTGGAAATTAGCTCTTTGTTTGCGTTGGCCTCTTTCGTAACGTTTTCATTAGTTTTCTTAGCTTTCCATTGTATTCTCAGCATTCTTCTGCAAAACCACATTTCTACAGCCTCCAGTGATTTTCTTGTCTGTTGTCCTATTGTCCATGATTCACATCCATATGGTAAGACTGGGTCTACACAACATATAAGAACTCCCTTTTTTTGTTTCTATTGTCAAAAATGGATTTCACAGTATCTTCCTCATTTTTGCAAAGCTGATTTTGCCTGAGCCATTCTGCATCTCACCTCTGTTGTACATCTACCATCTCCCCTCTGTTGTACATCTACCATCTCCCCCTCTGTTGTACATCTACCATCTCCCCCTCTGTTGTACATCTACCATCTCCCCCTCTGTTGTACATCTACCATCTCCCCCTCTGTTGTACTTCTACCATCTCACCTCTGTTGTACATCTACCATCTGAGATTAACATTGTTCCCAGATATTGAAATTCATGTCTACTAAGAGTGTTTATATTGTCGTCGTGTTCTCCCTCATATTTTCCATGTAACTCGCTCCATCTATTTTCCTATCCTGCTTCAGTATTGTCTTAACCTCTTGGAGGCTCTGGGTTGAGCAGTCGAAGGCTCCGACCAGCTTTTGCGAGTTCGTCAGTTTTCTCGTGTCCAGAGATGCCATGTGAACTGGTAGTTTGTTTGCTTACGTTCGCCCGATGACTAAAGTATTCTAGAGTATTCGTAGACTGTAGAATTCCACTTCGTCATCCGCCCTAAAAAGGACGTTAAGTAGGCGTGTCTGCGTTGTGTCTGTTTGCAGTATAACTGGGACTGGTAGTAAAGTACCCCCGTCACGCCAAGTGACGTATAGGGAATATGGTATTAGTGACCATAAATTTTACAGACCTTGCATATGATTTTTGGGGTAATGTGGTCGGTATTACGCCCGTGCCGCTTTACTTTCCCAGAAAAAATCCGGTACCCATTTAAAGCTGGGTGAACCCGGAAGCCGTTGATTGGGATCGAACCCTACCTCTTCTCCTTTGTAGTCCAGCTCACTAACCACTGAGCTGTCGCGGCTAAGTGAGCTGGTATCCACACAGGACCAGATCTGTCTTTTTTTAACGTTAAAATTTTTATATTTGAAAAAAAAAAACGTCCGTGAAAAACAACTCTGTCAAAGGAAGTGAGAAATCGAGCTGAAAGGTACCATATACTGCCAGTTCTGATCTATGGACGCGTATCATGGACAATAGACAAACAAATGTAAAGTCGATTAGAGGCCACAGAGATGGAATTTCTCAGAAGAAAATTCAGAGTTCCATTGACAGCTAAAAGACCAGCAAGGACTTTTCTCAAATCTCTCTCTCTCTCTCTCTCTCTCTCTCTCTCTCTCTCTCTCTCTCTCTCTCTCTCTCTCTGCGATCAGGACTCAATCAGAGTAAGGATTCCAGACTCCCACATGAAGTCAGCTGTCAGGCTAAGTGTGTTGATCGCCCCCACAGACAGAACATCACAAGTAGAGTTCGCCAGATCCACTCTGATTGAACACCCGTTAATACGTTGCACTGTGTTCTGCGCCAGTGGCTTTTCTCAAATGAGAATAACACAAAAACGGAACGCCTAAAAAGGTCAAAAAGAAACAATCGACATTTATCGGGTACATCATGAAAGAGGAAAGTCTGAATATTTTGTTACAACAGGTAAAATACAGGGATTGAAAGGAGAGGGATTGGGGGGGGGGGGGGGGGGGGATTGTGAACGACCAAAAAAAAATAAAATAATAATATTTATATATATACTAGTTAGTTTGGTGTCATGGTAGTATAAATAGCAACAACAGAATTGATACGATGCACTATAGACAGAGAATTGCGGAAGGATATGATCGCCTATGATAATCGGTATGCCACATAATGATACTTACAAAGACAATAGGAAAAGTTTGTGGAATCAATCCAGCTGCAACTTATAATTTGTGGAACTCTACATTCAGAAGACGGTTTTAATTTTCCAACAACAGGAAACTGATAAAAATGTGTGTGGGCTTACTTGATCTTGATGTGTAGAGTAATGATAAATATCCTCTGGGACGCAGGACGGTTAAGTAATAGGGCAAAGAGTGTGAGTATATAAGTTTGAAGGACTTCCGGTTAATGTGGTGGATAGGCGACAGAAACGTTTGAGGCTCTTTTTTGAAAAGTGTTCCTTGTTGCAGTTTCCTAATATTCCAAGTCCGGCTTGCTGCCGGAACTACTGAGTTTAGTCCACTGTGGACACCGTGTGCTGTGTTTTTCATCCGGATCGTGTTTCAATATTCTGATTGTTTACAATGAATGGTGATATCGTATGACGAAGGACAGTTCAGCTGCGTTTACTTTCGGTGCTGTTGCGCCTTTTTTTAATCATTCAATGCAACTAGATATTAGTTGGGATGATTCCACTGGCACGGGCGGTTGGCACTGACTAATTACAGCTATACAATCTTGTGAAGACTGCGGGGGCATCACGTCAAAAGGGGTGACTGACACCTGACAAGAGTGCTATGGATCTGGTGGACATCATCAATGCCCTCTGGGAAGTGGGAAGGACAAAGGGCTTCGACAATTATGAGTCCACGTCACTCCTTCGGATGAAAGAGATGGGAGTTAAGATGGGCACAGCCAGAAACGAGAAACTTAGTGGGCGTGTAAGAAGACTTATCAACCAACACAGAACTGGAGTCGTCAGTCGCTGGACACTGCGGGACTTGCTGAGGAGAGGATCTGTGCACCTATGAACATATTCCGAGTGCAATGATGATGACCCGCTAATAACTCAATAACTCGAGAGTGCTATGCGGTGAGTCAGAGAACACTGGTATAGCAACACAGAACTGGGGTTGTCATTGGAGTGGTTACACGTTGAGGGGTGTACTCAGGAGGTTATCCGAGCACTAATGGGGTTGTCAGTGGTTACACGTTGAGGGTGTACTCAGGAGGTGATCCAAGCACTAATGGGGTTGTACGAACTGACTCACTGACTGACTGACTCACTGACTGACGGCCTCACAAAACAAACTAAATCAACCAACCAAGTAACTAAACTTTACCCAATCAACGAACCAGTCATCTAACTAACTCATTGACTGGACTGACTGACTGACTGACTCACTGACTTACTGACTCACTGACTGACTGACTCACTAAACAAACTAAATCAACCAACCAACTGACTAAACTTAACCCAATCAACGAACCAGTCATCTAACTAACTCATTCACTGACTCATTCACTGACTGACTGACTCACTGATTGACTGACTCACTGACTAACTGACTCACTGACTGACCGACTCACTAAACAAACTAAATCAACCAACCAACTAACTAAACTGAACCCAATCAACGAACTAGTCATCTAACTAACTCATTGACTGACTGACTGACTCACTGACTAACTGACTCACTGACTGACTGACTCACTAAACAAACTAAATCAACCAACCAACTAACTAAACTTAACCCAATCAACGAACCAGTCATCTAACTAACTCATTGACTGACTGATTGATAACTGATTGACTAATTAACTAACAAACTAACTAAACAAACTAATTAATCATCTAACTCAACTTCACCCAAAACAAACAACCAATTAACTAAACTAAACTCAACACAACCAACGAACCAATCAACTAATTAAACTCAACAAAACCCAACCAACGAACCAACCAACTAATTAAACTCAACATAACCCAACCAACGACCAACTATCTAACTAACTCATTGACTGACTAATCGACAACTGACTGACTAATTAACGAACAAACTAGATGTTAACATATTTTTCCCGGCATCAAAATTGCTTTTTTGCCATTCCTATTCTTTTGTTTCTCTCTGAACAGGAACTTCAAAACAATAGTTAGGTATGAGATTAGCAACACAACAGATCGACAATTACGGGGACAGACATACACGGAGAACCATTGTAACCCACGTCAAAAGTACAGTACGGTACAAGATGGTGACAATTTCGTTTTTTTGGGGGAGGGGGGGAGGGAGATCCGGGGATGGAGGAGGAGGGTAGTCTAGAGGTGCTACGTTGGTTTCAGGACAGCAAAGACCCGGGTTCAAAGTTCACCGGAAGTTGTGGTGATTTTTCAAAAATTGGAAATGTAATCCGTGGTTTATTTATGACGCTACCCTCCCATGATCTCCTGGGCAGTGAAGTCCGATGTCTAGCCCTCTCTGATAACGGCAATAAACAGGAGGTCCCGTGTGCACTTGCGCACGTTAAAGAATTCTTGGCAGTTAAAATTCGAAAAGAGTAGACCGTAAACATGTGCCGCTGCCAGGGCAAAATTGTCAGGAAAATTCTACCCACATCGTTTATACAATACCGTGCTACGGAGTTCGTGCACGTGGGCCAAGGTTCTCTTCAGATCTTCTCTACATTCTCGAGGGGAGTATGTAGCACCTATGGGTTCGTCCGGTGTGCGGTGATGAGGATCCCAGCAACAAACAAGCACACAATTTAACTACAATTTTAGAACCGCTGCGATAAATCTTGGAGAAAAGAGAAACAAATTGTTAGATAGTTCCGTACAGAAATTACGCGTGGGCACAGAGAATATACTGCGGAAACGGTGAGATTGTATCAGTTCAAACCACTACAGAGTTTGAGTCGATACAAGAGGAAATGAGACGTATTTTTGTAATGCTAGGCTAGGTAGCTGAGTTACATATTCTGTTATTGATTCTTTTTGGATAGTTTGTTATTGAATTTATCTGGATAAAATGTTATTGATTCTAAAGGAATACTTTACTACCGTGGCCCTTAATCGCTAAGAGGGAAAATGAGTTACAAGAAATGTTGGACATTATAGTGAAAGAAAGCAAAAATAAAGGACTCAGCCTTAATAGCAAAAAGACAGAGGTAATGGTAACAACAAAGAAAAAGACATCACCTCAGTGCAAAATAAAGATAAGTGGAACAATATTAAAACAGGTAAATGAATTTAAATATTTGGGAACTTTGTTAAACTCAGATGGAAGATGTACAAAAGAGGTGAGATGCAGAATGGCTCAGGCAAAACCAGCTTTCCAAAAAATGAGGAAGATACTATGCAATCCATTTTTGACAATAAAAACTAGAAAAAGAGTTCTTAAATGTTATGTAGAGCCAGTCTTAACATATGGATGCGAATCATGGACAATAGGACAACAGATAGGAAAATGACTGGAGTCTGTAGAAATGTGGTTTTACAGAAGAATGTTGAGAGTACCATGGACAGCTAAGAAGAGTAATGAAGATGTTCTGAGAGAGGTCAAAGCAAAAAGAAAGCTAATTTCCAATGTTAGGAAGAGACAATCATCATTTTTTGGCCATGTAATGAGAAGAGAACAACTGAAATATATTGTAACAAGTGGGAAAATTGAGGGACGAAGAGATAGAGGGAAGCAAAGAGAAAAAATAACAGACAGCTTAAGAGAATGGCTTGGCAGAAGGTCAACAACAGAAATGATAAATAACTGTTGAGATCGAAAATTGTGGAGAGACATGAACACCTACGCCTGCAGGCCCGGTACTTGATGATGATGATAATGATGATGATGAAGATGATAATGATGATGATGATGATAATGATGATGATGATGATTGAGATAACGTTGTTCTATTTATTGGAATAGTTTATTTTTGATTTCGTTCTGCTAGTCTGATACTGGTTTTATTTTTGATATTTTGTTATTATTGTAATTGGGTAGTTTGTTTTTGTATTTGGATAGATTATTATTGAATTTGAATAGTTTGTTATTGTATTTGGGTAGTTTATTATTATTATTGTTGTATTTGAAAAGTTTATTATTATTATTGTTTTTGGATAGTTTATTGTTATTATTGTATTTTGGTAGTTTATTATTGTATTTGGATAGTTTGTTATTGTATCTGGATAAGCAAAAGAAAAGTAAAGTACCCACGTCACGCCAAGTGGCGTATAGGGAAATATGGTGTTAGTGACCCTATATTTTACAGACATTCAGCACATGCTTTTTGGGGTAATGTGGTCAGTATTACGCCCGTGCTGCTTTACTTTCCCAGAAAAAAATCCGGTACCCATTTTAAGGCTGGGTGAACCCGGAAACCGTCGGTTGGGATCGAACCCTACCCTTCTCCTTTGTAGTCCAGTTCACTAACCACTGAGCTATCGCGGCTCTGTATTTTGATAGTTTGGTATTATTATTGTATTTGGATAGTTTCTTATTATTTCATTTTGATAGTTTGTTATTACTTCATCTGGATAGTTTGTTATTATTTCATCTGGATAGTTTGTTATTATTTCATCTGGATAGTCTGTTATGATTTCATCTGGATAGTTTGTTAAAATTTCATCTGGATAATTTGTTATGATTTCATCTGGATAGTTTGTTATTATTATTGTATTTGGATAGTTTGTTATTATTATTGTATTTGGATAGTTTATTATTATTTCATCTGGATAGTTCGTTATGATTTCATCTGGATAGTTTGTTATTATTATTGTATTTGGCTAGTTTGTTATTATTATTGCATTTGGATAGTTTGTTATTATTTCATCTGGATAGTTCGTTATGATTTCATCTGGATAATTTGTTATTATTTCATCTGGATAGTTTGTTATATTTCATCTGGATAGTTTGTTATGATTTCTTCTGGATAGTTCATTATTATTTCATCTGGATAGTTTGTTATGATTTCATCTGGATAGTTTCTTATTGTTTGTGTTTGGGTAGTCCGCTATTATTTTTATTTGATGGTTTTTAAACATATTTTATTGCGCAATTTGTTACAGATTTTATTGCATAATTTGTTACAGATTTTATTGGATAATTTGTTACAGATTATATTGCATAATTTGATACAGATTTTATTGCATAATTTGTTACAGATTTTATTGGGATAATTTGTTACAGATTTTATTGCATAATTTGTTACATATTTTATTGGGATAATTTGTTACATATTTTATTGGATAATTTGTTGCAGATTTTATTGCATAATTTGTTACACATTTTTTGGGATAATTTGTTACAGATTTTATTCCATAATTTGTTACATATTTTATTGGATAATTTGTTACATATTTTTTTGCATAATTTGTTACATATTTAATTTGGATAATTTGTTACAGATTTTATTGCATAATTTGTTACAGATTTTATTGGATTATTTGTTACAGATTATATTGCATAATTTGATACAGATTTTATTGCATAATTTGTTACAGATTTTATTGGGATAATTTGTTACAGATTTTATTGCATAATTTGTTACATATTTTTTTGGGATAATTTGTTACATATTTATTGGATAATTTGTTGCAGATTTTATTGCATAATTTATTACACATTTTTTTGGGATAATTTGTTACAGATTTTATTCCATAATTTGTTACATATTTTATTGGATAATTTGTTACATATTTTTTGCATAATTTGTTACATATTTAATTTGGATAATTTGTTACAGATTTTATTGCATAATTTGTTACAGATTTTATTGCATAATTTGTTACATATTTAATTTGGATTATTTGTTACAGATTATATTGCATAATTTGATACAGATTTTATTGCATAATTTGTTACAGATTTTATTTGAATAATTTGTTACAGATTTTATTGCATAATTTGTTACATATTTTATTGGGATAAGTTGTTACATATTTTATTGGATAATTTGTAGCAGATTTTATTGCATAATTTGTTACATATTTTTTTGGATTATTTGTTACAGATTATATTGCATAATTTGATACAGATTTTATTGGGATAATTTGTTACAGATTTTATTGCATAATTTGTTACATATTTTATTGGATAATTTGTTACAGATTATATTGCATAATTTGTTACATATTTTATTGGGATAATTTGTTACAGATTTTATTGCATAATTTGTTGCCGTTTTTATTGCATAATTTGTTACATATTTTATTGCATAATTTGTTGCAGTTTTTATTGCATAATTTGTTACATATTTTATTGCATAATTTGTTACACATTTTTTGGGGATAATTTGTTACAGATTTTATTCCATAATTTGTTACATATTTTTTTTATAATTTGTTACATATTTTTTGCATAATTTGTTACATATTTAATTTGGATAATTTGTTACAGATGTTATTGCATAATTTGTTACAGATTTTATTTGGATAATTTGTTACGGATTTTATTGCATAATTTGTTACAGATTTTATTTCATAATTTGTTACATATTTTTTTATAATTTGTTACATATTTTTTGCATAATTTGTTACATATTTAATTTGGATAATTTGTTACAGATTTAATTGGGATAATTTGGGTAGCTTGTTGCATATTTTTTTTTTGGATAGTTTAATTTTTTTCATTATGACAGTCGGTTGATTTTTGTTTTGTTTTTTGATTGTTTATTATTTGTGTTTTGGTGTCTCTGTTTTATCACGTGACCAGACCACTATCTGTTGTCGCTTTATGCTTGCAAACATCATCAGCATGTGCCGTTGGGATAGCCATCATGCTCGCCCATGATGTTTATCTGCCCACAGTACATCATATCAACTATGTTGTTGACTGTTTACCGTACCACAACACCATGCTATCTAGTATTTTCTCTCTTTGTCGGCAGTAATCTCTCTATAATTGTTGTATTTTGAGAGTTCCCAGAAAAATACCGAATGGCTTGGCAGAAGGTCAACAACAGAAATGATAAATAACTGTCGAGATCGAAAGTTATGGAGGGACATGATCACTTACGCCAGCAGGCCCGGTACTTGATGATGATGATGATGATATATATATATATATATAGAGAGAGAGAGAGAGAGAGTAAAAGTTGGCCAAAAAAAAAAGACTTAGCGACTTAAGGAGAAGGGTAGACAGACAATTAGCAGAGAAAGATAAGACACTCGAGAATGTTGATCGATAGTTAAGGCGAGTGAAACAGACAGACAGCGGCGGGGGTGGAGGCGGAGGCTTGAACGATTGGAAAGTCAAGCTGATAATATACATAGAGAGAGATAGACAGACAAAGATATTCTACGTGGTGGATAGATGTAAGTATGATAGAGAGGTTTTAGACAGTCAGACATGCAGACAGACAGACAGGCATAGAAAGAAAGGATTGATGGAAAAAAGATAGATAGATAGATAGATAGATAGATAGATAGATAGATAGATAGATAGATAGATAGATAGATAGATAGATAGATAGATAGATAGATAGATAGATGATAGATGTGTGGGCGGGCGGAGGGTCAGACAGAAGGATTGATAGCAATGCATGCATGTATGTATGTATGTATGTATGTGTGTGTGTGTGTATGTATGTATGTATGTATGTGTGAGTGTGTGTGTATGTATGTATGTATGTATGTGTGTATGTATGTGTGAGTGTGTGTGTATGTATGTATGTATGTATGTATGTGCATATGTATGTATCATAATGTATGTGTGTGTATGTATGTATGTATGTGTGTATGTATGTGTGTATGTATGTGTGTATGTAATTATGTATGTATGTATGTGTGTATGTATGTATGCATGCATGCATGCATGCATACATGTATGTATGTATGTATGTATGTATGTATGTATGTATGTATGTATGTATGTATGTATGTATGTATGTATGTATGTATGTATGTATGTATGTATGTATGTATGTATGTATGTATGTATGTATGTGTGTATGTATGTATGTATGTGTATGTATGTATGTATGTATGTATGTATGTATGTATGTATGTATGTATGTATGTATGTATGTGTGTGTATGTATGTATGTATCTACTTGTACGTTATATAACAAGACAATGTGATATATTTTGTGATGATAAAAAAGGGAAAGAAAACAAAATCCGAGCGAGAAAGTCAAGATTTAGAAGCCGAGAGAGAGAGAGAGAGAGAGAGAGAGAGAGAGAGAGAGCGAGAGAAAGAAAGATAGAGAGAATAGCCAGAGAGACGTACATCGTACACAGATTAGCGGAAACATCCTGTTGGCCTGTGAATCCCATCACAACAAATCTAGGCAGGTTTGGAGCCATATTGATTTTCTTTACGAAGCACACTCGCACGGATTGACCTGTCCGACTCGTCGAGTCCTCGTCTCTTGTCGTGTTTGTTCGCTCATTCTCTCGTGGTCTTCTCCTCTGCGGAGAGTGTGTGACCTTTTATCGTGGAGTCAGTGCATCGGGAAATACGGAGGGGAGGAAAGAGGGTGGCAAGCAGTGGCGTATACTGGGTTTGAGGTCTGGGCTACCGCTGACATAATAAATAAAAATATACATTATATTCAGTATGCTAACATGAAGTAATATTTTCTAATGACTTCACTACATTTTAAATTACTTACTTATTTATGTTAATTATATCCGTCTTGTTTGGGACGAAAATGTCTTGATGACTTTGTCATTGAAAGTACTGTTGGGTTGGTTTCTAAGTTCCTAAAGGAATGATTTCTCAATGGACATTAATGCCAAACCAGATAATCGTTCTTGTGTCTGAGTTGGGCGACATTAATATTTGATTCTCTTGAGAGCAGAAAAAGTTCTTTATACAGATGCTGATGCGCATAACGTATTTATAAATAGCTAAGGAAGTTCCGGTAATCAGACATAGTTTCACTTTCACCTTTAAAGTTTCTAATTGGCTAGAGTTAAAAATAACCCATGAAACCGCATTTCTCTAGCGGTACACTCGCTATATTATTTTGACTCCCAGTTTTGAATGTCAAGGTCGTTAATAATAGGTCCGGATATAGGAAAAATGTACCGCTGGCTACTAGAGGTTTCAATGTAGTTTCGGTTTAATTCACAAACGTTATAGTGGCCAGAGGAAAACCTTGCTTTAATAAATGCAAATCAAAGTAAATAAATCATATTGGCCAACGAAATGTGTAATAGAATATTCGAAAATTTGTAAAATAATAATTTAAAAAAATATAATAAATTATCAATTCCTTTTGTATTTCGTTAATATGTTCAGGCTACCGGCGGTCGCCGCGGTATCATAGATAATACGCCACTGGTGGCAAGATATCAAATGAGGATGGGTAATGTGGGAGGATAGATAGATAAAGATGTTGGACGAATAGACAGGGATTTGGGGTTAAGGATTGTGGGAAGGTGAGGGGGCGTTTGCGTGGATAAGAAAGGTGGCGCTGGAAAGATAAAAAAGATGTTAATGGATAATAGGAATTTTGATAATAAAGGTAGGTGGATAAATGTAGGTGGATAAAGGTAGGTGGATAAAGGTAGGTGGATAAAGGTCGGTGGATAAATGTATGTGGATAAAGGTAGGTGGATAAAGGTAGGTGGATAAAGGTAGGTGGATAAAGATATTTCGAAAATTGATGAGTGAGTCGATACGTAGATTGTTTAATTATAAAGATGGATGGTTAAGCACATTTGGTGATAAGGGTAGGTGGATAAGTAGATTTGAGGATAAGGTTAGGTGAATAAGTAGATTTGGGGATAAGGTTAGGTGAATAAGTAGATTTGGGGATAAGGGTAGGTGAATAAGTAGATTTGGGGATAAGGTTAGGTGAATAAGTAGATTTGGGGATAAGTTTAGGTGAATAAGTAGATTTGGGGCTAAGGGTCGGTGAATAAGTAGATTTGGGGATTAGGTTAGGTGAATAAGTAGATTTGGGGCTAAGGTTAGGTGAATAAGTAGATTTGGGGATAAGGTTAGGTGAATAAGTAGATTTGGGGATAAGGTTAGGTGAATAAGTAGATTTGGGATAAGGTTAGGTGAATAAGTAGATTTGGGGATAAGAAGGAAAAGTGGAAAATTAGATTTGAAGCTAAGAAGGTTAGGTGGAAAAGTAGATTTGTGGGTAAGAAGGGTAATTAAATAGGTAGATTTATTGGTAAGAAGGATTAAGTGGATAAGCAAATTTGTGGATAAGCAGATTTGTGGATAAGAAGGATAAGTAGATTTGTGAGTAAGCAGGGTAGGTGGATAAGCAGATTTGTGGATAAGAAGGATAAGTGGACAAGTAGATTTGTGGATAAGAAGGATAAGTGGATAAGTAGATTTGTGGGTAAGAAGGATAAGTGGATAAGCAGATTTTTGGGTAAGAAGGGTAGGTGGATAAGTAGATTTGTGGCGAAGAAGGGTAGGTGGATAAGTAGATTTGTGGGTAAGAAGGGTAGGTGGATAAGTAGATTTGTGGGTAAGAAGTGTAGGTGGATAAGCAGATTTGTGGGAAAGAAGGGTAGGTGGATAAGCAGATTTGTGGGTAACAAGAGTAGGTGGATAAGCAGATTTGTGGGTAAGAAGGGTAGGTGGATAAGTAGATATGTGGGTAAGAAGGGTAGGTGGAAAAGCAGATTTGTGGGTAAGAAGGGTAGGTGGATAAGTAGATTTGTGGGGAAGAAGGGTAGGTGGATAAGTAGATATGTGGGTAAGAAGGGTAGGTGGATAAGTAGATTTGTGGGTAAGAAGGGTAGGTGGATAAGTAGATATGTGGATAAGAAGGGTAGGTGGATAAGCAGATTTGTGGGTAAGAAGGGTAGGTGGATAAGTAGATATGTGGGAAAGAAGGGTAGGTGGATAAGCAGATTTGTGGGGAAGAAGGGTAGGTGGATAAGCAGATTTGTGGGTAACAAGAGTAGGTGGATAAGTAGATATGTGGGTAAGAAGGGTAGGTGGATAAGTAGATTTAAGGATAATAGGGGTAGGTGGATAAGCAGATTTGTGGGTAACAATGGTAGGTGGATAAGTAGATGTGTGGGTAAGAAGGGTAGGTGGATAAGCAGATTTGTGGGAAAGAAGGGTAGGTGGATAAGCAGATTTGTGGGTAACAAGAGTAGGTGGATAAGCAGATTTGTGGGTAAGAAGGGTAGGTGGATAAGTAGATATGTGGGTAAGAAGGGTAGGTGGAAAAGCAGATTTGTGGGTAAGAAGGGTAGGTGGATAAGTAGATTTGTGGGAAGAAGGGTAGGTGGATAAGTAGATATGTGGGTAAGAAGGGTAGGTGGATAAGTAGATTTGTGGGTAAGAAGGGTAGGTGGATAAGTAGATATGTGGATAAGAAGGGTAGGTGGATAAGCAGATTTGTGGGTAAGAAGGGTAGGTGGATAAGTAGATATGTGGGAAAGAAGGGTAGGTGGATAAGCAGATTTGTGGGGAAGAAGGGTAGGTGGATAAGCAGATTTGTGGGTAACAAGAGTAGGTGGATAAGTAGATATGTGGGTAAGAAGGGTAGGTGGATAAGTAGATTTAAGGATAATAGGGGTAGGTGGATAAGCAGATTTGTGGGTAACAATGGTAGGTGGATAAGTAGATGTGTGGGTAAGAAGGGTAGGTGGATAAGTAGATTTAAGGATAATATCGGTAGGTGGATAAGTAGATTTTGAGTTAAGTACATTTGGGGAGAGACAGAGAATGGATAAGGTAGAAGAGTTGTTAGAGATAGTGAATGGATAAGGTAGAAGAGTGGTTAGAGAGAGTGAATGGATAAGGTAGAAGAGTGGTTAGAGAGAGAGAATGGATAAGGTAGAAGAGTGGTTAGAGAGAGAGAATGGATAAGGTAGAAGAGTGGTTAGAGAGAGAGTAAATGGATAAGGTAGAAGAGTGGTTAGAGAGAGTGAATGGAAAAGGTAGAAGAGTGGTTATAGAGAGAGAGAGTGAATGGATAAGGCAAAAGAGTGGTTAGAGAGAGTGAATGGATAAGGTAGATGAGTGGTTAGAGAGAGTGAATGGATAAGGTAGAAGAGTGGTTAGAGAGAGAGAATGGATAAGGTAGAAGAGTGGTTAGAGAGAGAGTAAATGGGTAAGGTAGAAGAGTGGTTAGAAAGAGTGAATGGATAAGGTAGATGAGTGGTTAGAGAGAGAGAATGGATAAGGTAGAAGAGTGGTTAGAGAGAGAGTGAATGGATAAGGTAGAAGAGTGGTTAGAGAGAGTGAATGAATAAGGTAGATGAGTGATTAGAGAGAGAGAGAGAGAATGGATAAGGTAGAAGAGTGATTAGAGAGAGAGAATGGATAAGGTAGAACAGTGGTTAGAGAGAGAATGGAAAAGATAGAAGAGTGGTTAGAGTGAGAGAATGGATAAGGTAGAACAGTGGTTAGAGAGAGTGAATGGAAAAGGTAGAAGAGTGGTTATAGAGAGAGAGAGAATGGATAAGGTAGAAGAGTGGTTAGAGAGAGTGAATGGATAAGGTAGAAGAATGGTTAGAGAGAGTGAATGGATAAGTTAGAAGAGTGGTTAGAGAGAGTGAATGGATAAGGTGAAACAGTGGTTGGAGAGAGTGAATGGATAAGGTGGAAGAGTGGTTGGAGAGAGTGAATGGATAAGGTGAAAGAGTGGTTGGAGAGAGTGAATGGATAAGGTGGAAGAGTGGTTGGAGAGAGTGAATGGATAAGGTGAAAGAGTGGTTAGAGAGAGTGAATGAATAAGGTAGAAGAGTGATTAGAGAGAGAGAGAGAATGGATAAGGTAGAAGAGTGATTAGAGAGAGAGAATGGATAAGGTAGAACAGTGGTTAGAGAGAGAATGGAAAAGATAGAAGAGTGGTTAGAGAGAGAGAATGGATAAGGTAGAACAGTGGTTAGAGAGAGTGAATGGAAAAGGTAGAAGAGTGGTTATAGAGAGAGAGAATGGATAAGGTAGAAGTGTGGTTAGAGAGAGTGAATGGATAAGGTAGAAGAATTGTTAGAGAGAGTGAATGGATAAGTTAGAAGAGTGGTTAGAGAGAGTGAATGGATAAGGTGAAACAGTGGTTGGAGAGAGTGAATGGATAAGGTGGAAGAGTGGTTGGAGAGAGTGAATGGATAAGGTGAAAGAGTGGTTGGAGAGAGTGAATGGATAAGGTGGAAGAGTGGTTGGAGAGAGTGAATGGATAAGGTGAAAGAGTTGTTAGAGAGAGTGAATGGATAAGGTGGAAGAGTGGTTGGAGAGAGTGAATGGATAAGGTAGAAGAGTGGTTAGAGAGAGAGAGAGAGAGAATGGAAATGGTAGAAGAGTGGTTAGAGAGAGAGTGAATGGATAAGGTAGAAGAGTGGTTAGAGAGAGTGAATGAATAAGGTAGAAGAGTGATTAGAGAGAGAGAGAGAGAATGGATAAGGTAGAAGAGTGATTAGAGAGAGAGAATGGATAAGGTAGAACAGTGGTTAGAGAGAGAATGGAAAAGATAGAAGAGTGGTTAGAGAGAGAGAATGGATAAGGTAGAACAGTGGTTAGAGAGAGTGAATGGAAAAGGTAGAAGAGTGGTTAGAGAGAGTGAATGGATAAGGTAGATGAGTGGTTAGAGAGAGAGAATGGATAAGGTAGAAGAGTGGTTAGAGAGAGAGTGAATGGATAAGGTAGAAGAGTGGTTAGAGAGAGTGAATGAATAAGGTAGAAGAGTGATTAGAGAGAGAGAGAGAGAATGGATAAGGTAGAAGAGTGATTAGAGAGAGAGAATGGATAAGGTAGAACAGTGGTTAGAGAGAGAATGGAAAAGATAGAAGAGTGGTTAGAGAGAGAGAATGGATAAGGTAGAACAGTGGTTAGAGAGAGTGAATGGAAAAGGTAGAAGAGTGGTTATAGAGAGAGAGAATGGATAAGGTAGAAGAGTGGTTAGAGAGAGTGAATGGATAAGGTAGAAGAATTGTTAGAGAGAGTGAATGGATAAGTTAGAAGAGTGGTTAGAGAGAGTGAATGGATAAGGTGAAACAGTGGTTGGAGAGAGTGAATGGATAAGGTGGAAGAGTGGTTGGAGAGAGTGAATGGATAAGGTGAAAGAGTGGTTGGAGAGAGTGAATGGATAAGGTGGAAGAGTGGTTGGAGAGAGTGAATGGATAAGGTGAAAGAGTTGTTAGAGAGAGTGAGTGGATAAGGTGGAAGAGTGGTTGGAGAGAGTGAATGGATAAGTAGAAGAGTGGTTAGAGAGAGAGAGAGAGAATGGAAATGGTAGAAGAGTGGTTAGAGACAGTGAAAGATAAGGTGAAAAGGTGGTTAGAGAAAGAGAGAATGGATAAGGTAGAAGAGTGGTTATAGAGAGAGAGAATGGATAAGGTAGAAGAGTGGTTAGAGAGAGTGAATGGATAAGGTGAAAGGGTGGTTAGTGAGATAGAGAATGGATAAGGTAGAAGAGTGATTAGAGAGAGAAATAATGGATAAGGTAGAAGAGTGGTTATAGAGAGAGAGAATGGATAAGGTAGAAGAGTGGTTAGAGAGAGTGAATGGATAAGGTGAATGGGTGGTTAGTGAGATAGAGAATGGATAAGGTAGAAGAGTGATTAGAGAGAGAAATAATGGATAAGGTAGAAGAGTGATTAGAGAAAGTGAATGGATAAGGTGAAAGTGTGGTTAGAGAGAGAGAATGGATAAAGTGGAAGAGTGATTAGAGAGAGAGAGAGAGATAGAGAGAATGGATAAGGTGAAAGGGTGGTTAGTGAGATAGAGAATGGATACGGTAGAAGAGTGGTTATAGAGAGAGAGAATGGATAAGGTGGAAGAGTGGTTAGAGACAGTGAATGGATAAGGTGCAAGAGTGGTTAGAGAGAGGTCTAGGGATTATGTGCAAGAGAGGTTAGAGAGAGAAGGTCCATGGATGAGGTAAAGAGAGGTTGGAGAGAGAGGGTCCATGGATGAGGTAAAGAGAGGTTGGAGAGAGAGGGTCCATGGATGAGGTAAAGAGAGGTTGGAAAGAGGGTCCATGGATGAGGTAAAGAGAGGTTGGAAAGAGGGTCCATGGATGAGGTAAAGAGAGGTTGGAAAGAGGGTCCATGGATGAGGTAAAGAGAGGTTGGAGAGAGAGGGTCCATGGATGAGGTTAAGGAGAGAGGGTCCATGGCTGAGGTGAAAGAGAGGTTAGAGAGAGAGGATCCATGGATGAGGTGGAAGAGAGGTTAGAGAGAGAGGGTCCATGGATGAGGTGAAAGAGAGGTTAGAGAGAGAGGGTCCATGGATGAGGTGAAAGAGAGGTTAGAGAGAGAGGGTCCATGGATGAGGTGAAAGAGAGGTTAGAGAGAGAGGGTCCATGGACGAGGTCAGAGAGAGGGTCCATGGATGAGGTGAAAGAGAGGTTAGAGAGAGAGGGTCCATGGACGAGGTCAGAGAGAGGGTCCATGAATGAGGTGAAAGAGAGGTTAGAGAAGGTCCACGAGGTCAGAGAGAGGGTCCATGGATGAGAGTGAAAGACAGGTTCCATGGATGAGAGAGGGTCCATAGACGAGGTCAGAGAGAGGGTCCATGGATGAGGTGAAAGAGAGGTTAGAGAAGGTCCATGTACGAGGTCAGAGAGAGGGTCCATGGATGAGGTGAAAGAGAGGTTAGAGAAGGTCCATGGACGAGGTCAGAGAGAGGGTCCATGGATGAGGTGAAAGAGAGGTTAGAGAAGGTCCATGAACGAGGTCAGAGAGAGGGTCCATGGATGAGGTGGAAGAGAGGTTAGAGAAGGTCCATGGACGTGGTCAGAGAGAGGGTCCATGGATGAGGTGAAAGAGAGGTTAGAGAAGGTCCATGGACGAGGTCAGAGAGAGGGTCCATGGATGAGGTGAAAGAGAGGTTAGAGAAGGTCCATCGAACGAGGTCAGAGAGAGGGTCCATGGATGAGGTGAAAGAGAGGTTAGAGAGAGAGGGTCCATGGACGAGGTCAGAGAGAGGGTCCATGGATGAGGTGAAAGAGAGGTTAGAGAGAGAGGGTCCATGGACGAGGTGAAAGAGAGGTTAGAGAGAGAGGGTCCATGGATGAGGTGAAAGAGAGGTTAGAGAAGGTCCATGGACGAGGTCAGAGAGAGGGTCCATGGATGAGGTGGAAGAGAGGTTAGAGAGAGAGGGTCCATGGATGAGGTGGAAGAGAGGTTAGAGAGAGAGGGTCCATGGATGAGGTGAAATAGAGGTTAGAGAGAGTCAATGGATGAGGTGAAAGAGAGGTTAGAGAGAGAGGGTCCATGGATGAGGTGGAAGAGAGGTTAGAGAAGGTCCATGGACGAGGTCAGAGAGAGGGTCCATGGATGAGGTGAAAGAGAGGTTAGAGAAGGTCCATGGACGAGGTCAGAGAGAGGGTCCATGGATGAGGTGAAAGAGAGGTTAGAGAAGGTCCATGGACGAGGTCAGAGAGAGGGTCCATGGATGAGGTGAAAGAGAGGTTAGAGAGAGAGGGTCCATGGACGAGGTCAGAGAGAGGGTCCATGGATGAGGTGAAAGAGAGGTTAGAGAGAGAGGGTCCATGGATGAGGTGAAAGAGAGGTTAGAGAAGGTCCATGGACGAGGTCAGAGAGAGGGTCCATGGATGAGGTGAAAGAGAGGTTAGAGAAGGTCCATGGACGAGGTCAGAGAGAGGGTCCATGGATGAGGTGAAAGAGAGGTTAGAGAAGGTCCATGGACGAGGTCAGAGAGAGGGTCCATGGATGAGGTGAAAGAGAGGTTAGAGAAGGTCCATGGACGAGGTCAGAGAGAGGGTCCATGGATGAGGTGAAAGAGAGGTTAGAGAGAGAGGGTCCATGGATGAGGTGGAAGAGAGGTTAGAGAGAGAGGGTCCATGGATGAGGTGGAAGAGAGGCTAGAGAGAGAGGGTCCATGGATGAGGTGAAATAGAGGTTAGAGAGAGTCCATGGATGAGGTGAAAGAGAGGTTAGAGAGAGAGGGTCCATGGATGAGGTGGAAGAGAGGTTAGAGAGGTTAGAGAGAGAGGGTCCATGGATGAGGTGAAAGAGAGGTTAGAGAGATAGGGTCCATGGATGCGGTGAAAGAGAGGTTAGAGAGAGAGGGTCCATGGATGAGGTGGAAGAGAGGTTAAAGAGGGAGGATCCATGGATGAGGTGAAAGAGAGGTTAGAGAGAGACGGTATATGGATGAGGTGAAAGTGAGGTTAGAGAGAGACGGTATATGGATGAGGTGGAAGAGAGGTTAAAGAGAGAGGATCCATGGATGAGGTGAAAGAGAGGTTAGAGAGAGACGGTATATGGATGAGGTGAAAGTGAGGTTAGAGAGAGACGGTATATGGATGAGGTGAAAGAGAGGTTAGAGAGAGAGAGGGTCCATGGATGAGGTGAAAGAGAGGTTAGAGAGAGAGGGTCCATGGATGAGGTGAAAGAGAGGTTAGAGAGAGAGAAGGTCCATGGATGAGGTGAAAGAGAGGTTAGAGAGAGAGTCCATGGATGAGGTAAAATGTTGGAGAGAGAGGGTCCATGGATGAAGTGAAAGAGAGGTTAGAGAGAGAGTGTCCATGGATGAGTTTAGAGACGGGGTCCATGGATGGGGTTAGAGAGAGGGTCCATGGATGAGAAGAAAGAGAGGTTAAAGAGGGTCCATGTAAGAGGTAGAGAAAAGTTAGAGAGAGAGGGTCCATGGATGAGGTGAAATAGAGGTTAGAGAGAGTCCATGGATGAGGTGAAAGAGAGGTTAGAGAGAGAGGGTCCATGGATGAGGTGGAAGAGAGGTTAGAGAAGGTCCATGGACGAGGTCAGAGAGAGGGTCCATGGATGAGGTGAAAGAGAGTTAGAGAGAGAGGGTCCATGGACGAGGTCAGAGAGAGGGTCCATGGATGAGGTGAAAGAGAGGTTAGAGAGAGAGGGTCCATGGACGAGGTCAGAGAGAGGGTCCATGGATGAGGTGAAAGAGAGGTTAGAGAAGGTCCATAGACGAGGTCAGAGAGAGGGTCCATGGATGAGGTGAAAGAGAGGTTAGAGAGAGAGGGTCCATAGACGAGGTCAGAAAGAGGGTCCATAGATGAGGTGAAAGAGAGGTTAGAGAAGGTCCATGTACGAGGTCAGAGAGAGGGTCCATGGATGAGGTGAAAGAGAGGTTAGAGAAGGTCCATGGACGAGGTCAGAGAGAGGGTCCATGGATGAGGTGAAAGAGAGGTTAGAGAAGGTCCATGGACGAGGTCAGAGAGAGGGTCCATGGATGAGGTGGAAGAGAGGTTAGAGAAGGTCCATGGACGAGGTCAGAGAGAGGGTCCATGGATGAGGTGAAAGAGAGGTTAGAGAAGGTCCATGGACGAGGTCAGAGAGAGGGTCCATGGATGAGGTGAAAGAGAGGTTAGAGAAGGTCCATGGACGAGGTCAGAGAGAGGGTCCATGGATGAGGTGAAAGAGAGGTTAGAGAAGGTCCATGGACGAGGTCAGAGAGAGGGTCCATGGATGAGGTGGAAGAGAGGTTAGAGAGAGAGGGTCCATGGATGAGGTGGAAGAGAGGTTAGAGAGAGAGGGTCCATGGATGAGGTGGAAGAGAGGTTAGAGAGAGAGGGTTCATGGATGAGGTGGAAGAGAGGTTAGAGAGAGAGGGTTCATGGATGAGGTGGAAGAGAGGTTAGAGAAGGTCCATGGACGAGGTCAGAGAGAGGGTCCATGGATGAGGTGAAAGAGAGGTTAGAGAAGGTCCATGGACGAGGTCAGAGAGAGGGTCCATGGATGAAGTGAAAGAGAGGTTAGAGAGAGAGGGTCCATGGATGAGGTGGAAGAGAGGTTAGAGAAGGTCCATGGACGAGGTCAGAGAGAGGGTCCATGGATGAGGTGAAAGAGAGGTTAGAGAGAGAGGGTCCATGGACGAGGTCAGAGAGAGGGTCCATGGATGAGGTGAAAGAGAGGTTAGAGAGAGAGGGTCCATGGATGAGGTGAAAGAGAGGTTAGAGAAGGTCCATGGACGAGGTCAGAGAGAGGGTCCATGGATGAGGTGAAAGAGAGGTTAGAGAAGGTCCATGGACGAGGTCAGAGAGAGGGTCCATGGATGAGGTGAAAGAGAGGTTAGAGAAGGTCCATGGACGAGGTCAGAGAGAGGGTCCATGGATGAGGTGAAAGAGAGGTTAGAGAAGGTCCATGGACGAGGTCAGAGAGAGGGTCCATGGATGAGGTGAAAGAGAGGTTAGAGAGAGAGGGTCCATGGATGAGGTGGAAGAGAGGTTAGAGAGAGAGGGTCCATGGATGAGGTGGAAGAGAGGCTAGAGAGAGAGGGTCCATGGATGAGGTGAAATAGAGGTTAGAGAGAGTCCATGGATGAGGTGAAAGAGAGGTTAGAGAGAGAGGGTCCATGGATGAGGTGGAAGAGAGGTTAGAGAGAGAGGGTCCATGGATGAGGTGAAAGAGAGGTTAGAGAGATAGGGTCCATGGATGCGGTGAAAGAGAGGTTAGAGAGAGAGGGTCCATGGATGAGGTGGAAGAGAGGTTAAAGAGGAAGGATCCATGGATGAGGTGAAAGAGAGGTTAGAGAGAGACGGTATATGGATGAGGTGAAAGAGAGGTTAGAGAGAGACGGTATATGGATGAGGTGGAAGAGAGGTTAGAGAGAGACGGTATATGGATGAGGTGAAAGTGAGGTTAGAGAGAGACGGTATATGGATGAGGTGAAAGAGAGGTTAGAGATAGACGGTATATGGATGAGGTGAAAGAGAGGTTAGAGAGAGAGGGTCCATGGAAGAGGAGAAATAATGGTTAGAGAGAGACGGTATATGGATGAGGTGAAAGAGAGGTTAGAGAGAGAGAGGGTCCATGGATGAGGTGAAAGAGAGGTTAGAGAGAGAGGGTCCATGGATGAGGTGAAAGAGAGGTTAGAGAGAGTAAGGGTCCATGGATGAGGTGAAAGAGAGGTTAGAGAGAGAGTCCATGGATGAGGTAAAATGTTGGAGAGAGAGGGTCCATGGATGAAGTGAAAGAGAGGTTAGAGAGAGAGTATCCATGGATGAGTTTAGAGACGGGGTCCATGGATGGGGTTAGAGAGAGGGTCCATGGATGAGAAGAAAGAGAGGTTAAAGAGGGTCCATGTAAGAGGTAGAAGAAAAGTTAGAGAGAGAGTATCCATGGATGAGGTTAGAGAGAGGGTCCATGGATGAGGTGGAAGAGAGGTTAGAGAGAGAGGGTCCATGGATGAGGTGAAATAGAGGTTAGAGAGAGTCCATGGATAAGGTGAAAGAGAGGTTAGAGAGAGAGGGTCCATGGATGAGGTGGAAGAAAGGTTAGAGAAGGTCCATGGACGAGGTCAGAGAGAGGGTCCATGGATGAGGTGAAAGAGAGGTTAGAGAAGGTCCATGGACGAGGTCAGAGAGAGGGTCCATGGATGAGGTGAAAGAGAGTTAGAGAGAGAGGGTCCATGGACGAGGTCAGAGAGAGGGTCCATGGATGAGGTGAAAGAGAGGTTAGAGAGAGAGGGTCCATGGATGAGGTGAAAGAGAGGTTAGAGAAGGTCCATGGACGAGGTCAGAGAGAGGGTCCATGGATGAGGTGAAAGAGAGGTTAGAGAAGGTCCATGGACGAGGTCAGAGAGAGGGTCCATGGATGAGGTGAAAGAGAGGTTAGAGAAGGTCCATGGACGAGGTCAGAGAGAGGGTCCATGGATGAGGTGAAAGAGAGGTTAGAGAAGGTCCATGGACGAGGTCAGAGAGAGGGTCCATGGATGAGGTGAAAGAAAGGTTAGAGAGAGAGGGTCCATGGATGAGCTGGAAGAGAGGTTAGAGAGAGAGGGTCCATGGATGAGGTGGAAGAGAGGCTAGAGAGAGAGGGTCCATGGATGAGGTGAAATAGAGGTTAGAGAGAGTCCATGGATGAGGTGAAAGAGAGGTTAGAGAGAGAGGGTCCATGGATGAGGTGGAAGAGAGGTTAGAGAGAGAGGGTCCATGGATGAGGTGAAAGAGAGGTTAGAGAGATAGGGTCCATGGATGCGGTGAAAGAGAGGTTAGAGAGAGAGGGTCCATGGATGAGGTGAAAGAGAGGTTAGAGAGATAGGGTCCATGGATGCGGTTAAAGAGAGGTTAAAGAGGGAGGATCCATGGATGAGGTGAAAGAGAGGTTAGAGAGAGACGGTATATGGATGAGGTGAAAGTGAGGTTAGAGAGAGACGGTATATGGATGAGGTGAAAGAGAGGTTAGAGAGAGAGAGGGTCCATGGATGAGGTGAAAGAGAGGTTAGAGAGAGAGGGTCCATGGATGAGGTGAAATAGAGGTTAGAGAGAGTCCATGGATGAGGTGAAAGAGAGGTTAGAGAGAGAGGGTCCATGGATGAGGTGGAAGAGAGGTTAGAGAAGGTCCATGGACGAGGTCAGAGAGAGGGTCCGTGGATGAGGTGAAAGAGAGGTTAGAGAAGGTCCATGGACGAGGTCAGAGAGAGGGTCCATGGATGAGGTGAAAGAGAGGTTAGAGAAGGTCCATGGACGAGGTCAGAGAGAGGGTCCATGGATGAGGTGAAAGAGAGTTAGAGAGAGAGGGTCCATGGACGAGGTCAGAGAGAGGGTCCATGGATGAGGTGAAAGAGAGGTTAGAGAGAGAGGGTCCATGGACGAGGTCAGAGAGAGGGTCCATGGATGAGGTGAAAGAGAGGTTAGAGAAGGTCCATAGACGAGGTCAGAGAGAGGGTCCATGGATGAGGTGAAAGAGAGGTTAGAGAGAGAGGGTCCATAGACGAGGTCAGAGAGAGGGTCCATGGATGAGGTGAAAGAGAGGTTAGAGAAGGTCCATGTACGAGGTCAGAGAGAGGGTCCATGGATGAGGTGAAAGAGAGGTTAGAGAAGGTCCATGGACGAGGTCAGAGAGAGGGTCCATGGATGAGGTGAAAGAGAGGTTAGAGAAGGTCCATGGACGAGGTCAGAGAGAGGGTCCATGGATGAGGTGGAAGAGAGGTTAGAGAAGGTCCATGGACGAGGTCAGAGAGAGGGTCCATGGATGAGGTGAAAGAGAGGTTAGAGAAGGTCCATGGACGAGGTCAGAGAGAGGGTCCATGGATGAGGTGAAAGAGAGGTTAGAGAAGGTCCATGGACGAGGTCAGAGAGAGGGTCCATGGATGAGGTGAAAGAGAGGTTAGAGAAGGTCCATGGACGAGGTCAGAGAGAGGGTCCATGGATGAGGTGGAAGAGAGGTTAGAGAGAGAGGGTCCATGGATGAGGTGGAAGAGAGGTTAGAGAGAGAGGGTCCATGGATGAGGTGAAATAGAAGTTAGAGAGAGTCCATGGATGAGGTGAAAGAGAGGTTAGAGAGAGAGGGTCCATGGATGAGGTGGAAGAGAGGTTAGAGAAGGTCCATGGACGAGGTCAGAGAGAGGGTCCATGGATGAGGTGAAAGAGAGGTTAGAGAAGGTCCATGGACGAGGTCAGAGAGAGGGTCCATGGATGAGGTGAAAGAGAGATTAGAGAAGGTCCATGGACGAGGTCAGAGAGAGGGTCCATGGATGAGGTGAAAGAGAGGTTAGAGAGAGAGGGTCCATGGACGAGGTCAGAGAGAGGGTCCATGGATGAGGTGAAAGAGAGGTTAGAGAGAGAGGGTCCATGGATGAGGTGAAAGAGAGGTTAGAGAAGGTCCATGGACGAGGTCAGAGAGAGGGTCCATGGATGAGGTGAAAGAGAGGTTAGAGAAGGTCCATGGACGAGGTCAGAGAGAGGGTCCATGGATGAGGTGAAAGAGAGGTTAGAGAAGGTCCATGGACGAGGTCAGAGAGAGGGTCCATGGATGAGGTGAAAGAGAGGTTAGAGAAGGTCCATGGACGAGGTCAGAGAGAGGGTCCATGGATGAGGTGGAAGAGAGGTTAGAGAGAGAGGGTCCATGGATGAGGTGGAAGAGAGGTTAGAGAGAGAGGGTCCATGGATGAGGTGGAAGAGAGGTTAGAGAGAGTCCATGGATGAGGTGAAAGAGAGGTTAGAGAGAGAGGGTCCATGGATGAGGTCAGAGAGAGGGTCCATGGATGAGGTGGAAGAGAGGTTAGAGAAGGTCCATGGACGAGGTCAGAGAGAGGGTCCATGGATGAGGTGAAAGAGAGGTTAGAGAAGGTCCATGGACGAGGTCAGAGAGAGGGTCCATGGATGAGGTGAAAGAGAGGTTAGAGAAGGTCCATGGACGAGGTCAGAGAGAGGGTCCATGGATGAGGTGAAAGAGAGGTTAGAGAAGGTCCATGGACGAGGTCAGAGAGAGGGTCCATGGATGAGGTGAAAGAAAGGTTAGAGAGAGAGGGTCCATGGATGAGCTGGAAGAGAGGTTAGAGAGAGAGGGTCCATGGATGAGGTGGAAGAGAGGCTAGAGAGAGAGGGTCCATGGATGAGGTGAAATAGAGGTTAGAGAGAGTCCATGGATGAGGTGAAAGAGAGGTTAGAGAGAGAGGGTCCATGGATGAGGTGGAAGAGAGGTTAGAGAGAGAGGGTCCATGGATGAGGTGAAAGAGAGGTTAGAGAGATAGGGTCCATGGATGCGGTGAAAGAGAGGTTAGAGAGAGAGGGTCCATGGATGAGGTGAAAGAGAGGTTAGAGAGATAGGGTCCATGGATGCGGTTAAAGAGAGGTTAAAGAGGGAGGATCCATGGATGAGGTGAAAGAGAGGTTAGAGAGAGACGGTATATGGATGAGGTGAAAGTGAGGTTAGAGAGAGACGGTATATGGATGAGGTGAAAGAGAGGTTAGAGAGAGAGAGGGTCCATGGATGAGGTGAAAGAGAGGTTAGAGAGAGAGGGTCCATGGATGAGGTGAAATAGAGGTTAGAGAGAGTCCATGGATGAGGTGAAAGAGAGGTTAGAGAGAGAGGGTCCATGGATGAGGTGGAAGAGAGGTTAGAGAAGGTCCATGGACGAGGTCAGAGAGAGGGTCCGTGGATGAGGTGAAAGAGAGGTTAGAGAAGGTCCATGGACGAGGTCAGAGAGAGGGTCCATGGATGAGGTGAAAGAGAGGTTAGAGAAGGTCCATGGACGAGGTCAGAGAGAGGGTCCATGGATGAGGTGAAAGAGAGTTAGAGAGAGAGGGTCCATGGACGAGGTCAGAGAGAGGGTCCATGGATGAGGTGAAAGAGAGGTTAGAGAGAGAGGGTCCATGGACGAGGTCAGAGAGAGGGTCCATGGATGAGGTGAAAGAGAGGTTAGAGAAGGTCCATAGACGAGGTCAGAGAGAGGGTCCATGGATGAGGTGAAAGAGAGGTTAGAGAGAGAGGGTCCATAGACGAGGTCAGAGAGAGGGTCCATGGATGAGGTGAAAGAGAGGTTAGAGAAGGTCCATGTACGAGGTCAGAGAGAGGGTCCATGGATGAGGTGAAAGAGAGGTTAGAGAAGGTCCATGGACGAGGTCAGAGAGAGGGTCCATGGATGAGGTGAAAGAGAGGTTAGAGAAGGTCCATGGACGAAGTCAGAGAGAGGGTCCATGGATGAGGTGGAAGAGAGGTTAGAGAAGGTCCATGGACGAGGTCAGAGAGAGGGTCCATGGATGAGGTGAAAGAGAGGTTAGAGAAGGTCCATGGACGAGGTCAGAGAGAGGGTCCATGGATGAGGTGAAAGAGAGGTTAGAGAAGGTCCATGGACGAGGTCAGAGAGAGGGTCCATGGATGAGGTGAAAGAGAGGTTAGAGAAGGTCCATGGACGAGGTCAGAGAGAGGGTCCATGGATGAGGTGGAAGAGAGGTTAGAGAGAGAGGGTCCATGGATGAGGTGGAAGAGAGGTTAGAGAGAGAGGGTCCATGGATGAGGTGAAATAGAAGTTAGAGAGAGTCCATGGATGAGGTGAAAGAGAGGTTAGAGAGAGAGGGTCCATGGATGAGGTGGAAGAGAGGTTAGAGAAGGTCCATGGACGAGGTCAGAGAGAGGGTCCATGGATGAGGTGAAAGAGAGGTTAGAGAAGGTCCATGGACGAGGTCAGAGAGAGGGTCCATGGATGAGGTGAAAGAGAGATTAGAGAAGGTCCATGGACGAGGTCAGAGAGAGGGTCCATGGATGAGGTGAAAGAGAGGTTAGAGAGAGAGGGTCCATGGACGAGGTCAGAGAGAGGGTCCATGGATGAGGTGAAAGAGAGGTTAGAGAGAGAGGGTCCATGGATGAGGTGAAAGAGAGGTTAGAGAAGGTCCATGGACGAGGTCAGAGAGAGGGTCCATGGATGAGGTGAAAGAGAGGTTAGAGAAGGTCCATGGACGAGGTCAGAGAGAGGGTCCATGGATGAGGTGAAAGAGAGGTTAGAGAAGGTCCATGGACGAGGTCAGAGAGAGGGTCCATGGATGAGGTGAAAGAGAGGTTAGAGAAGGTCCATGGACGAGGTCAGAGAGAGGGTCCATGGATGAGGTGGAAGAGAGGTTAGAGAGAGAGGGTCCATGGATGAGGTGGAAGAGAGGTTAGAGAGAGAGGGTCCATGGATGAGGTGGAAGAGAGGTTAGAGAGAGTCCATGGATGAGGTGAAAGAGAGGTTAGAGAGAGAGGGTCCATGGATGAGGTCAGAGAGAGGGTCCATGGATGAGGTGGAAGAGAGGTTAGAGAAGGTCCATGGACGAGGTCAGAGAGAGGGTCCATGGATGAGGTGAAAGAGAGGTTAGAGAAGGTCCATGGACGAGGTCAGAGAGAGGGTCCATGGATGAGGTGAAAGAGAGGTTAGAGAAGGTCCATGGACGAGGTCAGAGAGAGGGTCCATGGATGAGGTGAAAGAGAGGTTAGAGAGAGAGGTTCCATGGATGAGCTGGAAGAGAGGTTAGAGAGAGAGGGTCCATGGATGAGGTGGAAGAGAGGCTAGAGAGAGAGGGTCCATGGATGAGGTGAAAGAGAGGTTAGAGAGAGAGGGTCCATGGATGAGCTGGAAGAGAGGTTAGAGAGAGAGGGTCCATGGATGAGGTGGAAGAGAGGCTAGAGAGAGAGGGTCCATGGATGAGGTGAAATAGAGGTTAGAGAGAGTCCATGGATGAGGTGAAAGAGAGGTTAGAGAGAGAGGGTCCATGGATGAGGTGAAAGAGAGGTTAGAGAGAGAGGGTCCATGGATGCGGTGAAAGAGAGGTTAGAGAGAGAGGGTCCATGGATGAGGTGGAAGAGAGGTTAAAGAGGGAGGATCCATGGATGAGGTGAAAGAGAGGTTAGAGAGAGAGGGTCCATGGATGAGGTGAAAGAGAGGTTAGAGAGAGACGGTATATGGATGAGGTGAAAGAGAGGTTAGAGAGAGACGGTATATGGATGAGGTGAAAGAGAGGTTAGAGAGAGAGGGTCTAGGAATGAGGTGGAAGAGAGGTTAAAGAGGGAGGATCCATGGATGAGGTGAAAGAGAGGTTAGAGAGAGACGGTATATGGATGAGGTGAAAGAGAGGTTAGAGAGAGACGGTATATGGATGAGGTGAATGAGAGGTTAGAGAGAGACGGTATATGGATGAGGTGAAAGAGAGGTTAGAGAGAGAGAGGGTCCATGGATGAGGTGAAAGAGAGGTTAGAGAGAGAGGGTCCATGGATGAGGTGAAAGAGAGGTTAGAGAGAGACGGTATATGGATGAGGTGAAAGAGAGGTTAGAGAGAGACGGTATATGGATGAGGTGAAAGAGAGGTTAGAGAGAGAGAGAGGGTCCATGGATGAGGTGAAAGAGAGGTTAGAGAGAGACGGTATATGGATGAGGTGAAAGAGAGGTTAGAGAGAGAGAGAGGGTCCATGGATGAGGTGAAAGAGAGGTTAGAGAGAGAGAGAGGGTCCATGGATGAGGTGAAAGAGAGGTTAGAGAGAGAGAGAGGGTCCATGGATGAGGTGAAAGAGAGGTTAGAGAGAGACGGTATATGGATGAGGTGAAAGAGAGGTTAGAGAGAGAGAGGGTCCATGGATGAGGTGAAAGAGAGGTTAGAGAGAGACGGTATATGGATGAGGTGAAAGAGAGGTTAGAGAGAGAGAGAGGGTCCATGGATGAGGTGAAAGAGAGGTTAGAGAGAGACGGTATATGGATGAGGTGAAAGAGAGGTTAGAGAGAGACGGTATATGGATGAGGTGAAAGAGAGGTTAGAGAGAGAGAGAGGGTCCATGGATGAGGTGAAAGAGAGGTTAGAGAGAGAGAGAGGGTCCATGGATGAGGTGAAAGAGAGGTTAGAGAGAGACGGTATATGGATGAGGTGAAAGAGAGGTTAGAGAGAGAGAGAGGGTCCATGGATGAGGTGAAAGAGAGGTTAGAGAGAGAGAGAGGGTCCATGGATGAGGTGAAAGAGAGGTTAGAGAGAGACGGTATATGGATGAGGTGAAAGAGAGGTTAGAGAGAGAGAGGGTCCATGGATGAGGTGAAAGAGAGGTTAGAGAGAGACGGTATATGGATGAGGTGAAAGAGAGGTTAGAGAGAGACGGTATATGGATGAGGTGAAAGAGAGGTTAGAGAGAGACGGTATATGGATGAGGTGAAATAGAGGTTAGAGAGAGAGAGGGTCCATGGATGAGGTGAAAGAGAGGTTAGAGAGAGACGGTATATGGATGAGGTGAAAGAGAGGTTAGAGAGAGACGGTATATGGATGAGGTGAAAGAGAGGTTAGAGAGAGAGAGGGTCCATGGATGAGGTGAAAGAGAGGTTAGAGAGAGAGAGAGGGTCCATGGATGAGGTGAAAGAGAGGTTAGAGAGAGACGGTATATGGATGAGGTGAAAGAGAGGTTAGAGAGAGAGAGAGGGTCCATGGATGAGGTGAAAGAGAGGTTAGAGAGAGAGGGTCCATGGATGAGGTGAAAGAGAGGTTAGAGAGAGAGGGTATATGGATGAGGTGAAAGAGAGGTTAGAGAGAGAGAGGGTCCATGGATGAGGTGAAAGAGAGGTTAGAGAGAGAGAGAGGGTCCATGGATGAGGTGAAAGAGAGGTTAGAGAGAGACGGTATATGGATGAGGTGAAAGAGAGGTTAGAGAGAGAGAGGGTCCATGGATGAGGTGAAAGAGAGGTTAGAGAGAGAGAGAGGGTCCATGGATGAGGTGAAAGAGAGGTTAGAGAGAGACGGTATATGGATGAGGTGAAAGAGAGGTTAGAGAGAGAGAGAGGGTCCATGGATGAGGTGAAAGAGAGGTTAGAGAGAGAGGGTCCATGGATGAGGTGAAAGAGAGGTTAGAGAGAGAGGGTATATGGATGAGGTGAAAGAGAGGTTAGAGAGAGAGAGGGTCCATGGATGAGGTGAAAGAGAGGTTAGAGAGAGAGAGAGGGTCCATGGATGAGGTGAAAAAGAGGTTAGAGAGAGACGGTATATGGATGAGGTGAAAGAGAGGTTAGAGAGAGAGAGAGGGTCCATGGATGAGGTGAAAGAGAGGTTAGAGAGAGACGGTATATGGATGAGGTGAAAGAGAGGTTAGAGAGAGAGAGAGGGTCCATGGATCAGGTGAAAGAGAGGTTAGAGAGAGAGGGTCCATGGATGAGGTGAAAGAGAGGTTAGAGAGAGAGGGTATATGGATGAGGTGAAAGAGAGGTTAGAGAGAGAGTCCATGGATGAGGTGAAAGAGAGGTTAGAGAGAGAGGGTCCATGGATGAGGTGAAAGAGAGGTTAGAGAGAGAGGGTATATGGATGAGGTGAAAGAGAGGTTAGAGAGAGAGAGGGTCCATGGATGAGGTGAAAGAGAGGTTAGAGAGAGAGAGAGGGTCCATGGATGAGGTGAAAGAGAGGTTAGAGAGAGAGAGGGTCCATGGATGAGGTGAAAGAGAGGTTAGAGAGAGACGGTATATGGATGAGGTGAAAGAGAGGTTAGAGAGAGACGGTATATGGATGAGGTGAAAGAGAGGTTAGAGAGAGAGTGAGGGTCCATGGATGAGGTGAAAGAGAGGTTAGAGAGAGACGGTATATGGATGAGGTGAAAGAGAGGTTAGAGAGAGAGAGGGTCCATGGATGAGGTGAAAGAGAGGTTAGAGAGAGAGGGTCCATGGATGAGGTGAAAGAGAGGTTAGAGAGAGAGTGTCCATGGATGAGGTGAAAGAGAGGTTAGAGAGAGAGAGGGTATATGGATGAGGTGAAAGAGAGGTTAGAGAGAGAGAGGGTCCATGGATGAGGTGAAAGAGAGGTTAGAGAGAGACGGTATATGGATGAGGTGAAAGTGAGGTTAGAGAGAGAGGGTCCATGGATGAGGTGAAAGAGAGGTTAGAGAGAGAGGGTCCATGGATGAGGTGAAAGAGAGGTTAGAGAGAGAGGGTCCATGGATGAGGTGAAAGAGAGGTTAGAGAGAGAGTGAGGGTCCATGGATGAGGTGAAAGAGAGGTTAGAGAGAGACGGTATATGGATGAGGTGAAAGTGAGGTTAGAGAGAGACGGTATATGGATGAGGTGAAAGAGAGGTTAGAGAGAGAGTGAGGGTCCATGGATGAGGTGAAAGAGAGGTTAGAGAGAGACGGTATATGGATGAGGTGAAAGAGAGGTTAGAGAGAGACGGTATATGGATGAGGTGAAAGGGAGGTTAGAGAGAGAGGGTCCATGGATGAGGTGAAAGAGAGGTTAGAGAGAGAGGGTCCATGGATGAGGTGAAAGAGAGGTTAGAGAGAGAGGGTCCATGGATGAGGTGAAAGAGAGGTTAGAGAGAGAGGGTCCATGGATGAGGTGAAAGAGAGGTTAGAGAGAGAGGGTCCATGGATGAGGTGAAAGAGAGGTTAGAGAGAGAGGGTCCATGGATGAGGTGAAAGAGAGGTTAGAGAGAGAGGGTCCATGGATGAGGTGAAAGAGAGGTTAGAGAGAGAGGGTCCATGGATGAGGTGAAAGAGAGGTTAGAGAGAGAGGGTCCATGGATGAGGTGAAAGAGAGGTTAGAGAGAGAGGGTCCATGGATGAGGTGAAAGAGAGGTTAGAGAGAGAGTGAGGGTCCATGGATGAGGTGAAAGAGAGGTTAGAGAGAGACGGTATATGGATGAGGTGAAAGTGAGGTTAGAGAGAGACGGTATATGGATGAGGTGAAAGAGAGGTTAGAGAGAGAGTGAGGGTCCATGGATGAGGTGAAAGAGAGGTTAGAGAGAGACGGTATATGGATGAGGTGAAAGAGAGGTTAGAGAGAGACGGTATATGGATGAGGTGAAAGAGAGGTTAGAGAGAGAGGGTCCATGGATGAGGTGAAAGAGAGGTTAGAGAGAGACGGTATATGGATGAGGTGAAAGAGAGGTTAGAGAGAGAGAGGGTCCATGGATGAGGTGAAAGAGAGGTTAGAGAGAGACGGTATATGGATGAGGTGAAAGTGAGGTTAGAGAGAGACGGTATATGGATGAGGTGAAAGTGAGGTTAGAGAGAGACGGTATATGGATGAGGTGAAAGTGAGGTTAGAGAGAGAGAGGGTCCATGGATGAGGTGAAAGAGAGGTTAGAGAGAGAGGGTCCATGGATGAGGTGAAAGAGAGGTTAGAGAGAGAGGGTCCGTGGATGAGGTGAAAGAGAGGTTAGAGAGAGAGGGTCCATGGATGAGGTGAAAGAGAGGTTAGAGAGAGACGGTATATGGATGAGGTGAAAGTGAGGTTAGAGAGAGACGGTATATGGATGAGGTGAAAGTGAGGTTAGAGAGAGAGAGGGTCCATGGATGAGGTGAAAGTGAGGTTAGAGAGAGACGGTATATGGATGAGGTGAAAGTGAGGTTAGAGAGAGACGGTATATGGATGAGGTGAAAGAGAGGTTAGAGAGAGACGGTATATGGATGAGGTGAAAGTGAGGTTAGAGAGAGAGAGGGTCCATGGATGAGGTGAAAGAGAGGTTAGAGAGAGACGGTATATGGATGAGGTGAAAGTGAGGTTAGAGAGAGACGGTATATGGATGAGGTGAAAGTGAGGTTAGAGAGAGACGGTATATGGATGAGGTGAAAGTGAGGTTAGAGAGAGAGAGGGTCCATGGATGAGGTGAAAGAGAGGTTAGAGAGAGAGAGGGTCCATGGATGAGGTGAAAGAGAGGTTAGAGAGAGACGGTATATGGATGAGGTGAAAGTGAGGTTAGAGAGAGACGGTATATGGATGAGGTGAAAGTGAGGTTAGAGAGAGACGGTATATGGATGAGGTGAAAGTGAGGTTAGAGAGAGACGGTATATGGATGAGGTGAAAGTGAGGTTAGAGAGAGACGGTATATGGATGAGGTGAAAGTGAGGTTAGAGAGAGAGAGGGTCCATGGATGAGGTGAAAGTGAGGTTAGAGAGAGACGGTATATGGATGAGGTGAAAGTGAGGTTAGAGAGAGAGAGGGTCCATGGATGAGGTGAAAGTGAGGTTAGAGAGAGACGGTATATGGATGAGGTGAAAGTGAGGTTAGAGAGAGACGGTATATGGATGAGGTGAAAGTGAGGTTAGAGAGAGACGGTATATGGATGAGGTGAAAGTGAGGTTAGAGAGAGACGGTATATGGATGAGGTGAAAGAGAGGTTAGAGAGAGAGGGTCCATGGATGAGGTGAAAGAGAGGTTAGAGAGAGAGAGGGTCCATGGATGAGGTGAAAGAGAGGTTAGAGAGAGAGGGTCCATGGATGAGGTGAAAGAGAGGTTAGAGAGAGAGGGTCCATGGATGAGGTGAAAGAGAGGTTAGAGAGAGACGGTATATGGATGAGGTGAAAGAGAGGTTAGAGAGAGAGTCCATGGATGAGGTAAAATGTTGGAGAGAGAGGGTCCATGGATGAAGTGAAAGAGAGGTTAGAGAGAGAGTGTCCATGGATGAGTTTAGAGACGGGGTCCATGGATGGGGTTAGAGAAAGGGTCCATGGATGAGAAGAAAGAGAGGTTAAAGAGAGTCCATGCAAGAGGTAGAAGAAACGTTAGAGAGTGTATTGTGTATAATGTTTCAGATAGTTTCAAGAGATGGTTTGGTAAGTTATCATAATCTTCTGGTAGCAAGGTGTACTTGATCCATACTGAATGTTTTATTATTGAGATCAAAGCTCTCTTTCGTGATGATAGGGCTGCACTTGCCCACAGTGAAGCTGCTTTGTTATCAATGCTTTCTTCCCTAACTAGATAATGCAACCTATTGTTGACAATAAGTGTTAAACTGCCACAAGCAGACATTATAAAGTATGGGAGCCCGTTTGTATTAGAAAAAAGGTTTACTACCTTTGAACTGGGCCAGCGGTTCTCAAACGTTCGATAGACGCGGCCCCCTTTCTCTGCTAATTATACACTCATCATCTTGTACCGGGTCTACTGGCGTAGGTGATCATGTCTCTCCACAACTTTCGATCTCGACAGTTATTTATCATTTCTGTTGTTGACCTTCTGCCAAGCCATTCTCTTAAGCTGCCATGTATTTTTTCTCTTTGCTTTCCTCTATCTCTTCGTCCCTCACTTTTCCCAGTTGTTACAAGATATTTCAGTTGTTCTCTTCTCATTACATGGCCAAAACAAAAAAGATAATTGTTTCTTCCTAATATTGGAAATTAACTTTTTTTTTTGCTTTGGCCTCTTTCAGAACGTTTTCATTACTCTTCTTAGCTGTCCATGGTATTCTCAACATTCTTCTGTAAAACCACATTTCTACAGACTCCAGTGATTTTCTTTTCTGTTGTCCTTATTGTCCATGGTTCACATCATTTTTTAAGACTGGCTCTACATAATATTTAAGAACTCTTTTTCTTGATTCTATTGTCAAAAATGAATTGCACAGTATCTTCCTCATTTTTTGGAAAGCTGCTTTTTGCCTGAGGCATTCTGCATTTCACCTCTTTTGTACATCTTCCGTCTGAGGTTAACAAAGTTCAATCATACACTGACGGCGCCTTTATGACAGTCATGATCATACAAGTCGGGGTAAACAGTCACATTGATCGGGAAGGGGATACACGTAAAGAAATTAGAATCAAAATAGCTAAAGCAGCAATGTCTTTCAGAAGCCTTGAAAAGTTGTTGAAATCAAAACTCATCAGCACAAACACAAAACTTAAGCTATTCAAATCAAATGTACTATCAATCCTTACATATGCATGCGAGAGCTGGAAAACAACAAGAGATATAGAAACAAAGTTGAACGCTTTCGAAAATAAATGTCCAAAGAAAATACTTGGTACAGCGTAGAATTTAATTTAAAGAGAAATCGCCAATAAACCATTAATATCATCAGTAATTAAGAAAAGACGTTGGCCATGTGACGAGAAGAAATAATAACCGAATAGCAAAGCAAGACCTCAAGTGGGAAACAACAGGTAAGCGGAATGGAAGCCGACCCAGAGAAACTCTGAAAAGAACATTGATCAGGGAGGCAAAGGCAGCAGGAATCGGATCCCTCAATGAGATCGAGATGGTTATACAGAACGTAGACAACTGGTGGGATTTGATAAAAGTTCTTTACAACGATTGGGACTACTAGAAACACAATTTCAAAACAGGGAAAAAATAGCTGAGTCTATGCCCTATGAGCCAGCCACGGCTCGAAAGGTCAATAGAAAAGAATATAAACTAAACAAGGTTAACATGGACATGTCAACGTTCAGTGGTTTTTACAACATTGAAGGTCTACTCAAATAAAATCAAACAGTGGTTTCCAAACTGTTGACATCCACGACTCAATTTACCTGTTGATCATATACCGGTGGCACCGTCATGGCAGCTACCCTTAGCTTTTCGTTATTCCGTTGTCCGTTTGTGTTGCTTTTTTTTCTTTTAACTGAAGAAGACTATAAGTCAAAATGTCATGATTTTGTTGCGCTACTTTTTTTAATAAAGGCGTTACCATACTTTGTCGATGTGCACGCTACACTCCACCACTTTCTCCTCGTGGACACTCACTTTCTGGTTGAAAACTTTCACATTGCAGCCACAACAAATGGTAAACAAATGATATGTTTGGTAAACAAGTGGTATTTTTTTGTAAAAAAAAAAAATGTATGTTTGGTTAAGAAATAATATATTTGGTATATATGGCCCTTTTCGTCTTGTCAATCGAGTATTTTTTTTTAGGTTTTATTTTTGTCGAACAGCTTCTCTCGTGGCTAATTCTACCAATGTTTGACAAACACACGCGGCCACAGAATGAACAAGTCATGCCCACTGGTTCACAGGGTTTTCTATCCTGTTTCATGAGTCTTTTCTCGTCTAAGTTTTGCCTTAGCACAGTCTCAAATGTTGTTATACCGTTCCTTATACATGCTCACCATGATGTGCGATCACTTGCCAGATGTTCCCAGTCATTTTCACAGATGGAGAAGTCATTCAGAGATGATTTACAGTTATCCCTATATCGTAGTTTAGGTCTGCCGATTTGTCTTTTTCCGTGTGTTAGTTCGCCATATATTTGGTAAATAAATTATATATTTGGTAAATAAATTGTGTGGAACAAGGAGAGATTAAGTTAACAACAAATATCCCATTATATCAAGCTTGCGTTAATATATTTCTGGATGGATCTGAAACTTGTACAGTCTATTCAAGACACGAAGAGAGAGTCTTCACTTTCTCCATATGTCCTTTCTTGAAAATCAAAACAAATATAATTCCCCTGTTATCTCTTCTTTTTCCCATATATTTACCATCGCCAGCTATAGATCTACAAGAGTAATGAGAAGAGAACAGCTGGAATATATTGTAACAACTGGAAAAATTGAGGGACGAAGAGATAGAGGGAGCAAAGAGAAAAAAATAACAGACAGCTTAAGAGAATGGCTTGGCAGAAGGTCAACAACAGAAATGATAAATAGCTGCCGAGATCGAAAGTTGTGGAGAGACATGATCACCTACGCCAGCAGGCCCGGTACTTGACAGTGATGAAGGAATATAGCAGCAGCAGAGGCAAACATAAGAGCTAAAGACTGCACATTATATAATCCCCTTGACGCAGAAAGGCAAATGAGGCAGGAGAGATCTGGGCAGCCGAAGTTAATTAGTGTATATATACCTGAGTAACTTGAGTTGCTATAAACTTCAGCTATCGAGAATTCTTCTTCTTCCTTTCAGCTCCCTGTGGAGCATAGGTCATCAACAAACACTTTCAACTCACTGTGGAGCATAGGTCATCAACAAACACTTTCAACTCCATGTGGAGCATAGGTCTTCAACAAACACTTTCAACTCCATGTGGAGCATAGGTCTTCAACAAACACTTTCAACTCCATGTGGAGCATAGGTCTTCAACAAACACTTTCAACTCCATGTGGAGCATAGGTCATCAACAAACACTTTCAACTCCATGTGGAGCATAGGTCTTCAACAAACACTTTCAACTCCATGTGGAGCATAGGTCTTCAACAAACACTTTCAACTCCATGTGGAGCATAGGTCTTCAACAAACACTTTCAGCTCCCTGTGGAGCATTGGTTTTAAACAAACACTTTCAACTCCTTGTGGAGCATAGGTCTTCCACAAACACTTTCAACTCCATGTGGAGCATAGGTCTTCAACAAACACTTTCAACTCCCTGTGGAGCATAGGTCTTCAACAAACACTTTGAACTCCCTGTGAAGCATAGGTCTTCAACAAACACTTTCAACTCCATGTGGAGCATAGGTCTTCAACAAACACTTTCAACTCCCTGTGGAGCATAGGTCTTCAACAAACACTTTGAACTCCCTGTGAAGCATAGGTCTTCAACAAACACTTTCAACTCCATGTGGAGCATAGGTCTTCAACAAACACTTTGAACTCCCTGTGGAGCATAGGTCTTCAACAAACACTTTCAACTCCCTGTGAAGCAAATCTTCAACAAACACTTTCAACTCCCTGTGAAGCATAGGTCTTCAACAAACACTTTGAACTCCTTGTGGAGCATAGGTCTTCAACAAACACTTTCAACTCCATGTGGAGCATAGATCTTCAACAAACACTTTCAGCTTCCTGTGGAGCATTGGTTTTAAACAAACACTTTGAACTCACTGTGGAGCATAGGTCTTCAACAAACACTTTCAACTCCCTGTGGAGCATAGGTCTTCAACAAACACTTTCAACTCACTGTGAAGCATAGGTCTTCAACAAACACTTTGAACTCACTGTGGAGCATAGGTCTTCAACAAACACTTTGAACTCACTGTGGAGCATAGGTCTTCAACAAACACTTTGAACTCCCTGTGGAGCATAGGTCTTCAACAAACACTTTCAACTCCCTGTGGAGCATAGGTCTTCAACAAACACTTTGAACTCACTGTGGAGCATAGGTCTTCAACAAACACTTTCAACTCCCTGTGGAGCATAGGTCTTCAACAAACACTTTCAACTCCCTGTGGAGCATAGGTCTTCAACAAACACTTTGAACTCACTGTGGAGCATAGGTCTTCAGCAAACACTTTGAACTCGCTGTGGAGCATAGGTCTTCAACAAACACTTTCAACTCCCTGTGGAGCATAGGTCTTCAACAAACACTTTGAACTCACTGTGGAGCATAGGTCTTCAACAAACACTTTTAACTCCCTGTAGTGAAGGAAAGCAAAAAGACAGAAGTAATGGTAGCAACAAGGGAAAATACAATACCATCATCATCATCATGTACCGTACCGGTTGGCGTTGACGATAATGCCCTTCCACAATCTTCTACTACAGTGCATCGTATGAGTTCTGTTGTTGACTGTTTTTCATGCCATGACACCAAGCTATCCAGTATTTTCTCTCTTTGTCGTCCGCGATCTCTCTTTCCTTTTATTTTGCCAGTTGTAACCAAGTATTCCAACTTTCCTCTTCTCATGATGTGCACAAAAAATGTTGATTGCTTCTTTCTGATGTTTTTTAAGAGCTCCCTTTTTGTGTTGGCCTCTTTGAGAACTTCCTCATTGGTCTTTTTAGCTGTCCAGGGAACTTTCAACATTCTTCTGAGAAATCCCATCTCTGTGGCCTCTAATCGTCTTTTCATTTGTTTGTCTATTGTCCATGATTCGCTTCCATAGGTCAGAATTGGTTCTATATAGCATCGATCAACTCTCTTTTCTCATTTCTATTGACATAGATTTGTTGCATAAGATATTTTTCATTTTCTGAAATGCTATTTTGGCCTGAGTTATTCTGCTTTTTATTTATGTGGTGCATCTCCCATCTGATGTTATTATTGTGCCCAAGTGTTTGAAACGTTGCACTTGTTTCAGAAAAAAAACAAGCAAATGAATTTAAATATCTGGGAACAATGTTAACATCAGATGTAGATGTACAACAGAGGTGAGATGCAGAATGGCTCAGGTAAAATCAGCTTTTCAAAAAAAAAAAAAAAAAACGAGGAAGATACTGTGCAATCTATTGATGACAATAGAAACAAGAAAAAGAGTTCTTAAATGTTATGTAGAGCCATTCCTAACATATGGATGTAAATCATGTACAATAGGACAACATACAAGAAAATCACTCAAGGCTGTAGAAATATGGTTTTACAGAAGAATGTTGAGAATACCATGGACAGCTAAGAAAGGTAATGAAAACGATCTGAAAGAGGCCAAAGCAAAAAGAGAGCTAATTTCCAATATTATGAAGAAACAATCATCATTTTTTTGGCCATGTAATGAGAAGAGAACAACTGGAATATATTGTAACAACTGGGAAAATTGCGGGCCGAAGAGATAGAGGGAAGCAAAGAGAAATAATGCCAGACAGCTTAAGAGAATGGCTTGGCAGAAGGTCGACAACAGAAATGATAAATAACTGTCGAGATCGAAAGTCATGGAGAGACATGATCACCTATGCCAGCAGGTCCGGTACTTGATGATGATGATGATGATGATGATGATGATGATGATGATGATGATGATGATGATGATGATGATGATGATGATGATGATGATGATGATGATGATGATGATGATGATGGAATCACGATCGACAACCAAATTGGGCTGCGAGTTTCCAAAAGTCGAATAAATGAAAGGGGAGTAACCCTACAAAGAACAATTTCAAAGTCTGAGAAATATGAGTTACCTAACGTTTCCTTAAACTTTACCGAACTCTTGTTTTCAGTTTGTTGTACATGTGGTAGTTGGTAGTCTGTATTTAGTTTGTTGTACATGTGGTAGTTGGTAGTCTGTATTTAGTTTGTTGTACATGTGGTAGTTGGAAGTCTGTATTTAGTTGTTGTACATGTGGTAATTAGAAGTCTGTATTTAGTTTGTTGTACATGTGGTAGTTGGAGGTCTGTATTTAGTTTGTTGTACATGTGGTAATTAGAAGTCTGTATTTAGTTTGTTGTACATGTGGTAATTAGAAGTATGTATTTAGTTTGTTGTACATGTGGTAATTAGAAGTCTGTATTTAGTTTGTTGTACATGTGGTAATTAGAAGTCTGTATTTAGTTTGTTGTACATGTGGTAATTAGAAGTATGTATTTAGTTTATTGGATATATGGATATGTGTAATTGAAAGTATGTATTTGGTTCGTTGTACATGTGGTAATTGGAAGTCTGTATTTGGTTCGTTGTACATGTGGTAGTTGGAAGTCTGTGTTTAGTTTATTGTACATGTGGTAGTTGGAAGTCTGTAGTTAGTTTATTGTACATGTGGTAGTTGGAAGTCTGTATTTAGTTTATTGTACATGTGGTAGTTGGAAGTCTGTATTTAGTTTATTGTACATGTGGTAGTTGGAAGTCTGTATTTAGTTTATTGTACATGAGGTAGTTGGAAGTCTGTATTTGGTTCTTTGTACATGTGGTAGTTGGAAGTCTGTATTTAGTTTATTGTACATGAGGTAGTTGGAAGTCTGTATTTGGTTCTTTGTACATGTGGTAGTTGGAAGTCTGTATTTATTTTATTGTACATGAGGTAGTTGGAAGTCTGTATTTGGTTCTTTGTACATGTGGTAGTTGGAAGTCTGTATTTAGTTTATTGTACATGAGGTAGTTGGAAGTCTGTATTTGGTTCTTTGTACATGTGGTAGTTGGAAGTCTATATTTAGTTTATTGTACATGTGGTAGTTGGAAGTCTGTATTTAGTTTATTGTACATGTGGTAGTTGGAAGTCTGTATTTAGTTTATTGTACATGTGGTAGTTGGAAGTCTGTATTTAGTTTATTGGACATGAGGAACATACCCGTGAACGACTTAGGCACCGTATCCACTCCTCGCCAGCGTTGATATTGGAGAGCCTATAGACCTGTTTGATGATATCTTCAGTTCGGCCCGCCCATGATTTGCCTCTTCTTAGCCTGGCGGCTCTCCCTATGTTGAGCTCGTGGTACAATGGATGCTCTTTATCTGCACTTATCATCAGGTATGCTTGTACCTAGGGAGCCGCGATAGCTCAGTGGTTAGTGAACTGGACTACAAAGGACAAGGGGTAGGGTTCGATCCCACCGACGGCTTCCGGGTTCACCCAGCCTTAAATGGGTACCGGATATTTTTCTGTGAAAGTAAAGCAGCACGGGCGTAATACCGACCACATTACTCCAAAAATCATGTGCCGAAGGTCTGTAAAATTTATGGTCACTAACACCATATTCCCTGATTCATTGTACATCCCTAGACCGGCCGTACGCTAATCTTACGGTCTGTTGTTTGATGTGCGACGGGGATAATCTGACGACTAACTGTGTGTCTGTATGTTCGGAATTGGAGTCAACAACGATGGCCTAACATCATCAAGCGCTATATATTTTAAAATAAAATACGACGGTCATCATTTTCAAGAGGACGTGAACTTCCGGTATACTGTGGATAGGTGGCAGTAACAACTGAAGGCTATGCATGAAAGTTGTTCCTTGTTGCAGTTTTCTCATATTCCAAGTCCGGCTTGTTGCAGGAGCTACTGAGTTAAGTGCTCTGTGCACACCGTGAGCTGTGTGTCTCATCCGTTTTGATCATGTTTCGATATTCCAATTGTTTACGATGAATGATGATATCGTATGACAGGGAACAGTTGGCTGTGTTCACTTTCTGCGCGGTTTCGCCTTATGTCTTTTGACGTGTGCTGAGACTGCTACGTTGGGGACTACAGTTACATTTCTTTGTTTGGGAGATGAGATATTAATTCGGATGATTACGCTGGCACGGGCGGTTGAGCAATTATGGATTTTAATTCGTTTGCAGTGATACCGGGGCCTTCCATAACCAAATAACCAAATCAGTGGTTCCTCTAGTTACTGACAGACCAGTCTAGTTTGACCAAGCAAGTAAGTTCTAAGAACGAAGGCAACCTGGTACTAAAAAAAAAAGACGTGCTGAATTCGGATGTGCCCGGCCAAAAAGCGCAAATAAACCATATCAATGATAACAACGCATATGCGCCCACTTAACGTCTTTTTAAAAGGCCAGACTACGAAGAGAACTATCCATTCCTTGAGTACCCATCACGTAAACGCAAGAAAGAAAAATAAAGACAGACAGAAAATAACAAATAAAAAACTGTAAAGATAAAAAGTTGTGGAGAAACATGATCGCATGTTCCAGCAGGCACGATCATCATCATCATCATTGAGTGCCGTCTCCGCATCGAAGGTTGGCTACCATGGAGCGCCATTCCACTCTGTCTTTTGCTTTGATGGTGCAGGTTGTCATATGTTGACTTGTCCATCTTTTGATGTTACTCGTCCATGTTAGTCTTGGTCTGCCTCTTTTACCTTGTATTTTCCCCTTCCAATATTACTTTTGTTGTGTCTTTTACTTTTAACATGCCCCAACAATTTCGTTTGTCTTGCTCTAATTGTGTTTAGTAGTTCTCTTTTCATTTTTAGTTGTTTTAAAACTTCATCATTTGTTTTCTTTTCTTTCCGCCCAATTCTACCTATTCTTTTATAAATCCACATTTCAAAGGCTTCAATTTTCTGTAATGTTTTCTTGTCTAATGTCCATAATTCTGCACCATACAGGAATATTGAGAAGATGTAACATTTTGCTATTCTTAATTTTAGCCCTGGTGTTACTTGTTTTGATGTTAGGATATTTTTTCATGGCATTAAAATTACTTTTTGCCATACCTATTCTTTTATTTATTTCATTTGAAATTTTTCCATCACTGGTTATAGTGTGCCTTAGGTAGTTGTAGCTCTGAACTGTCTCCAGATGTATTCCTTCAACTTTGATACTTAATTGTAGGTCTTGAGAATTTTCTTTGTTTATGATCATAGTTTTAGTCTTTTCGATATTCATATCTAGTCCATATTTTTTTTGCTTGTCATGTTTATTACATTAAGTAATTGTTGTAGATATTTAGGAATTTCTGCTAGTAATACAGTATCGTCAGCATATCTTACGTTATTGATTATCTTTACACCATGAGATAAGGAAAGGAAGGTTCTATCTATCTATCTATTGACCTTACGAGCCGCAGCCGGCCCATAGGGCGTAGACCAAGATATTCATTCTCTTATCTAAATTTTTGTTCTAGCAGTTTTCAATTCTTTTAAAGATATTTTATCAAATCTCGCCATTTGTCTCTGTTCTGTGCAAGCAACTCTATCTCATTGAGGGAGCCGATTCCTGCTGCTCTTGCCTCTCTCATCAATGTTCTTCTCAGTGTCTCTCTGGGTCTTCCTCTTTTCCTCTTACCTGTTGTTTCTCACATGAGGGCTTGTTTTGCTATTTGGTTATAATCTCTTCTCATCACATGTCCAACATAAGGAAGGTTCGTAGGCACGATAATTGGTGATTATTTGTTTCTCAAAAACCGGTTCCACTTTTAGAGTGAACACAAACATGGCGCTGTCCTACCATTGCTGCTGGAGGCTTCTGACTAGATCGCCAAGGTTAGCTTGTTTTAATGCACCTCATAGCTAAGATGGGCACGTTTTAATGAAACGCTTAAAGAGAACCGATTGTCTGTAGTTAAACGTGTGGTGTGAATCATGTATCAACTGATTGAAGGCTGTTTTTGGTGACGATAATCGTCGTAGTAGTAGAGTCTTTCATGTTGAGCTTGTCTTGTTGTTGAGTGACTTAAACTTGAGAGGCTAGAGTGACTAGTTACTCAACTCTGGATTGTCAGTGAACTACTACAGACTTAAGTCACACTCACAATTATAGTCAAGGCATAAAATCATAATTTTAAACAAAAGTTAATAGCCAACAAAATAGTTGTCAAGTTGATTATTTTCTTTAGTTTAAAAGTTAGACCTGACAGTTGAGTAAGATCGATCGTTACGTACTGGTCTCAATTCTTGTGTATTAAAAGTGGCTTATGCAATCTGTGTAAATGTTTACACAATGAAGAGAAAACGCATAACAAAAGTTCAACAGACGTTTTAAAAGAGATTTCTTAGAATTAATATACAAACTTAGACAAAACAGATAAACGAAACGTCTAAAGTCTAAAGTAAAGCTGGATTACATACAGCATATGAGTAGTTAAGTAATCATCATCATATGCCACAACGGGTGGCGTAGGCGATCATAATTCATAATATCATATCCTTCCACAATCTACTTACTATCTACAGTGCATCGTATCAATTCTGATGTTGACCATTTTCCATACCATAACACCGAGCTATCCAGTATTTTCTCTCTTTGCCGTCCACGATCTTTCTTTCCTTGTATTTTGCCAGTTGTAACCAAGTATTCCAACTAACTTACTAAGTCAACTTTCCTTATCTCATGGTGTGCCTGAAAAATGTTGATTGTTTCTTTCTGATGTTTTTAGGAGCTCCCTTTTTGTGTTGGCCTCTTGAGAATTTCCTCATTGGTCTTTTTAACTGTCCAGGGAACTCAATATTCTTTTGAGAAATTTCATTTCTGTGGCTTCTAATCATCTTTTCATTTGTTTGTCTACTGTCCATGATTTGCTTTCATATGTAAGATTTGGCTCTAAGCAATGATGATGAACTCTCTTTCTCGATTCTATGTTTTTAATTTACTGAAATGCTACTTTGTCCTGTGCTATTCTGCCTTTTATTTCTCTGGTGCCTCTTCCATCTGATGTTAATAATTTTTAGAAGATCATAACAAAGACATTACGAAACACTTCCATATGGAGCCAATAGAACATTATTACTTTACTTTCCCTCTGTTGCCTCTATTCCCTCTATTTCCTCTGTTGCCTCTATTCCCTCTGTTGCCTCTCAGCATTGTAGAAAGATTGAGTGTCTGGGTCAGTGCTCTGTTGTGTGTCTTTTGCATGGTGCTCATCATGATATCTACTATTCCATTGCTTGGGGTCGCCCGATGACTAAAGGAGTGTACCTCTTCATCATCCGGCCTTAAAAGGACCCTAGTGGGCGTGTCTGCGCTGTGTTGAGGTTTACAGTATAACTGTGATATTTGTGCCTTTCAGCCCAAAACATCCGACTTCAGCACGACATTTTTGAGTACCGGGTTGTCTTCCCTCTTCAATCCCTACACGCTTGGCCAGACTAGACAGGTAGTCTGTTTCTAGAGGCACCACGGAGAGGTGGAGTAGGATCTGGATGGTTCTGGTTCACCAATCCTGGTGCAAGCCATCAGCTGTGGGTCGCTGACAACTTCCAGCTCTGGTGCTATGAGGTGCGCCTTCGCCTCCTACTATTCCATTAATCTTCTAGGACTAGCGTTCACCTTCCTACCATTGTTTCTCTTTGTTGGAGGTCTCTCATGGATGCTGTAGGGTGATGATCATGTTACATGTCCATACCAGAACACCCACGGCAAGAGGAGAAATGAGTAGATCCACTGTTACTTGCCACGCATGTCGTAAGAGGCAACTAAAAATAAAAAAGTATAGTGCCCCCGTCACGTCAAGTGTGGTATATAGGGAATATGGTGTTAGTGACCATATATTTTACAGATCTTCGGCACATGATTTTTATGGTAATGTGGTCAATATTATGCCCGTGCCGCTTTACTTTCCCAGAAAAAATCTGGTACCCATTAAAGCTGGGTGAACCCGGAAGTCATCGGTTCGGATCGTACCCTACCTCTTGTCCTTTATAGTCCAGTTCACTAACCACTGAGCTATCACAGCTCCCTAAGAGGCAACTAAGGAGGTACAGAATTGTCACCTGTGTATGAAGTAGGACTTGTCAACAAAATTTAGCAGTCATTTTTGTGAAAATGCTGTGACATGTGGTGGAACAGATATAGAGAATTACTGACTGAAGTGAGACTAGTTCCACGGATAGAATAGAATCATCATCGTCAGGTACCAAGCCTGCTGGCGTAGGTGATCATGTCTCTCCACAACTCTCGATCTCGACATTTATTTATCATTTCTGCTGTTGACCTTCTGCCAAGCCATTCTCTTAAGCTGTCTGCTATCTTTTCTCTTTGCTTCCCTCTATCTCTTCGTCCCTCAATTTTCCCACTTGTCACAATATATTCCAGCTGTTCCCTTCTCATTTCATGACCAAAAAATGATGAATGTATTTTTCCTAATATTGGAAATTAGCTCTCTTTTTACTTTGGCTTCTTTCAGAATGTTTTCATTACTCTTCTTAGCTGTCCATGGTATTCTCATTATGCTTCTCTAAAATCACATTTCTACAACCTTGAGTTATTTTCTTGTCTGTTATCCTATTGTCCATGTTTCACATTCATATGTCAAGACTGGCTCAACATAACATTTAAGTACTCTTTTTCTTGTTTCTTTTGTCAAAAATGAATTGCACAATATCTTCCTAATTTTGTGGATAATTTTTCCAAAGATTTCCTCAATTTTTCCTCAGTTTTTTTGCCTGAGCCATTCTGCATCTCACCTCTGTTGTACACCTACCATCTGAGGTTAACATTGTTCCCAGATATTTAAATTCATTTACCTGTTTTAATATTATTCCACTTGTCTTTATTGCGAATTGTGGTGATGTCTTGTTCTTTGTTTCTACCATTACTTCTTTCTTTTTGCTGTTAAGGCTTAGTCAGTAATTACAACTTTCCTTCACTATAATGTCTAACATTTCTTGTAACTCATTTTCACTCTTAGCGATTAATACTGTATCATCAGCATACCTTAGATTATTTATATTATGACCTCCAATTGTTACTCCAGTCATGCCCCTGATGGATCTTAAAATAATCTCACTATAAATATTAAACAAATCTGGTGACAGCACACAACCTTGTCTAACACCCTGTTTTATTTGTTGAAACATTCCCAATGGTTTCCAGTTCTTATGACCGCTGTTTGTTGCCAGTACATGTTCTTTATTATTCTTAGATCTTTCCTGTCAATGTTTATGCCTTCTAAAATTTTGATTATTGTTTTTTTGCAAAAATAAAATAGAATAGAATGTCCCAACAATTTGGTCTATCACTGGTATTCATCATCATCATGTGCCATACCGGTTGGCGTAGGTGATCATGTCCCTCCACAATCTTCTATCTACAGTGCATCGTATCAGTTCTGTTGACTGTTTTCCATGCCATGACACCAAGCTTTCCAGCATTTTCTCTCTTTGTCGTCCGCAATCTCTTTCCTTTTATTTTGCCAGTTTAACCAAGTATTCCAACTTTCCTCTTCTCTTGATGTGCCCGAAGAATGTTGATTGCTTCTTTCTCACTGGTATTAGACAACTCAATTTCTTTATATCCTCAGTTCTGATTCATCTTTCTTCTTGTCACATTCAGTGTAACAGCCAACAGGCACAATAAATTATCCAAAAATCAACTTTAAAATAAAACCCCACTAATTTCATTATTAATATTACAGACACGCTAAATGCTTTCTACAAACAGACAGAAGTTCATTAAACAGCAGCTCTGTGGGCAATCGTATCTTGTGTTCATGGAGGCCAATCAAGGATACCTACAGAAGAGGTTGGAGAGGTTTCAGAACAAAGCACAAAACGGATGTGAAAGAAGTAGGAACACCTGAGGCAGGATCAAATGTGCCATCATTGTTAAAACCATCTTTGTTCACAGCTGGGGTATGTCTGGATTTTTATTCATATTTCTGTAAAATATATGTTCATTTACGTTGATAATTCTTAAAATATATTTATATAGGCGAAGGCGTGCCTCCCAGCACCAGAGCTGGAAGTTGTCAACGATCCACAGCTGATGGCTTGTGCCAGGATCGGTGAACCAGAACCATCCAGACCCTGCTTCACCTCTCCGTGGTGCTTCTAGTAACAGACTAACCTGTCTGGTCTGGCCAAGCGAGTAGAGATCGAAGAGGGAAGACAACCCGGTACTAAAAAATGTCATGCTGAAGTCGGATGTGTTGGTTCGAAAGGCGCAAATATCACAGTTATACTGTAAACCACAAAACAACGCAGACACGCCTACTTAACGTCCTTTTAAGGGCGGATGATGACGAGGTACACTCCTTAAGTCATCGGGCGAACGCAAGGAAGCAAAATATGTGCATCTTCTTTGATAATTTAGTTCTTTCCATATGTTTCAACGCACTGTAGATTATGCCGATTTCGACGATGTACGTTTTGCCGCACAGTGCATCATTCTAAAATTTATTAGTGTGAACCATCAACATTGTACATTTTCTATCACTGGTTATAGTATGTCCCAGGTAGTTGTAGCTCTGGACTGTCTCTAGATGTATTAAATATCAAAGTTGAAGGAATACATCTAGAGACAGTCCAGAGCTACAACTACCTGGGACATACTATAACCAGTGATGGAAAATGTACAACTGAAATAAATAAAAGTAAAGGAATGGCAAAAAGTAATTTCAATGCCATGAAAAATATATTAACATCAAAACAAATAACACCAGGGCTAAAACTAAGAATAGCAAAATGTTACATCTTCTCAATATTCCTGTATGGTGCAGAAACATGGACATTAGACCAGAAAACAGAACAGAAAATTGAAGCCTTTGAAATATGGATTTATAGAAGAATAGGTAGAATTGAGTGGAAAGAAAAGAAAACAAACGAAGAAGTTTTAAAACAACTAAAAATGAAAGTCAAACATGGACACACATGTACAAAAAATGGTAGCCAACCTTCGATGCGGAGACGGCACTCAATGATGAATGAACCATCATCAAATATTCCTTTTACATGTTCCGTGTCATCTTGGTTTTTGGTGAAATCTAATACCTTGTTCAATTATTTAAAAATTCATATATAATATGTTATATGTTAGATAAACATAATGATGCCACATCTGACTTAATTAGCACACTGCAATATGAAATTGTGTATGTATTTATTTCTCTGCTGAATTTATTCATTGGTTTTGCTCAGACCATTGGAAAAATGGCCTTTGTGGTACGGAATCCATCTAAGATTGGTCAGCACATCGTGAATCAGATCCTCACAGCCAAAGGATGTCATCATTCATTCTCAAGCAGTGTATAGTGACAAAAGTGTGTCTATGACTACAGTCAATGGTGACAAAAGTGTGTCTATGACTACAGTCAATGGTGACAAAAGTGTGTCTATGACTACAGTGTATAGGGACAAAAGTGTGTCTATGACTACAGTGTATAGTGACAAAAGTGTGTCTATGACTACAGTGTATAGTGACAAAAGTGTGTCTATGACTATAGTGACAAAAGTGTGTCTATGACTACAGTGTATAGTGACAAAAGTGTGTCTATGGCTACAGTCAATGGTGACAAAAGTGTGTCTATGACTATAGTCAATGGTGACAAAAGTGTGTCTATGACTATAGTCAATGGTGACAAAAGTGTGTCTATGACTACAGTCAATGGTGACAAAAGTGTGTCTATGACTACAGTCAATGGTGACAAAAGTGTGTCTATGACTACAGTCAATGGTGACAAAAGTGTGTCTATGACTACAGTGTATAGTGATAAAAGTGTGTCTATGACTACAGTCAATGGTGACAAAAGTGTGTCTATGACTACAGTGTATAGTGACAAAAGTGTGTCTATGACTACAGTGTATAGTGACAAAAGTGTGTCTATGACTACAGTGTATGATGACAAAAGTGTGTCTATGACTACAGTGTATGATGACAAAAGTGTGTCTATGACTACAGTGTATGGTGACAAAAGTGTTTCTATGACTACAGTGTATGATGACAAAAGTGTTTCTATGACTACAGTGTGTGATGACAAAAGTGTGTCTATGACTACAGTGTATGATGACAAAAGTGTTTCTATGACTACAGTCTATAGTGACAAAAGTGTGTCTATGACTACAGTCTATAGTGACGACAAAAGTGTGTCTATGACTACAGTCAATGGTGACAAAAGTGTGTCTATGACTACAGTGTATGGTCACAAAAGTGTGTCTATGACTACAGTGTATGATGACAAAAGTGTGTCTATGACTACAATGTATGATAACAAAAGTGTGTCTATGACTACAGTCTATGGTGACAAAAGTGTGTCTATGACTACAGTGTATGGTGACAAAAGTGTGTCTATGACTACAGTCTATGGTGACAAAAGTGTGTCTATGACTGCAGCCAATGATGACAAAAGTGTGTCTATGACTACAGCCAATGATGACAAAAGTGTGTCTATGACTACAGCCAATGATGACAAAAGTGTGTCTATGACTACAGCCAATGATGACAAAAGTGTGTCTATGACTACAGCCAATGATGACAAAAGTGTGTCTATGACTACAGCCAATGATAACAAAAGTGTGTCTATGGCTACAGCCAATGATGACAAAAGTGTGTCTATGACTACAGCCAATGATGACAAAAGTGTGTCTATGACTACAGCCAATGATGACAAAAGTGTGTCTATGACTACAGCCAATGATGACAAAAGTGTTTCTATGACTACAGCCAATGATGACAAAAGTGTTTCTATGACTACCTAGAAGGACTGAGCACGAATGTTTCAAGAAGAATGTGAGTGAAAGATCTTTCGTGGCCAGGTCAGGTGCATATTTTTGTACTAGAAGAAGGCATTGCAGAGATCGATATACCAATACTAATGGGTGGTTGTCTGAGTTCATATCCGCTAGCAGAGGAATTCATTGCCTCGCTTGGGACAGTTCAAATGGTGATTGGGAAGAAGCTGAATTATCAGAAGGTGTGTTGACAATGGGTCCCATGGATGCTGACTAACCATCATGAGAAAGAACATATAAAGTGGAGTTTGAACCACCTGCTGCATTATGAATAAGAGGGTGGAGTATTTCTGTTGTGTAAAGTGGCAGATGATGAGTCGTGGTGCCACCACTTGGAGCTGTGCAACAAAACAGCAAGTATGTAGTGAAAACATCTTATAGTAGCAGATGATGAGTCGTGGTGCCACCACTTGGAGCTGTGCAGCAAAACAGCAAGTATGTAGTGAAAACTTATAGTAGCAGATGATGAGTCGTGGTGCCACCACTTGGAGCTGTGCAACAAAACAGCAAGTATGTAATGAAAACATCTTATAGTAGCAGATGATGAGTCGTGGTGCCACCACTTGGAGCTGTGCAGCAAAACAGCAAGTATGTAGTGAAAACTTATAGTAGCAGATGATGAGTCGTGGTGCCACCACTTGGAGCTGTGCAGCAAAACAGCAAGTATGTAGTGAAAACATCTTATAGTAGCAGATGATGAGTCGTGGTGCCACCACTTGGAGCTGGGGAACAAAACAGCAAGTATGTAATGAAAACATCTTATAGTAGCAGATGATGAGTCGTGGTGCCACCACTTGGAGCTGTGCAACAAAACAGCAAGTATGTAATGAAAACATCTTATAGTAGCAGATGATGAGTCGTGGTGCCACCACTTGGAGCTGGGGAACAAAACAGCAAGTATGTAATGAAAACATAAGATGGGCACAACCGGAAGCGACAAAATTAATGGGCGTGTAAGAAGACTCATCAACCAACACAGAACTGGAATCATCAGATGCTGGACACTGCAGGACTTGCAATGATCTTCTTCTTCTACCTTTTAGCTCCCAGTGGAGTATAGGTCTTCAACAAACACTTTCCAAGTCGTTCTGTTTTTTGCCATTCTTTTAAGATCATTCCATGTCTTCCCCCATCATCTTCATCTCTGCTTCTATCTGTCTTCTCCATGAATTCCTTGGTCTTCCTCTTTGTCTTTTCCCCTGGGGATTCCAAAAAAGGGCCTGTTGTGTAATACTCTCAGTTGGCTTCCGTAGTGTGTGTCCTATCCATCGCCATCGTCTTAGCTGTATCTCTTTATCCACTGGTATTTGACTGGTACATTTCCATAATTCCATGTTAGTGACTTTATCCTGCCATTTCCATCCCTTTATTCTGCGTAAGCATTCATTAATGAAAGTCTGTACCTTCGTGATTGTGAATTATGTTATTCTCCATTTTTCACAGCCGCATAATAGGACCGACTTAACTTGCAATGATGATGACTCCCAAATAACTCAATGATGAGTGGTAGCAAGCCATACAACAAAACAACAAGTTTGTTATGGAAACATCTGAGATCATGAAAACCCCACAAATTTAAGACACGGGTTTCCACTGCTAAGATTATGCTACCACATTTTCTGACCACGAAGGGCAAATATACATTGGCAGTCTTTAAAGAAACTGGCGTGAACATAAATATCATCCACTACAAGGATACACTAGACAACCTGCATACAGCCATCAGGAATAAGAGACTCTGCATGCTATCGTATGGTGTCATTCTATCGAACGACAATAATCATCTGCATGTCGCAAACAATGTGTAGGAAGCGTTAACAAGGAAACAGTGAGAGGTTCTGCAACACCCACCCTACAGCCCCGATCTGTCACCATGTTCGTTCGTTCATTCGCTTTCGTCAGCTTTGACCTCTGACGAAGTCCCACCCACTCAATTTTGTGGGACTGAATTTTGCATGTAAAGTCTGTTTTATCCCATTACAGGATGCCCCTCGCCATGCAGGCAGATTTACTCCGACTTCAGAGGTACTAATTTTTAGGGAATTAGTAAAACCCAGGTGTCCTCGCCAGGGTACGAACCCCGGCTGTTGCCGTGGTAAGCCAACCGCCTATCGATTGCGCTAACCGGACACCCTGTCACCATGTGACTTTCATTTGTTCAGTCCGTTGAAAAAAACCTCTAAAGGGACAATTATTCGACTCCGATGCAGATGTCATAGATTTGGTGACTAAATGTTTCAATGAGCAACAAAATCATTTTTCTTACGCAGCATCCGCAGCCTACCTAAGCAGTGGGAAGCGTGTTATATTTCATATCATGCAATGAATACTAAATGTTTTAAAGAACATTAATATTTCATTACTCATTATTTTCTCCTCTCGTTTTTACTTTCTCAGGTTTGTGGTTGCAGTTTTGTGGGAGCCATGATTTGGAACTATGAGAAAATGAGAAGAGTGTTCAGAGACCTCGGTGTTGGAACGAAAGAAGACACAGACAAAAATCACTTACCAAGAAGATTTGACTTTAGAGATCATGTATGTAACATATAAGTTTCCACATAGTTGTAGCGCTTTCTTTCTTTCTTTCTTTCTTTCTTTCTTTCTTTCTTTTTCTTTCTTTCTTTCTTTCTTTCTTTCTTTCTTTTTCTTTCTTTTTTTCTTTCTTTTTTCTTTCTTTCTTTCTTTCTTTCTTTCTTCTTTCTTCTTTCTTTCTTTCTTTCTTTCTTTCTTTCTTTCTTTCTTTCTTTCTTTCTTTCTTTCATTCATTCATTCTTTCTTTCTTTCTTTCTTTCTTTCTTTTTCTTTCCTTCTTTCTTTCTTTCTTTCTTTCTTTCATTCATTCATTCTTTCTTTCTTTCTTTCTTTCTTTTTTCTTTCTTTCCTTCTTTCTTTCTTTCTTTCATTCATTCTTTCTTTCCTTCCTTCTTTCTTTCTTTCTTTCTTTCTTTCTTTCTTTTTTCTTTCTTTCCTTCTTTCTTTCTTTCTTTCATTCATTCATTCTTTCTTTCTTTTTTCTTTCCTTCTTTCTTTCTTTCTTTCTTTCTTTCTTTCATTCATTCATTCTTTCTTTCTTTCTTTCTTTCCTTCTTTCTTTCTTTCTTTCATTCATTCTTTCTTTCTTTCTTTCCTTCCTTCTTTCCTTCTTTCTTTCTTTCTTTCTTTCTTTTTTCTTTCTTTCCTTCTTTCTTTCTTTCTTTCTTTCTTTCTTTCTTTCTTTCTTTCTTTCATTCATTCATTCTTTCTTTCTTTCTTTTTTTTTTCCTTCTTTCTTTCTTTCTTTCTTTCTTTCTTTCATTCATTCATTCTTTCTTTCTTTCTTTCTTTTTTCTTTCTTTCCTTCTTTCTTTCTTTCTTTCTTTCTTTCTTTCTTTCATTCATTCATTCTTTCTTTCTTTCTTTCTTTTTTCTTTCCTTCTTTCTTTCTTTCTTTCTTTCTTTCTTTCATTCATTCTTTCTTTCTTTCTTTCTTTCTTTTTTCTTTCTTTCCGTCTTTCTTTCTTTCTTTCATTCTTTCTTTCCTTCCTTCTTTCCTTCTTTCTTTCTTTCCTTCCTTCTTTCTTTCCTTCCTTCTTTCCTTCTTTCTTTCTTTCCTTCTTTCTTTCTTTCTTTCCTTCTTTCCTTCCTTCTTTCTTTCCTTCCTTCTTTCCTTCTTTCTTTCTTTCCTTCTTTCTTTCCTTCTTTCTTTCTTTCTTTCCTTCTTTCCTTCTTTCCTTCCTTCTTTCTTTCTTCACTTCCACTTGAACCCATTCGGGTGTTGAGGTAGACCAAAGTTCTGGTTCTTGCCCTTTTGGCAGCTTCAGCCATTGTCAATTGATGTTCTTGTAGCGTTTCTTTGATGTTGACTGTCCATCTTACTCTGGGTCTGCCTCTTGCTTTTCTTCTTCCTTTTCATTTTTTAATATATACTTTGTACGGTAATGAATCCCACTGCACTCATTCTAGATGAACCAGTTTATTTATTGTTTCTGTATGTAGCTTAGGATTGGCTCAATGCCTACTCTTTCTCTTATAAGATCATTTCTAATTCTGTCTTTTCTGGTCGCTCCAAGTGCTTTTCTCAGACATCACATCTCTCTGTTGACAAGCTTTATTTAGCAAAATATGAATGCAAAATAAATGTTTTTTTGCAACAGATAAAACAGAAATAAATTAATGTTATTTAGGATCATCTATATATTGACCGTTTAAGCCGTAGCCAGTCCATAGGGTGTAGACCAAGATACTCCTCTTATCTAAATGTTTATTCTAGCAGTTTTCAATTCTTTTAAAGATATTTTATCAAATCTGGCATTTTTCTCTGTTCTGTACAAGCAGCTCTATCTCATTGATGGAGCCGATTCCTGCTGCACTTGACTCTCTCATTAATGTTCTTCTCAGTGTCTCTCTGGGTCTTCCCCTTTTCCTCTTACCTGTTGTTTCCCACATGAGGGCTTGCTTTGCTATTCGGTTATTATCTCTTCTCATCACATGTCCAACGTATGACCATCGTCTTTTCTTTATTACTGAAGATATTAGTGGTTGATTGGCGATTTCTCTAATTTCCTCATTTCTTTTGAATTCGTTCCACTCTATACCAAGTATTTTCCTTAGACATTTATATTCGAATGCGTTCAACTTTGTTTCTATATCTCTTGTTGTTTTCCAGCTTTCACACGCATACGTAAGGGTTGATAGTACATTTGATTTGAATAGTCTAAGTTTTGTGTTTGTGCTGATGAGTTTTGATTTCCACAACTTTTCAAGGCTTCTGAAAGACATTGCTGCTTTAGTTGTTCTGATTCTATTTTTATTAAGATCATCACTGAGCTTTTAATAAATCCATAGATGTTTTGATTTTCCCCTCAAATTATTGAGAAACTCAGAGGTAAAGGTAAAGTACGAGACTTGAATCGGTGTCTTAGTACATGAGCTTTCACCTATATGTTCTCTGCCACCTATCCAGAAGTGGTCGGAGACTTCTGGATAGTGTCACTTCAAGCATCAAAACTCACGATGCAAGGCGGCATTCCTCACTTTCCCAGAGTACTATCCTCTCAGTACCCATGGGTAACCACCCAAATGGTACCCATTTCTGCCAGCGGCTGGGTCGACAGCATGGTATTTTTTTTTTTTTTTACAAAAAAAAAAGGTAAAGAACCCCCGTCACGGCAAGTGTCGTATAGGGAATATGGCGTTAGTGACCATTAATTTTACAGACCTTCGGCACATGATTTTTAGGGTAATGTGGTCGGTATTATTCCCGTGCTGCTTTACTTTCCCAGAAAAAATCAGGTAGCCATTAAAGGCTGGGTGAACCCTGAAGCATTTGGTTGGGATCGAACCCTACCTCTTGTCCTTTGTAGTCCAGTTCACTAACCACTGAGCTATCGCAACTCCCTCATGAGACATGTAGTTATAGATTATTGTACTTCAACGTTTTTTTTTTTACAACCACAAGTACAATTCATACTGCTTCCAGCGGGAATCGAACACAGGTTGTCCAAACGTCGGTAGCCCATTCGGGTGGTTTTACCATCCAGGCTACTGAGACCCACAAACTTAAAGGAGAACCCTGACCTCTGCATGAACTCCATATGGCGGCCTGGAATCTATCGGCGTGGGTAGGTTTTTTTATGACAATTTTTCCCTGGCAACAGCAGCAATCTTCTTGGGCCTACTCTTTTCTATTTTTAGCTGTCAAAGATTCTTTTACCATAGAATAAATGGTTGGAACAAAACCCTGCCAAGAATATATAGAACAAAAACTTAAATGGTTGGGCCACCTGGTCAGAATGAATCTTCACCAATCACCATCAAGGGCGTTCTTCTCGAGAATGCATGGAAAAAGACCCAGAAGAAGATGGATAGATGCAGTGACAGAGACATGTAACAACAAAGTAAAATCACTAATTCAGACAGTTCGAGCAGCTCAAGAACGACAAATGATATAAACTACGACACCTTTTGGGGAGCCGCGATAGCTCAGTGGTTAGTGAACTGGACTACAAAGGACAAGGGGTAGGGTTTGATCCCAACCGACGGCTTCCGGGTTCACCCAGCTTTAAATGGGTACCGGATTTTTTTCTGGGAAAGTAAAGCGGCATGGGCGTAATACCGACCACATTACCCCAAAAATCATGTGCCGAAGGTCTGTAAAATTTATGGTCACTAACAGAAGCTGGTCATCTCGCACAGAACAGAGAAAACTTGAAAGTATCATTCATAAGAGAGTCAAGTTCCAACAGGAACATGCAGCTAGATGATGATGATGATGGTTATATAAATAGTAATAATAAATAGAAATTAAATGAATCTTATTTCAGATGAACTCATACTGGAATCGACTGTCGTCCGGACAAAAAATGATTGTAGGTATCATAGCAACCAATGCCAGCGTGTTTTTGCTGTGGCGGATACCAGGTCTTCGGTCTACAATGATCAGATATTTCACCACAGCTGCAAGTATGTCCTTGTTTTCTCAGCATTTACTGCAGTCTTATAGTACATCGCTATCATCACCATACTCACTTTCATCATCATCATCACCACCTTCATCACTATCATCACCACCTTCGTCACTATCATCACCACCTTCGTCACTATCATCACCACCTTCATCACTGTCATCACCACCTTCACCACTATCATCACCACCTTCATCACTGTCATCACCACCATCACCATCATCACACCTCAGTCATCACTGTCATCATCATCATCACCACCACCATCATGATCACCATCTCCATCACTACCTTCGTCACTATCATCACCACCTTCGTCACTATCATCACCACCTTCACCACTATCATCACCACCTTCATCACTATCATCACCACCTTCATCACTGTCATCACCACCATCACACCTCAGTCATCACTGTCATCACCATCATCACACCTCAGTCATCACTGTCATCATCATCATCACCACCACCATCATGATCACCATCTCCATCACTATCATCACCACCATCATGATCAATATCATTATCATCATTACCACTACCATTTTTATCATCATCATCATCACCACTATCGCTATAATCACCTTTCTCATCACTATCACTGTCATGATCACCATCACCATCATCACCACCTCAGTCATCACTATCATCACATCAATCATCATACTGACCTTCATCATCACCACCATCATTATCACCATCATCATCATCACTATCATCATTATCCCCACTATCACCATACTCACTTTCATCATCACCGCCACCTCAGTCACCACTATCATGATAATCACCATCACCATACTCACAATTCAAAGTCTTCAATTTTCTGCTCTAATTTCTCATTTAATATCCATGTTTCTGCACTATACAGGAATATTGATTAGAAAAAAACATAAAACTATTTGTTGTTTTAGTTCTGGTGATGAGAGAGATGGGATTTCTCAGAAGAATGTTGAAAGTTCCCTGGACCGCTAAAAAGACCAATGAGGAAATTCTCAAAGAGGCCAGCACAAAAAGGGAGCTCCTAAAAAACATCAGAAAGAAACAATCAATATTTTTCGGGCACATCATGAGAAGAGGAAAGTTGGAATACTTGGTTACAACTGGCAAAATACAGGGAAAGAGAGACCGCGGACGACAAAGAGAGAAAATACTGGATAGCTTGGTGTCATGGCATGGAAAGCAGTCAACAACAGAATTGATACGATGTACGGTGGAAAGAAGATTGTGGTAGGACATGATCATCTACATCAACCGGTATGACACATGATGATGATGAGTTCTGGTGTTATTTACTTTGATGTGAGTTTATTTTTCTTGCTATTAAAATTGAGTTGGGTTTTGTTAGTTTAGCAAACACATTCTGATATCTTTGTGATTTAGTTTAGCAAACACATTCTGATATCTTTGTGATTTAGGTTAGCAAACACATTCTGATATCTCTGTGATTTAGTTTAACAAACACATTCTGATATCTCTGTGATTTAGGTTAGCAAACACATTCTGGTATCTCTGTGATTTAGGTTAGCAAACACATTCTGATGTCTCTGTGATTTAGGTTAACAAACACATTCTGATATCTGTGATTTAGTTTAACAAACACATTCTGATATCTCTGTGATTTAGTTTAACAAACACATTCTGATATCTCTGTGATTTAGTTTAGCAAACACATTCTGATATCTCTGAGTTAGTTTAACAAACACATTCTGATATCTCTGTGATTTAGTTTCTCTCTCTCTTTTTCTCTCTCTCTCTCTCTGCGATCAAGGCTCAATCAGAGTAGGATTCCACACTCTCTCATGAAGTCAGCTGTCTGTTTAAGTGGTTGATTTAGTTTAGCAAACACATTATGATATCTCTGTGATTTAGTTTAGCAAACACATTCTGATATCTCTGTGATTTAGTTTAGCAAACACATTCTGATATCTCTGTGATTTAGTTTAGCAAACACATTTTGATATCTCTGTGATTTAGTTTAACAAACACATTCTGCTATCTCTGTGATTTAGTTTAGCAAACACATTCTGATATCTCTGATATTTAGTTTAGCAAACACATTTTGATATCTCTGTGATTTAGTTTAACAAACACATTCTGATATCTCTGTGATTTAGTTTAGCAAACACATTCTGATATCTCTGTGATTTAGTTTAGCAAACACATTCTGATATCTCTGTGATTTAGTTTAGCAAACACATTCTGATATCTCTGATTTAGTTTAACAAACACATTCTGATATCTCTGTGATTTAGTTTAACAAACACATTCTGATATCTCTGTGATTTAGTTTAACAAACACATTCTGATATCTCTGTGATTTAGTTTAGCAAGCACATTCTAATATCTCTGTGATTTAGTTTAGCAAACACATTCTGATATCTCTGTGATTTAGTTTAGCAAGCACATTCTGATATCTCTGTGATTTAGTTTAGCAAACACATTCTGATATCTCTGTGATTTAGTTTAGCAAGCACATTCTGATATCTCTGTGATTTAGTTTAGCAAACACATTCTGATATCTCTGTGATTTAGTTTAGCAAGCACATTCTGATATCTCTGTGATTTAGTTTAGCAAACACATTCTGATATCTCTGTGATTTAGTTTAGCAAACACATTCTGATATCTCTGTGATTTAGTTTAACATAACAAACACATTCTGATATCTCTGTGATTTAGTTTAGCAAACACATTCTGATATCTCTGTGCTTTAGTTTAGCAAACACATTTTGATATCTCTGTGATTTAGTTTAACAAACACATTCTGATATCTCTGTGATTTAGTTTAACAAACACATTCTGATATCTCTGTGCTTTAGTTTAACAAACACATTCTGATATCTCTGTGATTTAGTTTAACAAACACATTCTGATATCTCTGTGATTTAGTTTAGCAAACACATTCTGATATCTCTGTGATTTATTTTAGCAAACACATTCTGATATCTCTGTGATTTAGTTTAACAAACACATTCTGATATCTCTGTGATTTAGTTTAACAAACACATTCTGATATCTCTGTGATTTACTGAATCAGTAATCAAATTTCATACCTCCACAGCCCATCCTCTTCCTTCAATGACCCTCAGCTGTTTCAGCCACATCAACTTACTCCACTTGTGCGTCAACATGTATGTCTTGTGGTCCTTTGCGTCGGTAACGGTCAACTTGCTGGGTTATGAGCAGTTTGCTGCATTCTATCTGACAGCAGGTGAGTGCATTGCTGGATGTGGTTGCTGTTGTGGTAATATCGACTTGTCTTGACTTTACTTAACTCAAGATTACAATCTTCTTTCCTTCCTCATCTGCCTTTCAGCGTTGAAATATAATTTGTGGTCTTTTGTTCTTCTGTTTGTTTCTGCTGCTGTTATGTTTCCTAGTGCTTCTGATGTTCTATCGATCCATCATTCTCGTGGTCGTCCACCCTTTGGTCTGGTATTCTCGCACCGCTTATAAAGAACTTGTTATGCCGTGTTCTGATCACTCTGTCTTGTCACGTGGCCAAACCATTTTATCTGTTGTTTCTTTGTATATTCTATGTCGGGAGGCTGTTCCTATCTTTTTTCTCAGTTCTTCATTTCTGATCTTGTCTCTCAGGTTGTTTCCTGTCATTTGTTTTATACGAATATCTGCTGCCTGAGCAAAATTTGATAAGAAAAATTATTCCCAAAAAACTTCAAAACTCCCTGTGATAGAAAAAAAATGAGAGTACCTCTAAGTCAAAGAATATCTGCCTCAATGGTGAGGACACCTGTGCACATATTTACCAGTGTGAAAAATAGGGGAAAAGTAATATTCACACAAAATTCAGAACCTCTGAACTTCGTTAGAGATATAAGGCTGGTGTATATAGACAGAGATATGTGCCATTTTGGCACGCAAGGTTTCTGTTTTTGAGATAGTTCTGCCCTGTGTGCCGTCTTCGGCTCGAAAGAACAAAAGATAGATAGATGTAGACAGAAGGGGAAGACATTGTTATTTTGTGTGCCTTTAGTAATTCCTCTGATGCATCTTCTGGGTGTGCTTTCATTTCCCTCTTTTCTGTTACATCTGATTTGCTTATCTTTGTGGATGCTGTTTGCTAGTGAGTGTGTTATATATCTATCTATCTATTGTCCTTTCGAGCCGAAGACGGCACATAGGGCAGAACCACAATCTCAAAAGCAGAAACCTTGCATGCCAAAATGGCACATATTGCAGAGATCACTGTTATATATGCAACTCAATAAATCAGTTAACTTGTACTATGTTATATATATCGAACTCAATAAATCAGTTAACTTGTACTATGTTATATATATAGAGCTCAATAAATCAGTTAACTTGTACTATGTTATATATATCGAGCTCAATAAATCAGTTAACTTGTACTATGTTATATATATCGAGCTCAATAAATCAGTTAACTTGTACTATGTTATATATATCGAGCTCAATAAATCAGTTAACTTGTACTATGTTATATATATATCGAGCTCAATAAATAAGTTAACTTGTACTATGTTATATATCCAGCCCAGTATATAAGCTAACTTGTACTATGTTATATATCCAGGCCAGTAAATCAGTTAACTTGTACTATGTTATATATATCGAGCTCAATAAATCAGTTAACTTGTACTATGTTATATATATCGAGCTCAATAAATCAGTTAACTTGTACTGTGTTATATATCCAGCCCAGTATATAAGCTTACTTGTACTATGTTATATATCCAGCCCAGTAAATAAGCTAACTTGTACTATGTTATATATATCCAGCCCAATAAATAAGTTAACTTGTACTATGTTATATATCCAGCCCAGTAAATAAGCTAACTTGTACTATGTTATATATCCAGCCCAATAAATAAGCTAACTTGTACTATGTTATATATCCAGCCCAATAAATAAGCTAACTTGTACTATGTTATATATCCAGCCCAGTAAATCAGCTAACTTGTACTATGTTATATATCCAGCCCAATAAATAAGCTAACTTGTACTATGTTATATATCCAGCCCAATAAATAAGCTAACTTGTACTATGTTATATATCCAGCCCAGTAAATCAGCTAACTTGTACTGTGTTATATATGTAGCTCAATAGATAAGCTAATATGTGTTCATTTTTTTGTATATTTTTATTAGGAACATTTTCATCATTTGCTAGTATAGCTTGTAGCAAGTTGCTGCGTCGACCATATTCAGTTTCTGTGGGGGCGGTAAGTTCTGATCTCTGTTTAACTTTTTTTCTGCTTGCGGTTACTGCCCTTGATTACATAATAAAACACCAGCTTTAAAAGGCTATAAAAAATAGTGGTTGGACATCATAAATTACACAAATTTAATTTAAAATGAGAATTCTTCTTTTCTCTCCATTACCGTATATTTATAAAAAAAAAAAAAAAACGTAAAGTACCCCCGTCATGCCAAGTGGTGTATAGGGAATATGGTATAAGTGACCATAAATTTTACAGACCTTCGGCACATGATTTTTAGGGTAATGTGGTCGGTATTACGCCTGTGCCGCTTTACTTTCCCAGAAAAAAATCCGGTACCCATTAAAGGCTGGGTGAACCTGGAAGCCGTCAGTTGTGATTGAACCCTACCTCTTGTCCTTTGTAGTCCAGTTCACTAACAACTGAGCTATCGCGGCTCCCATTGTATATTTATGTCTATCATAAAACTTTATTGGGTGCCGCAGTCAATTATATACGTCATCATTTTAAAACAATACTACTGCGTAAGAGATGTAACTTGGGGGCCTCGGTAGCCTAGTTGGGAAAACAACCTGACTGGGCTACAACGTTCAGGCAACCCATGTTCGATTCCTGCTGGAAGCAGTGTGAATTGTACTCGTGTTTGGAAAAAAAAAAATGCCCTCGCGTTCGATCCAGCTGCTGGTGGAAATGAATACTGGGATAGTATTCTGGGAAGGTGAGGAATGCCGCCTCGCATCGTGAGTTTCTATGCTTGAAATTAATTTATATATCTGGGAACAATGTTAACTTCAGATTGTAGATATACAATAGTGGTGAGATACTGAATGGCTCAGGCAAAAGCAGCTTTCCAAAAAATGAGGAAGATACTGTGCAATCCATTTTTGACAATAGAAACAAGAAAAAGAGTTCTTAAATGTTATGTAGAGCGAGTCTTAACATATGGATGCGAGTCATGGACAATAGGACAACAGACAAGAAAATAACTGGTGGCTGTAGAAATGTGGTTTTACGGAAGTATGTTGAGAATACCATGGACAGCTAAGAAGAGTAATGAAAATGTTCTGAGGGAGGCCAAAAGAGAGCTAATTTCCAATATTAGGAAGAAACAAAAATCATAATTTTTTTGGCCATGTAATGAGAAGAGAACAACTGGAATATATTGTAACAGCTGAGAAAATTGAGGGATGAAAAGATACCAGACAGATTAAGAGAATGGCTTGGCTGAAGGTCAACAACAGAAATAATAAATAACTGTCGAGATCGAAAGTTATGGAAAGGCGTGATCACCTAAGCCAGCAGGCTCAGTACTTGATGATGATCACAATTAAGCATACAACACACATGTGTGTGAAAAAAAGGGTTGGTTCTCATTGGGAATAATAATCCTTATAGTGCTGATGTGCGATGTTTACACTGTATTCTTGCCATCACCTGGAAGGACAAAGTGACAAACGCTGAGGTCATGACTTGCACCGGCTTACCGAATATCTACACACTGCTCAAACAACGTAGGTTACGCTGGCTCGGCCATGTACCCCGTATGAAAGACTGCCGCATAGCGAAAGATATTTACTCGATGGACAACTGGCATATTGTAAAAGAATTAGAGGGTGCCCAAAACTCTGATTTGTAGATGTGTGTAAACGCGACATGAAGACTCTGAACATAAACCCTGCAGCATGGGAAGACATAGCTGCAGACTGCAATCTCTGGAAACACACTCTAAAGGTTCACCTCAAAGAAGAAGCAGACAGATTCGAGAAAGAGAATACACGACGAAAGAAAAGAAAGGAAAAAATAACATCTCTAGGGGTGCTGAAAAATCCATAGTCAACTTTGACTGACGTAGGCTACTAGTAGTGCTGATCCAATGTTTTTGAAATATTAACATGAAAGCACAAAACCTCTGAACAGTCAGCAAATCAGCAGGATGACCAAAATATATAAATAAATCACTGACAAGGGGAGGTAACTCTGTACTGAAAAATTCTGTGGGTGAGCAAACTACAACACAATGTATCAACATCCTTCTAGTTGAACAAACTACAACACAATGTAACAACATCCTTCTAGTTGAACAAACTACAACACAATGTATCAACATCCTTCTAGTTGAACAAACTACAACACAATGTAACAACATCCTTCTAGTTGAACAAACTACAACACAATGTAACAACATCCTTCTAGTTGAACAAACTACAACACAATGTAACAACATCCTTCTAGTTGAACAAACTACAACACAATGTAACAACATCCTTCTAGTTGAACAAACTACAACACAATGTAACAACATCCTTCTAGTTGAACAAACTACAACACAATGTAACAACATCCTTCTAGTTGAACAAACTACAACACAATGTATCAACATCCTTCTAGTTGAACAAACTACAAAACAATGTAACAACATCCTTCTAGTTGAACAAACTACAACACAATGTATCAACATCCTTCTAGTTGAACAAACTACAACACAATGTAACACCATCCTTCTAGTTGAACAAACTACAACACAATGTAACAACATCCTTCTAGTTGAACAAACTACAACACAATGTATCAACATCCTTCTAGTTGAACAAACTACAACACAATGTAACAACATCCTTCTAGTTGAACAAACTACAACACAATGTAACAACATCCTTCTAGTTGAACAAACTACAACACAATGTAACAACATCCTTCTAGTTGAACAAACTACAACACAATGTAACAACATCCTTCTAGTTGAACAAACTACAACACAATGTAACAACATCCTTCTAGTTGAACAAACTACAACACAATGTAACAACATCCTTCTAGTTGAACAAACTACAACACAATGTAACAACATCCTTCTAGTTGAACAAACTACAACACAATGTATCAACATCCTTCTAGTTGAACAAACTACAACACAATGTAACAACATCCTTCTAGTTGAACAAACTACAACACAATGTATCAACATCCTTCTAGTTGAACAAACTACAACACAATGTAACAACATCCTTCTAGTTGAACAAACTACAACACAATGTAACAACATCCTTCTAGTTGAACAAACTACAACACAATGTAACAACATCCTTCTAGTTGAACAAACTACAACACAATGTAACAACATCCTTCTAGTTGAACAAACTACAACACAATGTATCAACATTCTTGTAGGTCAACAAAATACAACACAATGTATCAACATCCTTGTAGGTGAACAAACTACAACACAATGTATCAACATCCTTGTAGGTGAACAAACTACAACACAATGTATCAACATCCTTGTAGGTGAACAAACTACAACACAATGTATCAACATCCTTCTAGTTGAACAAACTACAACACAATGTAACAACATCCTTGTAGGTGAACAAACTACAACACAATGTATCAACATCCTTGTAGGTGAACAAACTACAACACAATGTATCAACATCCTTGTAGGTGAACAAACTACAACACAATGTATCAACATTCTTGTAGGTCAACAAACTACAACACAATGTATCAACATTCTTGTAGGTCAACAAACTACAACACAATGTATCAACATCCTTGTAGGTCAACAAACTACAACACAATGTATCAACATTCTTGTAGGTCAACAAACTACAACACAATGTATCAACATTCTTGTAGGTGAACAAACTACAACACAATGTATCAACATTCTTGTAGGTCAACAAACTACAACACAATGTATCAACATTCTTGTAGGTCAACAAACTACAACACAATGTATCAACATTCTTGTAGGTCAACAAACTACAACACAATGTATCAACATCCTTGTAGGTCAACAAACTACAACACAATGTATCAACATTCTTGTAGGTCAACAAACTACAACACAATGTATCAACATTCTTGTAGGTCAACAAACTACAACACAATGTATCAACATTCTTGTAGGTCAACAAACTACAACACAATGTATCAACATTCTTGTAGGTCAACAAACTACAACACAATGTATCAACATTCTTGTAGGTCAACAAACTACAACACAATGTATCAACATCCTTGTAGGTCAACAAACTACAACACAATGTATCAACATTCTTGTAGGTCAACAAACTACAACACAATGTATCAACATTCTTGTAGGTCAACAAACTACAACACAATGTATCAACATTCTTGTAGGTCAACAAACTACAACACAATGTATCAACATTCTTGTAGGTCAACAAACTACAACACAATGTATCAACATTCTTGTAGGTCAACAAACTACAACACAATGTATCAACATTCTTGTAGGTCAACAAACTACAACACAATGTATCAACATTCTTCTAAGTGAGACAGTGAAGAGAGGTAGTCATCTGGGTGAATGCAGAAATAATAAAAGGAACGAAGGGAAAACAAAGGAAATAAAGTAAGAAAGAAAGAAATAAAGTATGACAGAAAGAATGAAAGAAAGAAAGTGAAAGTATATTTTGAAAATGACTAAAGTTGACTATTTATTTTGTCCTCCTTCTAGTCGGGTGCTATTATGGCACTGATTGGAGCTGTGTGCCTTACATACCCAAATGCCCAGCTGAGTATAGCATTTGTCAGTGAGATCTTCCCTCACTCCTTCTCCGCAGACACAGTAAGTAGCATGTTAGGAACAAACACGTTAAACCATGACAAGTAAACCTTAGTGAAATAAGACTCTTTCACTTTGTTAGTTCAGTGTAAGTCATCTTCTTTCGTTATATTTTATTTGCAAGTTTCAGGGTTATTTTTAATATACATCATCATCATCATCATGTGCCATACCGGTTGGCGTAGGCGATCATGTCGTCCACAATCTTCTATCTACAGTGCATCGTATCAGTTCTGTTGTTGACTGTTTTCCATGCCATGACACCAAGCTGTCCAGTATTTTCTCTCTTTGTTGTCCGCGATCTCTCTTTCCTTTTATTTTGCCACTTGTAACCAAGTATTCCATTTTCCTCTTCTCATGATGTGCCCGAAAAATGTTGATTGTTTCTTTCTGATGTTTTTTAGGAGCTCCCTTTTTATACTTTTTATATTTTTAATATACAGTGTTTAGAATTTATCTTTTTTTGTTATTTTTTTTTGGTCTTTTGTTGCTATGTGATGTCTCATTTTTTGGGGCATGTTAAAAGACACAACAGCCTACTAAAAATAATATTGGAAGGGAAAATACAGGGTTAAAAAAGGTAGACCAAGACTAACATGGACGAGTAACATCAAAAGATGGACTAATCAGCCTATGACAATCTGCACCATCAAAGCAAGAGACAGAGCGGAATGGTGTGCTCCATGGTAGCCAACCTTCGATGTGCAGATGGCACTCGATGATGATGATGTCTCATTTTGTATGTACTTCAGTGCTGTTTTTCAGTTGTATTTTAGTTGTCATGTTCATTTGCTTTTTACTGAAATATCTATCTTTCGTTCACTTGAAGTATTGTCTATATCTTCTGCAATGTCGTTTCTTGTATAAATTTTCTTTTTTTTTTTTTTTTTTTTTTTTTTTTTTTTTTTTTTTTTTTTTTTTTTGTTCTTGCAGAGGCGCATACAACAGTGTACGACTGAAGTAAACAAAAGAATAGAAATGGCAAAAAGTAATTTTAATGCCATGAAGAACAAACAAACATCAAAACAAATAACACAAGGGCTAAAACTAAGAATAGCAAAATGTTATATCTTCTCAATATTCCTATATGGTGCAGAATCATGGACATTAGACAAGAAAACAGAACAGAGAATTGAAGCCTATGAAATGTGGATATACAGAAGAATAGGTAGAATTGGATGGAAGGAATAGAAAACAAACGATGAAGTCTTAAAACAACTAAAAATGAAAAGAGAACTTCTGAACACAATTAGAACAAGACAAATGCGATATTTTGGGCCATGTTAAAAGATCTGATAGCCTACTAAAAGTAATCTTGGAATAGAAAATAAAAGGCAAAAGAGGCAGAGGCAGACCAAGATTAACACAGACGAGTAACATCAAAAGATGGACAAATTAGCCTATGACAATCTGCACCATCAAAGCATGAGACAGAGCAGAATGGCGCTGCATGGTAGTCAACCTTCATTGCTGAGATGGCACTCGATGGTGATGATGATGATGAGAGGCCCATATAGTTTTGTCTGTAGTGTTGTATCTATGGGCCAATGGATTTTCCTCAGTCCGCTATATTCAGTACAGTCTTGAAGTATGTGTTCAGCAGTCTAGGGCCGCCTGTAGTGTTGTATCTATCGGCCAATGGATTTTCCTCAGTCCGCTATATTCAGTACAGTCTTGAAGTATGTGTTCAACAGTCTAGGGCCGCCTGTAGTGTTGTATCTATTGGCCAATGGATTTTCCTCAGTCCGCTATATTCAGTACAGTCTTGAAGTACGTGTTCAGCAGTCTAGGGCCGCCTGTAGTGTAGTATCTAATGGCCAATGAATTTTCCTCAGTCAGCTATATTCAGTACAGTCTTGAAGTATGTGTTCAGCAGTCTAGGGCCGCCTGTAGTGTTGTATCTATTGGCCAATGGATTTTCCTCAGTCCGCTATATTCAGTACAGTCTTGAAGTATGTGTTCAGCAGTCTAGGGCACCTGTCCACATGTACATGTAGTTGGGGTGCCAGTCTTCAATTTTGCATACATGTGGCTATGGAGTCGATTGTGTTCTGTTCTGAGGCGTATAATGATAACTTGTCCCATCTATTCATATTATGGTATTTCTAAAATACAACTTCCAAATAATTTTGTGATACTGTCCTTTCAAGATGATAAAATGACAGTTGTGTCCATTTTTAGAATCATCATCATTATCAAGTACCAAGCCTGCTGGCGTAGGTGATCATGTCTCTCCACAACTTTTGATCACGACAGTTGCTTTATCATTTCTGTTGTTGACCTTCTGCCAAGCCATTCTCTTAGGCTGTCTGGTATCTTTTCTCTTTGCTTCCCTCTATCTCTTTGTCCATCAATTTTCCCGGTTGTTACAATATATTCCAGTTGTTCTCTTCTCATTACATGGCCAAAAAATAATAATTGTTTCTTCCTAATATTTGAAATTAGCTCTCTTTTTGTTTTGGCCTCTTTCCGAACGTTTTCATTACTCTTCTTTGCTGCGCTTGGTATTCTCAACATTCTTCTGTAAAACCACATTTCTACAGACTCCAGTGATTTTCTTGTCTGTTGTCCTATTGTCCATGATCCACATCCATATGTTAAGACTGGCTCTACTTAACATTTAAGAACTCTTTTTCTTGTTTCTACTGTAGTAAAAATTACTGCATCAAAACACAAATTCTTCCAAATTTTACATTTGCTGTTTTTAAACTTTTCCCCTCCCTCCGTGTACCTTCCTAATTACCACTTCCTGTGGTCCCTGAGTGTTTGATTTATTTCCATTGTTGTTTGGTTTTTTTTGGTTCCTCCGATTTTGTGTGATATGATCTCATTTAATGCGAAAAATTATGAGCCAATTTTCAAGAAATTGGTTGATTTTCTTTTTGGAAATTTCCTTGGTCGTCAGCTGACACCAAACAACCATTTTTTATTTATGAAATGCAGCGAATAATGCTATGAGGTAGCCAAACACTGATGGATTTACGACGTCCATACCGATAGACATTGTTAAACGTCCAACCCCTGCGGTCAAATTAGGTTCATAAATCAACCTGAGACAGGAAATCGAGTTTTCCGTGCTTGTCCTTTTGTAAACACACAGCTGTGGTGTCGAAAATGTCAATGAAAATTTTTAGAACTCCTAATGTTACAGTGGAAAATACTTGGTATAGCATGGAACGAATTCAAAACAAACAAGCAAATTAGAGAAATCACTAATCAACCTTTAATATCATCAGTAATCAAGAAAAGACTATGGTCATATGTTGGACATGTGATGAGAAGAGATAATAACCAAATAGCAAAGCAAGCCCTGATGTGGGAAACAGCAGGTAGGATGAAAAAAGGCAGATGCAGAGAAACACTAAGAAGAACATTGATCAGAGAGGCAAAGGCAGCAGGAATCAGCCCCCTCAGTGAAGTTGAGATGCTTGTACAGAACAGAGACAAATGGCGAGATCTGATAAAAGATCTTTACAAGGATTGAGACTGCTAGAAAGAAAATTTAGAAAAAGAGAAAAAGTAACTGGGTCTATGTCCTATGGGCCAGCCATGGCTCGAAAGGTCGATAGATAGAATATTACAATTGAGTTGTAGTAATTTTTACTACAGTATCGTATGCACATCGGCCACAGTAAAAAAAAGTAAAGTACCCCCCGTCAGACCAAGTGGCGTATAAAAAAATATGGTGTTAGTGACCCTATATTTTACAGACCTTCAGCACATGATTTTTGGGGTAATGTGGTCAGTATTACGCCCGTGCTGCTTTACTTTCCCAGAAAAAAAATCCGGTACCCATTTAAGGCTGGGTGAACCCGGAAGCCGTCAGTTGGGATCGAAACCTACCCCTTGTCCTTTGTAGTCCAGTTCACTAAGCACTGAGCTATCATGGCTCCACGTCGGCCACAGAAAGGTATCATAATCTAGAGTTTTTTTTTTTTTTTTAAATGTTCCTATTTCGGCTGTTCATTTGCATCTTCCATTTTCTCGTTTTCAGGGCATGAAGGCTATCATAGCTTTTGATATACTTGGTCTAGCCTTGGGGTGGAGGTTTTTGGATCATGCAGGGCATTTGGGGGGCATGCTGTTTGGTTTGTGAGTACATCTTTGTACAATATTATACATAATTTATGTACTTCACTGTGTAACAGTGAGCTAGAGGAAGCATAGAGAGAGCAGTCGCGAGTGGTCAATTGAGTTTGTCGCTTGCTCACTATCTGTGACTCAACACCTGAACTTCCCGAATTTGATTACAAACACCCTGTTTCCCTGAAATCTCTACGACCTATTTGGGATAACATTACCTCATGACACTGACCTCTCCTGGTAGCTAATTACCTGGCAGAGTAACACCATGAGTTCAGTGCATGGTATCGTGTGATGGTCATTCACAATAACAACTAACTTGCATGGACAATCGTGGAGATTTTACTCTTCCATTCAAAGAGCGGTAACGACTAAATTACCTGCTCTCTCTATGCCTCCTCTAGCTTACTGTTACAACTGTTCTAAATAATATAGGTTGGTCAATAGTGTTTATTGAGTTGAATATGAGGTAAGTTGAAAAAAGGACAGAATGATACCAAAATCATCATCAAGTACCATGTCTGCTGGCATAGGTGATCATGTCTCTCCACAATTTTCGATCTCGACAGTTATTTATCATTTCTGTTGTTGATCTTCTGCCATGCCATTCTCTTAAGCTGTCTGGTATTTCTTCTCTTTGCTTCCCTCTATCTCTTCGTCCCTCAACTTTTCCCAGTTGTCGCAATATATTCCAGCTGTTCCCTTCTCATTACATGTTTGGCCAAAAAAATAATGATTGTTTCTTCCTAATTTATGAAATTAGCTCTCTTTTTACTTTGGCCTCTTTCAAAACGTTTTCATTGCTCTTCTTAGCTGCCCATAGTATTCTCAACATTCTTCTGTAAAACCACATTTCTATAGCCTCCAGTAATTTTCTTGTCTGTTGTCCTATTATCCAGGATTCACGTCCATATGTTAAGACTGGTTCTACAGTAAGACATATAAGAACTCTTTTTCTTGTTTCTATTATCAAAAATGAATTGCACAGTACCTTCCTCATTTTTTGGAAAGCTACTTTTGCCTGAGCCATTCTGCATCTTACTTCTTTTGTACATCTACCATCTGAAGTTAACAATGTTCGCAGATATTTAAATTTAAATTCATTTACCTGTTTTAATATTGTTCCACTTGTTTTTATTGTGCATTACGGTGATGTCTTTTTCTCTGTTGTTAACATTACTTCTGTCTTTTTGCTTTTAAGGCTGAGTCCTTTAGTTTTGCTTTCCTTCACGTTGTCTAACACCTCTTGTAACTCATTTTCACTCTTAGCGATTAATACTGTATCATCAGAATACCTCAGATTATTTATATTATGACCTGCAATTATTATCCCAGGCATGCCCCTTATGGATCTTAAAATAATCTCACTATACATATTAAATAAATCTGGTGACAGCACACAACCTTGCCTAATACTTTGTTTTATTTGTTGAAACATTCCCAATTGATTTCCAGTTCTTATGGCTGCTGTTTGTTGCCAGTACATGTTCTTTATTATTGTCAGTTCTTTGCTGTCCACATTTATGCCTTCTAAAACTTTGATTATTTCTTGGTGCTTTACTTTGTCAAATGCTTTGCTATAATCTATGAAACATAGACCTGTTTTCACCTCTATGGCTCTTTCAACTAAAGATCTTATGATGTATATGGCATTGTTCGTACCTTTTATATACCAAAATAATTATACAGAAAGGAAGAGAAGACTTTTTCTATTGCACCAGGAGACATATTGTTATTAATCTCTTTTAACAGTCTGTATGGTTATTGTTATTAATCTCTTTTAACTCTTTCCATAAAGAAACTTTTTAATCGATACAGTGGAAGAGATTTCAGGGACACAATTGTTCATGGTTTTAAGAATTAATCTACATATTTATATTTATCTTACATGTAAACATATTATATACAAAGTTTTAGATAACTGAACAAGGTGTTAGATTTCACCAATATCAAGGTGATACAAGACATGTTAAAAGAATATGGTTTGATGGCGGTTCACACTAATTTAATTGAGAGTGGCGTACTATGTGACAAAACATACACATCTGAAATTGGCATCATGCGCAGTGTGGCAAAACGTATGGAAAGAGTTAACAGGAATGTGTGGTTATTGTTATTATTCTCTTTTAACAGGCTGTATGGTTATTGTTATTATTCTATTTTAACAGGCTGCATGGTTATTGTTATTATTCTCTTTTAACAGGCTGTGTGGTTATTGTTATTATTCTCTTTTAACAGGCTGTGTGGTTATTGTTATTATTCTCTTTTAACAAGCTGCATGGTTATTGTTATTATTCTATTTTAACAGTCTGTATGGTTATTGTTATCATTCTATTTTAACAGGCTGCATGGTTATTGTTATTATTCTATTTTAACAGTCTGTATGGTTATTGTTATCATTCTATTTTAACAGGCTGCATGGTTATTGTTATTATTCTATTTTAACAGTCTGTATGGTTATTGTTATTATTCTATTTTAACAGGCTGTATGGTTATTGTTATTATTCTATTTTAACAGGCTGTATGGTTATTATTATTATTCTATTTTAACAGGCTGTATGGTTATTGTTATTATTCTATTTTAACAGACTGTGTGGTTATTGTTATTATTCTCTTTTAACAGGCTGTACATGAAGTATGGTAATAAGTACATCTGGGGCAACAGAGAAAAAGTCTTGACCTGGTGGCACAAGCTTCGAGGAAAGCCATGACAGAGTTCCTGTCCCTGGAAAGTCTGACTGATGTAGTCTGTGGGAGTCCAGATGAAACCTGAATAAATTGTATAACTGTTTAGGATATTCTCTTTATTGTTGGATGTATATTTTTTTGGTTACTATGTGTGTCATTAGACGAAGCTTCTCAGAGCTAGTTATAATCTGGTTTAGACTTTCAGTCAAGCAATGATGGAAAATGCAAAATTGAAATAAACAAAAGAATAGGTATGGCAAAAATTAATTTTAATGCCATGAATAATATACTAACAACAAAACAAATATCAGCAGGGCTGAAACTAAGAATGGCAAAATGTTACATCTTCTCAATATTCCTGTATGGTGCAGAAACATGGACATTAGACAAGAAAACAGAACAGAAAATTGAAGCCTTCGAAATGTGGATTTATAGAAGAATAGGTAGAATTGGGTGGAAAGAAAAGATAACAAACGATAAAGTTTAAAACAACTGAAAATAAAAAGAGAACTACTAAATACAATCAAGACAAGACAAATGAAATTTTTGGGGCATGTTAAAAGACACAACAGCCTACTAAAAGTAATATTGGAAGGAAAAATAGAAGGTAAAAGAGGCAAAGGCAGACCAAGACTAACATGGACGAGTAACATCAAAAGATGGACAAGTCAATCTATGACAGCCTGCACCATCAAAGCAAGAAACAGAGTAGAATGGTGATCCATGGTAGCCAACCTTCGTTGTGGAGAAGGCACTCAATGATGATGATGAGACTTTCAGTCACGTTATGTGTGTGAAGTTGTTTACGCCTCGTACATTTTGTAATCTGTTATTGATATGAACTGACTAGGTTGGTAGGTACGGTGAAACAATTAGTGTTGGAGTTCTTTACTTTAGATCAGCATGGTCCAAACTATGATCCGGGGAGGATTAGAGGTCACAGAGATGGGATTTCTCAGAAGAATGTTGAAAGTTCCCTGGAGAGCCAAAAACACCAATGAGGAAGTTCTCAAAGAGGCCAGCACAAAAAGGGAGTTCCTAAAAAACATCAGAAAGAAACAATCAACATTTATCAGGCACATCATGAGAAGTGGAAAGTTGCAATATTTGGTTACAACTGGCAAAATACAGGGAAAGAGACATCGCGGACGACAAAGAGAGAAAATGCTAGACAGCTTGGTGTCATGGCATGGAAAAGAGTCAACAAAATAATTGATACGATGCACTGTAGATAGTATATTGTGGAAGGACATGATCATCTACCCAAGCTGGTATGGCACATGATGATGGTGATCATGAAATTAATAGTACAATCAAGATTGTGTTGAGTTATGTCCCTTTCATCAGATTCCCCTCTTTCAGTATAAAAGTGGAAGTAGGTCACATAGAGGAATGCAAAAACCTAGGCCAGTTAGATGTGGCATGGTATACAAAGTAAATGATCCTTCTATAAGTGAAATGTTACATTTCATTTCTGGTTTATTTTTGAAAGGACTACTAATCATCATCATTATGTGCCATACTGGTTGGTGTTGGCGATCATGTCCTTCCACAATTTTCTATCTACAGTGCATCGTTTCAGTTCTGTTGTTGACTTATCCGTGCCATGACACCAAGCTATCCAGTATTTTCTCTCTTTGTCATCCGCAATCTCTTTTTCCTTGTATTTTGCCAGTTGTAACCAAGAAGAGATAGAGGGAAGCAAAGAGAAGAAGAAATAACAGACAGCTTAAGAGAATGGCTTGGCAGAAGGTCAACAACAGAAATGATAAATAGCTGCCGAGATCAAAAGTTGTGGAGAGACATGATCACCTACGCCAGCAGACCCGGTACTTGATGATGATGATGATGAACCAAGTATTCCAACTTTCCTCTTCTCATGATGTGCCCAAAAAATGTTGATTGTTTCTTTCTGATGTCTTTTAAAAGTTCCCTTTTTGTGTTGGCCTCTTCAAGAAATTCTTCATTGGTCTTTTTAGCTGTCCAGGGAACTTTCAACATTCTTCTGAGAAATCCCATCTCTTTGACCTCTAATCGTCTTTTCATTTAAAAATATGTTTAGTGACTAAGTTCTGAATGTGACTAACAGTCACCCAAATTCAACAGGAAGACTGATGTGGACAGGCTAAATTGCTGATTGTATTTTCCTTTATAAACAAATTATATGTGTTGGTTAGACCATCGCAACAAAGGCTTATTTAAAAATTACTATCCTTTCAAAATAAATCAATAATTTGTGCAAGTTGTATTATTTTTTTTCTTTTAAATTGTATCAGTGAAGAAGTGAAAGTATACGAGGCACAAGGGAGCCACAATAGCTCAGTGGTTAGTGAAATGGACTACAAAGGACAAGAGGTTGGATTCAATCCTGATCGACAGCTTCTGGATTTACTCAGTCATTAAAATGGGAAACTGCATTTTTACTGGGAAAATAAATCAGCATGAGGGTAACATTGACCACATCACCCCAGTAATCATGTACCAAAGGTCTGTAAAAATTATGGTCACTAGCACCATATTCCCTATACACCATGTGGCGTGACGGGGCTCTTTACTTATCTAAGGCACAAGATGGTGAGAAAGAAACCTGTCACAATCAAATACGTACAGGGAATACAGTGTTAGTGCCCATATTTTTAAATCATCAACACACGGGTAATTTTGTCAGTGTTTGCCAGTGCTTGTCTTCTTTTCCTCCATATAAAAGTCAAATCATTTGTGGCTGGGTGCACCAAGAAGCAGCCAAATGAAATCAAACCTGATCTCTTGTCATCGCTGAATTGAGTTATTTGTGGGTCACCATCATTACACTCCGAACATGTCCATAGGTGCTCTGATCCCCCACTTCAGTTATTGAGTTATTTGTGGGTCACCATCATTACACTCCCAACATGTCCATAGGTGCTCTGATCCCCCACTTCAGTTATTGAGTTATTTGTGGGTCACCATCATTACACTCCCAACATGTCCATAGGTGCTCTGATCCCCCACTTCAGTTATTGAGTTATTTGTGGGTCACCATCATTACACTCTGAACATGTCCATAGGTGCTCAGACTCCCTCCTCTGCAATTCCCTCAGTGTCCAGCGACTAACGACTCCATTTCTGTGTTGGTTGGTAAATCTTCTTACACAATAAACTAACTACAGCTCTGCCATAGCTTGTGTATAATGTTTAGAGCTTAGATACATAAAATAAACTCTGACATTCTAAAACATATTTAACTATGTCAAAAAAGAGAGTTTCCACAAACCATATTCACCCAATCATCCACGTGCTGCCGGTGCCCAAAAGGGGGAGTAAAGAATAGTGGTGCTGTACCCTACCAGGCATGTTCGTAAGAGGCGAGAAAGGAGGGTTGGGCATGGGGCTGGCTATCCCATACTGTAGAAAAATAAGCTGAGAAAACTTCACAAATGTGGACATTGACCAAATAAGATTAGGAGAAATACCTCTACTAGACATACAATCTTACATATATCTGGGTAGTAATATAGATAAAGAGGAAGGAACAGAAAATGATACCAAAATAAGGATATCAAAAGCAAGAGGAGCTTTTGTTGCACTGGGAAATATATGGAAGTCCAAAGAATTTTAGGTTAAATACAAAAATACAGATGCTCAAGTCCAATGTTAAGTCAGACCTATTATATGGCTGTGAAACATGGAGAACAACAATATTGACAATCATGAAGATACAGACTTTCATTAATGGATGCTTACGCAGAATAAAAGGATGGAAATGGCAGGACAAAATCACTAACATAGAATTATGGAAATGTACCAGTCAAATACCAGTGGATAAAGAGATACAGCGAAGACAATGGCGCTGGATAGGACACACACTGCGGAAGCCAACTGAGAGTATTACACAACAGGCCCTTTTTTGGAATCCCCAGGGAAAAAGACAAAGAGGAATACCAAGGTGTTCTTGGAGAAGACAGCTAAAAGCAGAGATGAAGATGATCGGGAAGACATGGAATGATCTTATAAGAATGGCAAGAAACATAGCAACTTGGAAAGTGTTTGTTGAGGACCTATGCTCTACAGGGAGCTGAAAGTGTTTGTTGAAGACCTATGCTCCACCAGGAGCTGAAAGTGTTTGTTGAAGACCTATGCTCCACCGGGAGCTGAAAGTGTTTGTTGAAGACCTATGCTCCACCGGGAGCTGAAAGTGTTTGTTGAAGACCTATGCTCCACCGGGAGCTGAAAGTGTTTGTTGAAGACCTATGCTCCACCGGGAGCTGAAAGTGTTTGTTGAAGACCTATGCTCCACCGGGAGCTGAAAGTGTTTGTTGAAGACCTATGCTCCACCGGGAGCTGAAAGTGTTTGTTGAAGACCTATGCTCCACCGGGAGCTGAAAGTGTTTGTTGAAGACCTATGCTCCACCGGGAGCTGAAAGTGTTTGTTGAAGACCTATGCTCCACCGGGAGCTGAAAGTGTTTGTTGAAGACCTATGCTCCACCGGGAGCTGAAAGTGTTTGTTGAAGACCTATGCTCCACCGGGAGCTGAAAGTGTTTGTTGAAGACCTATGCTCCACCGGGAGCTGAAAGTGTTTGTTGAAGACCTATGCTCCACCGGGAGCTGAAAGTGTTTGTTGAAGACCTATGCTCCACCGGGAGCTGAAAGTGTTTGTTGAAGACCTATGCTCCACCGGGAGCTGAAAGTGTTTGTTGAAGACCTATGCTCCACCGGGAGCTGAAAGTGTTTGTTGAAGACCTATGCTCCACCGGGAGCTGAAAGTGTTTGTTGAAGACCTATGCTCCACCGGGAGCTGAAAGTGTTTGTTGAAGACCTATGCTCCACCGGGAGCTGAAAGTGTTTGTTGAAGACCTATGCTCCACCGGGAGCTGAAAGTGTTTGTTGAAGACCTATGCTCCACCGGGAGCTGAAAGTGTTTGTTGAAGACCTATGCTCCACTGAGAGCTTAAAGGAAGAAGAAGAAGATGATATTCACCCATTAATGCAACCAAAATGAAAGTCCTGAATGTTGTCTCTGATATAAAACTGAACAATGAAATGTTACAAATTTTACCTACCTAGGCAGTAAAACAAGGTAAAAGAGGCAGACCAAGACTAACATGGGCGAGTAACATCAAAAGATGGACAAATCAGCCTATGACAACCTGCACCATCAAAGCAAGAGACAGGGTAGAATGGCGTTCCATGATAGCCAACCTTCGTTGCGGAGACGGCACTCGATGATGATGAGGCAGTAAAATGTCCAGAGATGGAGACATAACATCAGATATCATGACTCACATCGCACTAGTACCAGATGCATTTGCATTCAACAAACTGACAAACATCTAGAGGTAAAGGCATCAAGATGCGAAGCTGCTGTAAAGCTGATGATAAAAGCAATACTAAAAAAAGTGGTATGGTGACAGCTTTACGTGGAAATGGACGAAACAAAAGTCAACGTTTCGGCCAAGAGGCCTTCAGCTGGACGAACAACAAACACACAAAATATATAAAAGGGTATATTAACAAATCTAACTACATGGCGATAATATGCTAGACACTCAAGAGAGGAAACATCTAGAGATCCAAAGTTCTCAGTAAATGAATAAAACTTAGACTATTTAACTCCTGTGTGATACCAGAGCTAACATGTGGATTGAAAAGTTGGAAATCCACCCAGACTTTAGATAAAAAATTAAATGTCTTTGGAAACAAATGTCTTCATAGGATCTCAAACATAAGCTGGAAAGAAAACATTTCAAATGAACAGATAAGAGACGAATGAAAACAAGAATACGTGTTGAGTTTTATTAAAAGAAAGTGCTAGAAATACATTGGTCATGTGTTGAGAATGAATGAAGAAAGACTTCCCTGTCAGGTACTCATGTGTAAACCTTCTGGTAAATGCAGACCCATAGAATCGCTGCATAAAACAACTATAGTTCGTTCAGAAGTGTGTGCCCACAGAGTTTATTAATTATGTCAGAAACTGTTTGATGAATTTCTGTAATTCTTTTTCGTGAAATCTTATTTTCTCACCGACCTTGTCTGATTTTTTGCCCTACTGTCATGTAGATAAAACTTTAGGAAAGATTTTTGCTTATTTGAGGTATATAAAAATATGATTTTCTTGCTTGTCCTAAATTTTATGATTTTACAATACCCAGATTTGTTGTAATCAACTCACCAATTAAAAAGGCAAATTTTACGTGCACACCACACAATCATTGTTTGGTGCATTGTTTCACACTCTTAACTTGTAAGATGCATGCCACTCCAAGGTTTCTATTCATAATTTCATTTCCGGTTTCTTGTTAAATTTTTTCCAGAGGCGTATTTTGACAAAATATGTACTATCTATGAATGAATATTCCTGTATTTGTGATAATTTGTAAGCTGTTGTGAAGTGACTACTTGATTTTTAAAACCATGAAGAGTTTAAAGTGTAAATTCATCACTATGCAAAAGGTAACTGTGTTATTGTACATGCACTTTTGCAAGGAATCTAAAAGTGGTCGGGTATATTACTATTCAATGTAATACGGATACACCTTTGGCTTGCATTGTTAGAAAATTAACATAATCTACAGTAAAATCTAATGTTTAGAGCACGTGCTTTGATATTTTCCTAAAATTATACAACAAAAAACGATTTGTGCAAAATTCAGACTACCTTTGTACTTAAATGTTATAAAATCTGAAGGTCTGAGAAAAAATAAGATTTCATGAAAAAGAGTTACAGAAATTCATCAAACAGTTTCCGAGATAATTGATCAACTCTGTGGGCACGAATTTGTGAATGAACTATAGTAGGGAACGCTTGCTTGCTTGCTTATTTGTGTTCGCCAAATGACTAAAGGAATACTGCTTCATTATCCACCCTTTAATGGACGTTAAGTGGTGTTTATACGTTGTGTTGTGCCTTGCAGTAAATTTGTGATATTTGCGCCTTTCAGCCCAACACATCCGACTTTAGTATGTTGTTATTTGTAAGTACCAGGTTGACTTTGATCCCTACTCGCTTAGCCAGACTAGACAAGTTAGTCTGTTTCTGGAGGCACCACGGAGAGGTGGAGTAGGATCTCGGTGGTTCTGGTTCACCGATCCTGGTGTATGCTATCAGCTGTGCGTCACTGACAACTTCCAGCTCTGCTGCTGTCAGGCGCCTTTGCCTAACTAAGAACTAACAGCAAATCTCCAGTCGTGGAGAACTTTGATTATCGCCCTATGTGCTGTCTTCTGGCCTAGAGGAAAATGGGTGAATAAATTAAAATATAAAAATAATATCATCATCAAGCACCGGGCCTGCTGGCGTAGGTGATCATGTCTATCCACAACTTTTGACCTCGACAGTTTTTTATCATTTCTGTTGTTGACATTCTGCCAAGCCACTCTCTTAAGCTGTCTGGTATCTTTTCTCTTTGCTTCCCTCTATCTCTTCGTCCCTCAATTTTCCCAGTTGTTACAATATATTCCAGTTGTTCTCTTCTCATTACGTGGCCAAAAAATGATGATTGTTTCTTCCTAATATTGGAAATTAGCTCTCTTTTTGCTTTGACCTCTTTCAGAACATTTTCATTACTCTTCTTAGCTGTCCATGGTATTCTTAACATTCTTCTGTAAAACCACATTTCTACAGCCTCCAGTGATTTTCTTGTCTGTTGTCCATGATTCACATCCATATGTTAAGACTGGCTCTACATAACATTTAAGAACTCTTTTTCTTGTTACTATTGTCAAAAATGGATTGCACAGTATCTTCCTCATTTTTTTGGAAAACTTCTTTTGCCTGAGCCATTCTGCATCTCACATCTTTTAAAAATAGCATAAATAAATATTATTAAAAAATAATATAAAATTACAGCTCGTTGTTTCAAATCACTTGCCCAACTTCAAAACGCTATTGCTCAGAAACCGTTTGTTAAAAACTGTTGAAATTTTCCAAATGTTATTAGAATGCAAAAAAGCCTTTAAATGTATATTTAACAAATATCTTGCAGCTGCAGTTTTCTTAAAGCGGCGAATTTCTTTGATGTTTGTCAAAATTGTAAATTGTGAACCCCTAAATAATAGAAATTACCGTAGTTGCTGGTCTATGATTAATTTTCACTAGGTAAAGGCGTGGCCGTAATGGGGAAATACCAGGAGAATTATTGTCTTCTCAGTTCGAGGACGGACGATAATATCAATGTATACCTGTATGTCCAATTTTCATAGTTGTGTGGTCCTGAAAAGGACCGTTTGTTGAACTAATTTAAGGTAATATAGGGGCCAACATTGTGGGGGTTATATACTTTCATTCTGAATCAGATGAGTCTAAAAGATTAATAACTGTTTGGGGTTGAACATTCCACAAACCATCATTTTTCCAATATTCCTCTTCCTGTTTTAAGACGTGGTCTTCACATTTAGCCCAATAATCTTTGTCTATATTTAATAAAGTGAGATTAGCAAGAGTCTTTACATCACATATTTTGAATGTTGTATTTTCATCTGCCACTTGTCCTTTTAATTTTGCCCAGATTAGTTCTATTGGATTTAAATGAGCGTGGTAAGGTGGCAGCCTCAAACTTATATGACCGTGATCTTGGATAATCTTATCTATTTGAAAAATCGTTGTCCTTTGTTTTTGCTTTACTAGAGATAGTAATTCAGGTTTTAAGTACATGTTATTAAATTGTATGTGCTCTTTTGTGAGCCATATCTTAATAGCATCTTTTGTACTGGATGACGTCGGGACTTTATCTTCAAGTGCAACAATGTTGTGGTACGCTGCATTGTCCATTATTAGGCAAGATGGTCGATCTAGTGATGGGAGAACAGAATTTTCAATCCAATGTCTAAATATGTGACCATTCATCTCAGAGTGATAATCCCGATTGTCTATGGATTTTGAAAGAAAAATGAGCTCTGCATTCTGTATTAGTCCATGTTGTCAACTACCTGCATGAGCAATTATCAAGCGCTGTCCTTTGCTGCTAGGTATTAATCTCTTAATCTTTCCATCTGATGACTGCCATTCCCTTTGGTTAGTGTGGTGAGCATTGATCCATGTTTCATCCAAGTACACAATATCATAACCTTGCTTGCGCACCTCTTTTACTTCACGTAAGTACTTGCTTCTCATGACTACTATATGTGGCTTCTCACAGATGATGTTTCGTCCATTGGAATACTTTCTGAATGTAAAGCCTGCAGCTCTCACATTCCTCCATAATGTAGACTTTGATATTTCAATACTGTTGTTCTTTTTCAGCGACATTTTTAATTTTCTTATTGTAACAGTTTCATTCATACCCAACATTTTACGAATTTCACTTCTAATAAGTTCACTGTCGAAATTATCCAACATTTTTGGCTCTTCCATGTGATTTTGTATATTTTGAACATTGACGGTCACGTGCTTGAATCCAGCGATTAAATGACCGTTTAGATAAATCCAAAATGTGTCTTGTCCTATTCTCAGGGTTTTCTAAAGAATGAAATAATCTTCCTCGTTTAGCCTCTTTGCAAAAATAGTCATACATTTTTATTGCGATGTTTTGTAAACTGCAGAATTTCATTTTAAGACTCATAAAAAATTTTATTGTTCCACATCTACACCTATGAATGAACGGAAATGGAACACACAATTTCTCAAGTGTCTAATTGTGTCAAAAAAACCACGGGGAAAGCGTGCAAATACGTCAATTCTACCGTGTATGGATTTGTACTCGCTATTTTTAGTTTAAAATACTGTAAACATTAAGTTTTGACTACATCAATGGGTCGTTATAAATTTATATAAATCAAATAAGCAACAATAATAACCAAATGTTTTTTTTAATGAAATTAATTCCCTGTTGGGTTCTAATCATTATAACTTTACATGCAAATTTTGAATATCTTACAACAAGCGGTTAAAAAGCTATCGATTTTAAAAGTTGGGCACTAGTTATGAAACAAGCTACATATACTTTGCCAAGGGGTTTACATCTCTGTGGCTCAGCCGTTTTTCTGCAGTATTTTTCTTTGAAATTCTATCTAACTATTGACCTTTCGAGCCGTAGCCGGCCCATAGGGCATAGACCAAGATACTCCTTCTCTTATCTGAATTTTTGTTCTAGCAGTTTTCAATTCTTTTTAAGATATTTTATCAAATCTCGCCATTTGTCTCCGTTCTGTGCAAGCAGCTCTATCTCATTGAGGGAGCCGATTCCTGCTGCTCTTGCTTCTCTCATCAATGTTCTTCTCAGTGTCTCTCTGGGTCTTCCTCTTTTTCTCTTACCTGTTGTTTCCCACATGAGGGCTTGCTTTGTTATTCGGTTATTATCTCTCCTCATCTCATGTCCAACATATGACCATCGTCTTTTCTTTATTACTGAAGATATTAGTGGTTGATTGGCGATTTCTTTGAAATTACGGCGAGAAAATAAATTAAAATTGATCTAAAACAAACTTTTTGTTCAACAACATGCTCTAGAAGTTGGACAAGAGATTAAATAAGAGATTTTACAAGATTTTAAAGGAAATAAGAGCAGAAATGTCAAGGAACTAAAAGCCAGAAAGCTAGCTGCAGAATTTAACTAACTGGTAACAAGAGCCAGTTTTCATAGTTCTTGGTATGATATGTGTTTAAGATCCATGTGCTTGTCTCTTGTAAACGATGTTATAAAAGATATCACCTGATGTCATAAATAATATTTGTTTAAAGATGTCATTTGATGTCACAATTATGAACAATTGTTTTTAAAAAGATGTCATTTGATGTCACAATTATGAATAAATAATTGTACAAAAAATGTCATTTGATGTCACAATTATGAACAATTGTTTTTAAAAAGATGTCATTTGATGTCACAATTATGAATAAATAATTGTAAAAAAAGGTCATTTGATGTCACAATTATGAACAATTGTTTTTAAAAAGATGTCATTTGATGTCACAATTATGAATAAATAATTGTAAAAAAAAGGTCATTTGATGTCACAATTATGAACAATTGTTTTTAAAAAGATGTCATTTGATGTCACAATTATGAACAATTGCTTTTAAAAGATGTCATTTGATGTCACAATTATGAATAAATAATTGTAAAAAAAATGTCATTTGATGTCACAATTATGAACAATTGTTTTTAAAAAGATGTCATTTGATGTCACAATTATGAACAATTGTTTTTAAAAAGATGTCATTTGATGTCACAGTTATGAACAATTGTTTTTAAAAAGATGTCATTTGATGTCACAATTATGAATAAATAATTGTACAAAAAATGTCATTTGATGTCACAATTATGAATAAATAATTGTAAAAAAAGGTCATTTGATGTTACAGTTATGGTTAAATAATTTTGAGAAAAGATAGCACTTAATGTCATAAATTAGCCAGAAAAAATTATATTGTTTTTTTCATGCATCCATGAGTTAACTGTTGTTTTTTTTAATAGTCCAGGAAGTCATGCTTTCTTATGTTTGAATTTGTGTGAGACATGAAGTCTCAATATTTTAAGGATGAGAGTAATATACTGCTGTTCCAGTATTAGGTAGAAACAATCATCTTTTTTTTTGGGCCATGTAATGAGAAGAGAACAGCTGGAATATATTGTAACAATAGGGAAAATTGACAAGAGGTAGGGTTCGATCCCAATCGACGGCTTCCGGGTTCACCCAGCCTTAAATGGGTACCGGATTTTTTCTGGGTAAGTAAAGCGGCACGGGCGTAATACCGACCACATTACCCCAAAAATAATGTGCCGAAGGTCTGTAAAAATTAATGGTCACTAACACCATTTTCCCTATTCACTACTTGGCGTGACGGGGGCTCTTTACTTTACTTTTCCTTTACTGGAAAAGTTGAGGAACGAAGAGATAGAGGGAAGCAAAGAGAAAAGATACCAGAAAGCTTAAGAGAATGGCTTGGCAGAAGGTCAACAACAGAAATGATAAATAACTGTCGAGATCGAAAGTCGTGGAGAGACATGATCATCTACGCCAGCAGGCCCGGTACTTGATGATGATGATTAGTAATATGCTGCACAGTTGTTGGATGTAAATAATTTAGTTATATTTTATTTCTTTCCATTCACCCGCTTATCACTCTGAGTGATTATTTGCCCTTACAAGAATGGAGGTAAGCACACATATCAAATATACAAAATACTCAGCAGAGCTGCGGGTATAGCTGCAGAGATCGTGTCAAATAAACTCAAAACCAAGCTGGTAAACACTATCACCATCAAGTACCATGCCTGCTGGCGTAGGTGATCATGTCTCTCCTCAACATTCGATCTCGAAAGTTTTTTATCATTTCTGTTGTTGACCTTCTGCCAAGCCATTCTCGTAAAGTAACGCACGCCCGTCACGCCAAGTGGCGTGTAGATAATATGGTGTTAGTGACCATAAATTTTACAGATCTTCGGCACATCATTTTTGGGGTAATGTGGTCGGTATTACGTCCGTGCCGCTTTACTTTCCCAGAAAAAAATCCAATACCCATTAAAGGCTGGGTGAACCGGAAGCCATCGGTTGGGATCGAACCCTACTTCTTGTCCTTTGTAGTCCAGTTCACTAACCACTGAGCTATCGCGGCTTTTCAATTCTCTTTGCTTCCCTCTGTCTCTTTGTCCCGCAATTTCCCCAGTTGTCACAATATATTCCTTTTGTTCCCTTCTCATTACATGGCCAAAAAATAATGATTGTTTCTTTCTAATATTAGATATTATCTCTCTTTTTGATTTGGCCTCTTTCAGAACGTTTTCATTACTCTTCTTAGCTGGACAACACTACACACATCTTAAAAAATGGCAGGAAAAGACGGTGGCCAGGATATGCGTAGAGTTTGGTTATAAGATAAATTGAAAATAGGGTAGGTAGGATTTAGTTAGACCAAAGGAAGCATCCAGTGAAACACTGGAAAAATGAAAGAAGGTGAGCCAGAGGTAATGAAGAAAACGGGAAGTAGAAAAGAGAGAGTGGATGGGAGAAGAAAGGTGAGAGAGTTAAATAAAGATAATGAATAGGGATAAGACCACAAAGAAAAGGAGAGGAGGCCAGTGATTAAAGAAAAGAGTGGATATCATGTTGATCCATGTATGTCTTTTGTTTTGTACTTGATGAAGGCTTTTGCTGAAACGTCATAGTTGAGCTGATTTATACAGTTTTGTGTTTATTGTACATATTGTCTGCAGTTCTTCTTGTGGCCCCGTATATTGGATAGTTGTACATTATCATCAGGTTTTAGGAAGAACAGATCATGTGCTGATAAAATAACTACTCTACGTATAATAGTTGAACAAAGTTTAGAACTAAAATCCCCACTTTATATTGGATTCATAGATTACGAAAAGGCATTTGATAGTTTAGACAGAAGAATGCTTTGGAAGTTGCTGAGTCATTACGGAATCCCTATAAAGTTTATGAAACTGATAAAAACAATGTATGAAGGAACAAAATGTAGTGTCGTGCATGAAGGACAGCTTACAGAAGCATTTAAAATAAGAACAGGAGTAAGGCAAGGATGCCTTCTGTCTCCATTTCTCTTTCTACTGGCCATAGATTGGATTATGAAAATAACTCAAAACAACAGAAATGGGATCCAGTGGTCACTGACCAAACAACTTGATGATTTAGACTTTGCTGATGACATAGCTCTCCTATCACACAGCCATCAACAGATGCAAGATAAAATGAGCATACTTGATGAGAGATCACAACAGCTAGGACTGAAGATTAATAGAGATAAGACCAACATTATGAGAATTAATGCAGTTGGCAATAACCAAATAAAATTACGAGAAATACCTCTACTAGACGTACAATCTTACATATATCTGGGCAGTAATATAGATAAAGAGGGAGGAACAGAAAATGATACCAAAATAAGGATATCAAAAGCAAGAGGAACTTTTGTTGCACTGGGAAACATATGGAAGTCCAAAGAAATTAGGCTAAATACAAAAATAAAAATTTTCAAATCAAATGTTAAGTCGGTCCTATTATATGGCTGTGAAACATGGAGAGCAACAATATTGACAATCATGAAGATACAGAATTTCATTAATGGATGCTTACGCAGAATAAAAGGATGGAAATGGCAGGACAAAATCACTAACATAGAATTGTGGAAATGTACCAGTCAAATACCAGTGGATAAAGAGATACAGCGAAGACAATGGCGCTGGATAGGACACACACTGCGGAAGCCAACTGAGAGTATTACACAACTGGCCCTTTTTTGGAATCCCCAGGGGAAAAGACAAATAGGAAGACCAAAGAATTCTTAGAGAAGACAGCTAAAAGCAGAGATGAAGATGATGGGGAAGACATGGAATGATCTTAAAAGAATGGCAAAAAACAGAACGACTTGGAAAGTGTTTGTTGAAGACATATGCTCTACTGGGAGCTGAAAAGGTAGAAGACATCATCATTGAGTGCTGTCTACGTAATAGAAAGCTGGCTACCATGGAGCACCATTACACTCTGTCTGTTGCTTTGGTGGTGCAGGCTGTCAAAGGCTGCCTAATCCATCTTTTCATGTTACTCGTCCCTGTTATTCTTGGTCTGCCTCAGCCTCCTTTACCTTGTATTTTCCCTTCCAAGATTATTTTTAGTAGGCCGTTGTGTCTTTTAACATGCCCCAAAAATCTCATTTGTCTTGTTTGAATTGTGTTTTGTAGTTCTCTTTTCACAATATTAAAACAGGGAAATGAATTTAAATATTTGGGAACTTTGTTAACCTCAGACGGAAGATGTACAAAAGAGGTGAGATGCAGAATGGCTCAGGCAAAAGCAGCTTTCCAAAAAATGAGGAAAATACTATGCAATCCATTTTTGACAATAGAAACAAGAAAAAGAGTTCTAAATGTTATGTAGAGCCAGTCTTAACATATGGATGTGAATCATGGACAATAGGACAACAAACAAGAAAATCACTGGAGTCTGTAGAAATGTGATTTTACAGAAGAATGTTGAGAATACCATGGACAGCTAAGAAGAGTAATGAAGAGGTTCTGAGAGAAGTCAAAGCAAAAAGAGAGCTAATTTCCAATATTAGGAAGAAACAATCATCATTTTTTGGCCATGTAATGAGAAGAGAACAACTTGAATATATTGTAACAACTGAACAAATTGAGCGACGAAGAGATAGAGGGAAGCAAAGAGAAAAAATAACAGACAGCTTAAGAGAATGGCTTGGCAGAAGGTCAACAACAGAAATGATAAATAGCTGTCGAGATCGAAAGTTGTGGAGAGACATGATCACCTACGCCACTAGGCCCGGTATTTGATGATGATGAGTTCTCTTTTCATTTTTAGTTTTTTTAAGACTTCACCGTTTGTTTTCTTTTCTTTCCATCCAATTCTTCTTACTCTTCTATAAATCCACAATCCAATAGCTTCAGTTTTCAGTTCTGTTTTCTTGTCTAATGTCCATGTTTCTGCACCATATAGGAATGTTAAGAACATTTTACTATTCTTAGTTTTAGCCCTTGTGTTATTTGTTTTGATGTTAATATATTTTTCATGACATTAAAATTACTTTTTGCCATTCCTATTTTCTTTATTTCAGTTTTACATGTTCCGTCACTGCGTTATAGCATGCCCACAGTTGTAGCTAACTCTGGTTTGTACGTATCTTATTTAAACCATCGTCCTGACATATCTGTGACTGTGAATATAATGTTACCCGCATCGCTTGCCCCATCGTTGGACATATCGGGTATTTTGTCTTCGGGTGCAACAGTTCCACCTGTTAGACCCACCCCATTCTGGTAGGAGAAGCCTTTCATCTGGTCTTTATTTGGTCAGGTCAGATCTACAGTCCCGTTGCTATGATGAAGTTGATAGTTCTTGTCAGATCGTGGCCTGGATGCAAGATCATTGTCGGGTCTCATGTCCTTTGCAGAACGATGCAATCACCACAGCCCGTCTGAAAGAATTTCTGTCTCTAGCCGGATCTCCCACAGAACGTTGCACTCACCACAGCCCGTCTGAAAGTATCCGTTTTTCTAGCCAGATCTCCCACAGAACGTTGCACTCACCACAGCCCGTCTGAAAGTATCTGTTTTTCTAGCCAGATCTCCCACAGAACGTTGCACTCATTACAGCCCGTCTGAAAGTATCTGTTTTTTCTAGCCAGATCTCCCACAGAACGTTGCACTCAACACACCCCGTCTGAAAGTATCTGTTTCTAGCCAGATCTCCGACAGAACGTTGCACTCATTACAGCCCGTCTGAAAGAATTTCTGTCTCTAGTCAGATCTCCCACAGAACGTTGCACTCATTACAGCCCGTCTGAAAGAATTTCTGTCTCTAGTCAGATCTCCCACAGAACGTTGCACTCATTACAGCCCGTCTGAAAGAATTTCTGTCACTAGCCAGATCTCCCACAGAACGTTGCAATCACCACAGCCCGTCTGAAAGTATCTGTCACTAGCCAGATCTCCCACAGAACGTTGCAATCAACACATCCCGTCTGAAAGTATCTGTCACTAGCTAGATCTCACACAGAACGTTGCAATCAACACATCCCGTCTGAAAGTATCTGTCTGTAGCCAGATCTCCCACAGAACGTTGCACTCACCAAAGCCCGTCTGAAAGTATCTGTCACTAGCCAGATCTCCAACAGAACGTTGCAATCACCACATCCCGTGTGAAAGTATGTGTCTGTAGCCAGATCTCCCACAGAACGTTGCACTCACCAAAGCCCGTCTGAAAGTATCTGTCACTAGCCAGATCTCCCACAGAACGTTGCAATCACCACATCCCTTGTGAAAGTATCTGTTACTAGCCAGATCTCCCACAGAACGTTGCATTCACCACATCCCGTGTAAAAGAACCTCACCTCTAGCCATATCTCCTACTTTTTCAGCTGTCATGTACAAGGTCTCTTTGATGACTCTAAACAAACTTCTTTGTTTTGGATGAGTCATTGATTGTAATCAACCCGACCTCTGAGCCTCATTGACTCTTTCCGTACGTTTCGACGCACTGTGCGTCATTGCCGCCTTCAGCTCCATAAGTTTCGAAGCACTGTGCGCCATTGCCGCCTTCAGCTCCATAAGTTTCGAAGCACTGTGCGTCATGTCGCCTTCAGTTCCATAAGTTTCGAAGCACTGTGCGTCATGTCGCCTTCAGCTCCGTACGTTACGCTACATTCTGATTCATGAACCGGCATCAAAACATATTTTTTGTACATGTCTTGTATTATCTGGGCTGGAATGAATAATAATGGAGGGCATTATTCCTGGATAATGAGACAGCGCAGTCTAAGAGGCAGATAGTTTCTTCTTCTTTCTTCTTAACGCTCACTGTTTAGCTCTTTCTGCACGTTTAGACGCACCGTGCGCCATACCTATTTCGGTCATGCACGTTGCGCCGCACAGTGCGTCGCTCTCAATTTGATTAGTGTAAACTGTCATAAAATCATATTATATTTACATGTCTTGTATCATCTTGGTATAGGTGAAATATAATACCTTGTTCAATCCGCTAAAAAAATTCATGTATAATATGTTATATGTTCATCCTCATCAAATACCGGGCCTAGGTGATCATGTCTCTCCACAACTTTCGATCTCGACAGTTATTTATCATTTCTGTTGTTGACCTGCTGCCAAGCCACTCTCTTAAGCTGTCTGGTATATTTTCTCTTTGCTTCCCTCTATCTCTTCGTCCCTCAATTTTCCCAGTTGTTACAATATATTCCAGCTGTTCTCTTCTTATTACATGGCCCAAAAATAATGATTGTTTCTTCCTAATATTGGAAATTAGCTTTCATTTTGCTTTGACCTTTTTCATAACGTTTTCATTACTCTTCTTAGCTACTCATGGTATTCTCAACATTCTTCTGTAAAACCACATTTCTACAGACTCTAGTGATTTTCTTGTCTTGTTAGATAATGTTAGATAAATATAAATATGTAAATTGATACTTAAAACCTTGAAAAATTTTGTCTCTGAAATCTCATCCGTTGCATCGATAAAAAGCTTCCGTACGTAAAGAGTTAAACTTGATAACTTACCACTACGCTACCTCTGCTGGTTAAATAAGCAGGTAAAGAGAAGACACACATGCATCTCAGAACGTAATTTACCTTTACGGAATGTTATCACAAGGTTATCAATAACTGAAATATCAATGACAAAAAATCAGCGAGAGTGAATATGATATTTGTGTCCATGTGTATATGTCATCTCCTACTGGCATATTTTAGGATAATGTGGTCAACACTACGACAGTACGGTTTTTTTTTTAAATAGTAAAAAGCCCAACGACTGCTGAATCGGATCAGACTAACCAGAACACGATCAAAAGTAACGAGTATAAAATAACACATTTGTTCTTTCTTCTTACATCACTCAGGTAATGAATAGTTTACCTATTGCATTGATAACGACGTGTATCAAATACCCGTGTTATCGATTACTGGAAGTGATTAACAAAAAGCAGATAGCGCCGTAGACGGCACTTTGAATGCTTACCTTAGTTGGACAAAAAATGAAATAAAGGATACAATTACATTTGAGAAACGTTGAAATAAAATATGCATTATTCATCGCTTGACAATATACACTAGATTATATGTTTTTGCGTGATATGTTGAAACGCTGAAGTGTCATATGAACACAAAGAATATGTTGATATGTTTTCAAAAAGGGATATAACTTGTCAGCGGTTATTTCCCCTTTTGTATAATTAGATAGAGACAAAGAATAGAGGAAAGAGCCCCCGTCACGCCAAGTGACGTGTAGGGAATATGGTGTTAGTGACCATAAATCTTACAGACCCTCAGCACATGATTTTTGGGGTAATGTGGTCGGTATTACGCCCGTGTCGTTTTACTTTCCCAGAAAAAAAAATCCAGTACCCATTTAAGGCTGGGTGAACCCGGAAGCCGTCTGTTGAGATCGAACTCTACCTCTTGAGATAGAGACAAATGTGATATTATTATTATCGTGTATGGATGTACAAAAGCTACTAGCACTGATGATAAAACAACACAGAATTTATTTTTAATGCTTTTGCTTCACTGGGTATTGCGTATTCAGCTGAGGGGAAAGTTATGCTGGTTTTATACATTTATCATCATCATCATCACTGAGTGCCGTCTCCCCATCGAAGGCTGGCTACCATGGAGCGCCATTCCACTCTATCTCTTGCTTTGATGGAGCAAATTGTCATAGGTTGACATGTCCATCTTTTGGTGTTTTACTCGTCCATGTTAGTCTTGGTCTGCCTCTTTTACCTTGCATTTTCCCTTCCAAGATTACTTTTAGTAGGCTGTTGTGTCTTTTAATATGCCCCAAAAATGTTTACATTACTGGAGACAAAATAATAATAAATGCATATTTTATAGAGGGAAACTTCCGGGGCGATAATTCAGCGAATCTTAGGAGGAAGAGGTATGTTTTACAGCACTCGAAAAAAATGATAAATAAACAACAACAGAAAAAAACAAAGAACAATGTATGGACAGAAGCAGGATAGAACCCGTACTCCTTGGCACTGCGCCTTGCCACGAAAAGCCGAATGCTAGGGAATACAGCCACTTAGCTAACTTTTCTGAGTTCTGTAAAACATACCCTTTATACATTATCCTTTGTCAATTTAACTTTAATTTGAAGCTCGTACATGCTTCATAGGCTACACGAAAGGTTTTGACAGTATACACCGCAAACAACTTATATAGACTGTCTTAAAGATATATTAATAACAAAAATGTAGAAATGTGGTTTCACCGAAGAATATTGAGAATACCATGGGCAGCTAAGAAGAGTAATGAAAATGTTCTGAAACAGGCCAAAGCAAAAAGAGAGCTAATTTCCAATATTAGGAAGAAACAATCATCATTTTTTGGCCATGTAATGAGAAGAGAACAACTGGAATATATTGTAACAATTGAGAAAATTGAGGGACGAAGAGATAGAGGGAAGCAAAGAGAGAAAATAACAGACAGCTTAAGAAAATGGTTTGGCAGAAGAACAACAACAGAAATGATAAAGAACTGTCGAGATCGAAAGTTGTGGAGAGACATGATCACCTGCGCCAGCAGGCCCGGTACTTGATGATGACGATGAATAAAAAAAAAAGTAAGTAAAAAGTTCAGCTGAAGGCCTCTTGGCCGAAACGTTGACTTTTGTTTCGTCCATTTCCACGTAAAGCTGTCACCATACCATTTTTTCCTCTTTTTTTAGTATTACGTACGCTAATCTTACGGTCTGTTGTTTGATGTGCGACGGGGATAATCTGACGACTAACTGTGTGTTTATAAGTTCGAAGTCAAGAACGATGGCCTAACATCATCAAGCGCTATACATTTTTAAAGAAATATGACGATCATCACTTTCGGGAGGACGTGAACTTCTGGTATATGGTGGATAGGCGGCAGGAACCTTTGCAGGCTATGTATGAAAAGTGTTCCTTGTTGCAATTTCCTCATATTCCAAGTCCATGGGGGACTGGTTGGTCCCGAGGCAAGATGCCCCCCCCCCTCGGGTCAGAGAGGTTGTGGGTTCAAATCTCCCTACACCGGTTGGGATTTTTGTTTACGATTTCTCTCTGCGACAACCACCCCTGGTCTCAGCAGCGAGGCCCGGCTTGAAACGTCAGCTACTCATCGACGGAAAAAAACATGAGTACATCCGAAGTCGGAGTTATCTGCCTGTGCGGCGAAGGACCCCTGTGCACATGGTTGCCAGGGAAAAATGGATTAACACGCAAAATTCAGTTCCTAGTCTCTAGGGACTTCGTCAGAGTTGAAAGCTGGCGAACGCACCAACAGCAACTTTCCCAGAAAAAATGCAGGTACCCATTAAAGGCTGGGTGAAACGGGAACCGTCGGTTGGGATCGAACCCTACCTCTTGTCCTTTGTAGTCCAGTTCACTAAGCGCTGAGCTATCGCGGATCCCAAAGATATACTATAAACTAGGAATATTATTTGTTCTTCTTGTGTTGATGTGTTTACCTATCACTGATAGGCAACGCGTGTTCGCGGTTCGACAGGCAAACATCTATTTTGACAACAATGGCACTTACCGGGAATGTCCATCCGGAACGTACAAAGTCTGTGACGGTAGATGGGGCGGAAGAATCAGAGATGCTCAACTGCTCGGGTGCGAAAAGAGCAAAGTGTGTGGTACACTAGAAGCATATTCAGGGCTTTAGTTTAGGTTTAATGAAATTTAGTTTTGTTAAAATTTAATTACTTTTTGTTTAATTTCATGAAGTTCAGTTCAGATTAATGAAATTTAGTTTATTTTGATTTAATAAATTTATGTTTAGTTTAATTAAATTAAATTTAGTTTAATGAAGTTTATTTTAGTTTATTTGAGTTTAGTTTAATTTAGTTTAGTGATGTTTAATTTAGTTTAATTAATTTTTTATTCAGTTTAATTAAGTTTAGTCTACTTTAGTCAAGTTTAAATTAGTTTAGTTTAGTTTTGTTTAATTTAGTTTAAAGATGTTTAGTTTAGTTTAATGAACTTTAGTTTAATTTAATGATTTTTTGTTTAATTTAATGAAGTTTACATTAGTTTATTTATTTTTTGTTTAGTTTACTAATTTTTAGTTTTGTTTAATTTAATGAAGATTAGTTAAGTTTAGTTTAATGAAGTTTTTTTAAAATTTAATTAAGTTTAGTTTAGTGCAATTTAGTTTAGTTAAATCAAGTTTAGCTTAAGTTGAGTTAATTTAATTTAGTTTAGTTTGTTTTAATGAAGTTTTTTAGTATGTTTTTAAATTAATTTTGTCTACTTCAATTTAATTTATTTCAGTTTAGTTTGGTTTAATTTAGTTTAGTTTAATGAAATTTAGTTCGTTTAGTTTAGTTTCATTTAGATTAGTTTAATGAATTTTAGTTTAGTTTAATGAAATTAAATATAGTTTAATTAATTTTTGTTTAGTTTAATTTATTTTAATTTAGTTTAGTTTAATGAAGTTTAGTTTAGATTTAGCTAGTTTAGTTCAATGAAGTTTAGCTTCTTCTTCTTCTTCTTCTACCTTTTAGCTCCCAGTAGAGCATAGGTCTTCAACAAACACTTTCCAAGTCGTTCTGTTTTTCGCAATTCTTTTAAGTTCATTCCATGTCTTCCCCATCATCTTCATCTCATCTTCGATCTGTCTTCTCCAAGAATTCCTTGGTCTTCCTCTTTGTCTTTTCCCCTGGGGATTCCAAAAAAGGGCCTGTTGTGTAATACTCTCAGTTGGCTTCCGTAGTGTGTGTCCTATCCATCGCCATCGTCTACGCTGTATCTCTTTATCCACTGGTATTTGACTGGTACATTTCCATAATTCCACGTTAGTGACTTTGTCCTGCCATTTCCATCCCTTTATTCTGCGTAAGCATCCATTAATGAAAGTCTGTACCTTCGTGATTGTCAATTTTGTTATTCTCCATGTTTCACAGCCATATAATAGGACCGACTTAACATTTGAGTTGAAAATTTTTATTTTTGTATTTAACCTAATTTCTTTGGATTTCCATATGTTTCCCTGTGCAATGAAAGCTCCTCTTGCTTTTGATATCCTTATTTTGGTATCATTTTCTGTTCCTCCCTCTTTATCTATATTACTGCCCAGATATATGTAAGATTGTACGTCTAGTAGAGGTATTTCTCCTAGTTTTATTTGGTTATTGCCAACTGCATTAATTCTCGTAATGTTGGTCTTATCTCTATTAATCTTTAGTCCACACTGTTGTGATCTCTCATCTAATATACTCATTTTATCATGCATTTGTTGATGGCTGTGTGATAGGAGAGCTATGTCATCAGCAAAGTCTAAATCATCAAGTTGTTTGGTCAGTGACCGCTGGATTCCATTTCTGTTGCTTTGAGTTATTTTCATAATCCAATCTATGGCCAATAGAAAGAGAAATGGGGACAGAAGGCATCCTTGCCGTACTCCTGTTCTTATTTCAAATGCTTCTGTAAGCTGTCCTTCATGCACCACAATACATTTTGTTCCTTCATACATTGTTTTTATCAGGTTAATAAACTTTATGGGGATTCCGTAATGACTCAGCAACTTCCAAAGCATTCCTGTCTAAATTATCAAATGCCTTTTCGTAATCTATGAATCCAATATAAAGTGGGGACTGTAGTTCTAAACTTTGTTCAACTATTATGCGTATAGTAGTTATTTGATCAGTGCATGATCTGTTCTTCCTAAAACTTGCTTGTTCATCTCTCAAGTGTTTCTCTATAGCCTCCTTTAGTCTCTCCAGAATGATTCTGCCTAATATTTTTCCTGGCACTGATAATAGCATAATTCCCCTATAATTCATGACATGATCTATTGGATAAAATTTGGAGAGGGAAGAAATACCTAAAGACTGGAGAGAAGGTTATATGATCAAACTACCAAAGAAAGGAAGTTTACAGGAGTGCACAAATTATAGGGGAATTTTAGTTTAGTTAATTTAATTTAATTAATTTCATAATTTGTGTTTAGTTTAATTTAATTTTGGCTTATTTTAGTTTAGTTTTATGGAGTTTAGTTTAATATATTTTAGTTTAATTCAGTTTAGTTTAGTCGACGGATCATTCTCCTTGTACATTGAGCATGCTTAGAAGTGCTCAGATCTCCTCCCCAGTATGTTCCTCAGCATGTGGAGATTGACGACTCCAGTTCTGTGTTGACTTGTTATTCTTCTGTGTCTCCCCGCTAGCGAGCTTCTCTGGCATCTCCGATTTTGATCTGACGTTTGCGAATTCCGAATATGGTTGTAGGTTCATCATTGATTGGTTAGAGTCACAAGACTACATCCACGCCAGTAAACTGAGTGATTCGATGAGCATGATTAAAAAAAGTGGAGGTGGGCTCTGTACGTATGCAATGGTTAGAGTCATTGCAGAAATTAATACGTAAGGTCACCTTTGTCTATATCCTTGGACATGCGAAGTACCGGGAAATGAAAGAGCGGACAGGTTGGCTAGCTGCGCTGTCGTTAAAGATGGCCAACAAATGGATTGGGCGGACATCATCAATGCCCTCCGAGACGTGGAAAGAGCACAGGACTTCGACAAACACAGATCCACGTCACTTCTTCGGATGATGGAAATGGGAGTTAAGATGGACACAGCCAGAAATGAGAAACTTAGTGGCCGTGTAAGAAGACTTATCAACCAACACAGAAATGGAGTCGTCAGTCGCTGGATACTGCGGGACATGCTGGGGAAGGGATCTGAGCACATATGGACATGTTCGGAGTGTAATGATGATGACCCGCAAATAACTAAATAACTCATCATTGATAATTATTAGCTCGCACTATCTCTCTGAGTGTTGCCAGAATGACAGTCAGGTCCATGCATGTTCACCATCTACGACAGCTGTTCCATCCAGACTGTCAGCTCGTTCGTTTCTCCTCATGCCGGAGTGTCCAGGGACGAACATGAACCAGAAGATGAAGAAGAATGAATAAGAAGGGGAAGAAGAAGCAAAAGAAATATTCGTATTTGATTACCTTCGACATATATGATGGGCCACATGGCTAATGGTGTCTATAGTCATTTTTTACTACGGCACAGCGTATTTCCCCAAAAGAGATCTGATGAATAAGAAAGCGCCTTATTATCCCCACATTCAACTTATGTGTCCACATCATAACAGGTGACAACTCGTGAGTAAAACGCACTCGCTCTCAGGCTCAATGCACGAAGCTCCTGCTCGTGGGACTCGGAAAACGAGCGTATTTCAATATCCCTCGAGCCGTCCTCGTGTTGGATAGATTGATGTTGTGTCTTCCCCGTATCTGTTGGATAGCCACGATGTGTGTATTTGTGTGTTTATTTCAAAACCATCGCCGGCAGATATCCACGGATGAAGGTGGTCTTTTTTCGCCATTGGGACGTTAAATGGATTTATCCACGCACGTGGGGTGATAACTCTGTTTTGAAGCAGCCAAAACGGCGCGAAATTATTCATGGGGAAAACCCCACAGGGGCATATTACTTTCCCGTTTCCGTTTCACTCCCCTAGTTTATGACGACACGGAAATTATAATTCCAAAAACGACGGAGAAAACGCCCGAAAGATCTGCAAGGAAGGACGAGTGCTAAACGAGGGCGTAGAGACAGACCGAGTTAAAGGTTCCAATCTCCTCCCACTTCAAAGGGAAAATGACAAATTACCATAAATATCGCTTTGAGAACGGTTTTGAAAACAATAATAGCACGTCTGGAAGTTTCATACTTTCAATTTTGATTTCATGGTTTTCTTGTAAATGGTTTACCATGTTTGTGTGTCCATGTTTATAACTGGAGTTTATTATTACTAGCTAATCCACTTTCTGTTGTTAATGGTTGTCATTTTGCTTTGTTGGGCGTTGCATTTTCGCTTGTCACAGTTTCTTGTGCAAGTTAATTTGTCTTAAGGTTTAATTAGCTTTAAGGTCAAAGGTTGAAACCGTATGCTAGAAGCTGCGCTGGGATATAGTCGGTGATTATGTCAAAGACTGTTGTTAGGGTTAGGTCTTTTTAATTAGTCTAAGTCTTCTTTCTTAAAGATCTAAGTCTATTGTTAAGGATAAGTCTGTTGTTAAGGATAAGTCTGTTGTTAAGGATAAGTCTGTTGTTAAGGATAGGTCTGTTGTTAAGGATAAGTCTGTTGTTAAGGATAAGTCTATTGTTAAGGATAAGTCTGTTGTTAAGGATAAGTCTGTTATTAAGGATAAGTCTGTTGTTGGGGGTAAGCCTGTTTGTTGTTAAGGATAAGTCTGTTGTTAAGGATAAGCCTGTTTATTGTTAAGGATAAGTCTGTTGTTAAGGATAAGCCTGTTGTTAAGGATAAGCCTGTCTGTTGTTAAGGATAAGCTTGTCTGTTGTTAAGGATAAGCCTGTTTGTTGTTAAGGATAAGTCTGTTGTTAAGGATAAGTCTGTTGTTAAAGATAAGTCTATTGTTAGGGATAAGTTTGTTGTTAAATATAAGCCTGTTGTTAAGGATAAGTCTGTTGTTAAGGATAAGTCTGTTATTAAGGATAAGTCTGTTGTTGGGGGTAAATCTGTTTTACTGGTATTTTATTTATTTTTTGCGTTCGCCAGCTTTTACCTCTAACGAAGTCCCTAGAGACTAGGAACTGAATATTGCACGTTAATCCGTTTTTCCCTGACATCCGTGTGTGCAGAGGTACCTCGCCGCACAGGCAGATAACTGATATCTTCGGAGGTACTCATATTTTCCCGTCCATGAGTAATTGGACGTTTCAAGCCGGGCCTCGCTGCTGTGCCCAGGGATGGTTACCGCAGAGAGAAATCATAAATTAAAATCCCAACTGGTGCAGCCGGGATTGAACCCACAGCCTCACTGTCTCGAGGCCAGCGAGTCCCTGGTTTCACTGGTATAATTGTGGTATAAAGCAACTCTATTGTATAGAAATGGGATCGGGTCTATCCAGAGTCCTTGGTCGCATAATCAGATGTATCTACGATCAACACTTTACAAGATCAGTCAGTCTGTACACGCTCCGAGAAATGCTGGGACTGGCGGTGGAGCGGATATGGGGATGCTCCGACTACAATGAAACTGATTCCATGAACAGAATAGAGTGGTCTGGTATAAAGCTTAAGATATCTCGGTCTGTGAGCTATCGAATCTATTCCTGGGGCAGAAACGATGCCTATGCCTCCAGAACTTAAAGGCACCTTATCTGACATTGCCACAACAGATAGAGAATAGATAACTTCCCGTCAATATGGCGGATAGGCGGCAAAAACAATTGAGGCATAGTCTGAAAAATGTTCCTTGTTGCAGTTTCCTCAACTTACCAAGTCCGGCTTGATGCCGGAGCTACTGAGTTTAGTGCTCTGTGCACACCGTGAGCTGTGTGTTTCATTCTGATTGTGTTTCGATATTCCGATTGCTTAAGATGAATGATGATATCGTATTAAATAGGACAGTTCAGCTGTGTTTACTTTCGGTGTCGCTTGGCCTTATGTCATTTGGCGTGTGCTGTAGCTGCTATGATGGGGACTGCAGCTGCCTCTCTTTGTTTAGATTCTTCAATGAGATAAGATGTTCATTTGAATGATTCCACTAACACGGGCGGTTGAGCAATTATTGATTTTAATTGGTTTGCAGTGATACCTGGGCCTTTGATTAACTACAATTACTACTGCAACTACTATAGAGGATGCAGAGAACACAGAAGTGAATGTTCTCATTTGTTAAAACTGTAGAGATTTGGACGTGCTAGTATACAGAGATTATTTTAGGATCCATAAGGGGCATGCCTGGAATAACAATCGGAGGTCATAATATAAATAATCTAAGGTATGCTGATGATACAGTCTTAATCGCTAAGAGTGAAAATGAGTTACAAGAAATGTTAGACATTATAGTGAAGGAAAGCAAAAATAAAGGACTCAGCGTTAATAGCAGAAAGACAGAGGTTATGGTAACAAGAAAGATAAAGACATCACAGCAAAGCACAATAAAGACAAGAGGAACAACATTAAAATAGGTAAATGAATTTAAATATCTGGGAACAAGGTTAACTTCAGACGGAAGATGTACAACAGCGGTGAGATGCAGAATGGCTCAATCAAAAGCAGCTTTCCAAAAAATGAGGAAGATACTATGCAATCTATTTTAGACAATAGAAAGAAGAAAAAGAGTTCTTAAATGTTATGTAGAGCCATTCTTATATATGGATGTGAATCATGCACAATAGGACAACAGACAAGGAAATCACTGGAGTCTGTAGAAATGTGATTTTACGGAAGAATGTTGAGAATACCATGGACAGCTAAGAAGAGTAATGAAAACGTTATGAAAGAGGCCAAAACAGAGAGCTAATTTCCAATATTAGGAAGAAACAATCATCATTTTTTGTCCATGTAATGAGAAGAGAACAGCAAAAATATATTGTAACAACTGGGAAAATTGATGGACAAATAGAGAGGGGAAGAGGGAAGGAAAGAGAAAAGATAACAGACCGCTTAAGAGAATGGCTTGGCAGAAGGTCAACAACAGAAATGATAAATAACTGTCGAGATCGAAAGTTGTGGAGAGACATGATCACCTACGCCTGCAGGCCTGGTACTTGATGATGATGAATCTACATAGATGGTTCTCTGGTACACCACCAATGGAATGCTGATGCATTCACTGCCCGATCCTATTTACGAGCATAGCGGCAAATACACAATGACCACCACTAGTTGGACAATGACAACATTGGCAGAGACTATGGGTTTAGATTGGCAGGAGAATCAAGTGTGTACTCAATGAACAAGCAAATGCTGTCACATACCAGCTTTCACCATTGCTAAGACATCCAAACATTTCTATGCCAGCTAGACAACAAATGATAAATAGCATTTTCATACCAACTTTGTGCTATGGAAGTCAAACATGGACACTTTCTAAATCACAATTAAGAAAGATAAATATATGTGAGATGCGATGCTTGAGAAAAGTAACAAACAACGCAAGAAGAGATAGAATACCAAATGAAAGCATAAGAAAAATGGTAGGAACAAAACCCTGCCAAGAATATATAGAACAACAACAACTTAAATGGTTTGGCCACCTGGTCAGAATGAATCCTCACCAATCACCATCAAGGGCATTCTTCTCGAGAATGCATGGAAAAAGACCAAGAGGAACCACAGAAGAAGCTGGATAGATGCAGTCATAGAGACATGTAACAACAAAGGAAAATCACTAATTCAGACAGTTCGAGCAGCTCAAGAACGTCAATTGATATAAACCACGACACCTTTCAGGTATCAGTGAAAAGAGAAAAGAAGAAGAAAAAGAAGACTCAATGAACAAGATCCGCGAGGTGGAGTCAGGCCTGTTGAGTTATTGAGTTTTTTTCAGTTATTGAGTTATCGAGTTATTGTGTTATTGAGTTTTTGAGTTATTGAGTTTTTGAATTATTGAGTTTTTGAGTTTTTGAGTTATTGAGTTTTTGAGTTATTAGCGGGTCATCATCATTGCACTTCGAACATGTCCATAGGTGCTCAGATCTCCTCCTCAGCAATTCCCTCAGTGTCCAGCGACTGACGACTCCAGTTCTGTGTTGGTTGATAAGTCTTCTTACACGGCCACCAAGTTTCTCATTTCTGGCTGTGCCCCTCTTAACTCCCATCTCTTTCATCCGAAGGAGTGACGTGGGCTAATGGTTGTCGAAGTCTTGTGTCCTTCCAATATCTCGGAGGGCATTGATGATTTCCGCCCGATCCATTGACTGACCGTCTGTAGCTACAGCACAGCTAGCCAACCTGTCCACTCTTTCATTTCCCCGAACTCCAGCATGTGCAGATTGCGCTTCCGGTGTGACCCAAGTTTCGTTGGCAAGGAAGTGTGTTTTCATTGTTGTTTGTTTCTAAATGAAGAAAATAAAAAAAAAAGCTCACTATGGTTATGGTTATGGTTATTTGGTTATGGAAGGTCACGGTATCACTGCAAACGAATTAAAATCCATAATTGCTCAACCGCCCGTGCCAGTGGAATCATCCGAATCACTATCTCATCTCCCAAACAAAGAAAGGTAGCTGTAGTCTCCATCATAGCAGTCTCGGCACACGCAAAAAGACATAAGGCGAAACCGCACAGAAAGTGAACACAGCCAACTGTTCCCGGTCATACATCGTAAACAATTGGAATATCGAAAAACGATCAAAACAAATGAAACACACAGCACACGGTGTGCACAGAGCACTTAACTCAGTAGCTCCTGCTACAAGCCGGACTTGGAATATGAGGAAGCTGTAACAAGGAATACTTTTCATGCATAGCCTTCAATGGTTCCTGCCGCCAATCCACCATATTGACCGGAAGTTCACGTCATCCTGAAAATGATGATCGTCATATTTTTTTTTAAGTGCATAGCGCTTGATGATGTTAGGACATCGTTTTTGACTCCAACTTCGAACATATAAAACACAGTAAGTCGTCAGATTATCCCCGTCGCACATCAAACAACAGACCGTAAGATCAGCGTATGGCCGGTCTAGGGATATACGATCAGCCATTATGATGACGTAGCACACACAACAATGGCTGCCCCCATAGATTTCCGATTACTCCAGTGAATGCAGCCTACAACGAACGAAACACAGTGCAAATTCACTAAAGAGAAAAGAAACTTCGGCTGACTTGACGGAGCAGTCCCCATTAATGAGTGACAGACTGACTGACATGTGAATAACTGACGTCAAACAATTCCAACGACGAGCTCACCATGTATTCAGGTGCCGAAGAGCTTTTTGACTGAGGCTGGCCAGTCTATATCTATCTATCTATCTATCTATCTATCTATCTATCTATCTATCTATCTATCTATCTATCTATCTATCTATCTATCTATCTATCTATCTATCTATCTATCTATCTATCTATCTATCTATCTATCTATCTATCTATCTATCTATCTATCTATCTATCTATCTATCTATCTATCTATCTATCTATCTATCTATCTATCTATCTATCTATCTATCTATCTATCTATCTATCTATCTATCTATCTATCTATCTATCTATCTATCTATCTATCTATCTATCTATCTATCTATCTATCTATCTATCTATCTATCTATCTATCTATCTATCTATCTATCTATCTATCTATCTATCTATCTACCTACCTACCTACCTACCTACCTACCTGCCTGCCTGCCTGCCTGCCTGACTGCCTGCCTGCCTGCCTACCTACCTGCCTACCTACCTCCTACCTACCTACCTACTTACCTACCTATCTATCTATCTATCTATCTATCTATCTATCTATCTATCTATCTATCTATCTATCTATCTATCTATCTATCTATCTATCTATCTATCTATCTATCTATCTATCTATCTATCTATCTATCTATCTATCTATCTATCTATCTATCTATCTATCTATCTATCTATCTATCTATCTATCTATCTATCTATCTATCTATCTATCTATCTATCTATCTATCTATCTATCTATCTATCTATCTATCTATCTATCTATCTATCTATCTATCTATCTATCTATCTATCTATCTCTAAATCTCTATTCTTCAGACCACTCTTGAACATTTACTTCTAATCTTCAAGATCTCTGTCCCTCAACTTTATCTCCATCAGCATTCTTTCTGTCCACTTTCATCTCTCTCATTCTCTCTCCGTCATCTTTAAGCTGGGTCTCTCTCTCATTCTCTCTCCCTCATCTTTAAGCTGTGTCTCTCTCTCATTCTCTCTCCCTCATCTTTAAGCTGTGTCTCTCTCATTCTCTCTCCCTCATCTTTAAGCTGTCTCTCTCTCATTCTCTCTCCCTCATCGTTAAGCTGTGTCTCTCTCTCATTCTCTCTCCCTCATCTTTAAGCTGTGTCTCTCTCTCATTCTCTCTCCCTCATCTTTAAGCTGTGTCTCTCTCTCATTCTCTCTCCCTCATCTTTAAGCTGTATCTCTCTCTCATTCTCACTCCATCTTTAAGCGGTCTCTCTCTCTTATTCTCTCTCCCTCATCTTTAAGCTGGGTTTCTCTCTCATTCTCTCTCCCTCATCTTTAAGCTGGGTCTCTCTCTCATTCTCTCTCCCTCATCTTTAAGCTGTGTCTCTCTCATTCTCTCTCCTTCATCTTTAAGCTGTGTCTCTCTCTCATTCTCTCTCCCTCATCTTTAAGCTGTGTCTCTCTCTCATTCTCTCTCCCTCATCTTTAAGCTGTGTCTCTCTCTCATTCTCTCTCCCTCATCTTTAAGCTGGGTCTCTCTCTCATTCTCTCTCCCTCATCTTTAAGCTGGGTCTCTCTCTCATTCTCTCTCCCTCATCTTTAAGCTGTGTCTCTCTCATTCTCTCTCCCTCATCTTTAAGCTATTCTCTCTCCCTCATCTTTAAGCTGTGTCTCTCTCTCATTCTCTCTCCCTCATCTTTAAGCTGTGTCTCTCTCTCATTCTCTCTCCCTCATCTTTAAGCTGGGTCTCTCTCCTCTGCCAGAAATAACAATAAATTGTCTCGTATTATCGGACAATCTCGCGAGAAGCTACAATTTCACACGCCAGAGATTGAGCCTTGGTCCAAGCACAGAACAGACCCCCCAGGACATGGCGTCAGGATGAGACAACTGCTAATAAACAAGACATCAATCCTCTAGTAAATGAATAAAATAATCTGAAATTATTTATAAATGTCTAAATATTCCTTCCTTCCGCCCTTAATTACTTCCTTTATTTCTCAATTCCTTCCTACCTTCGATCCTTCCTTCCTACACTTCTCAATTGCTCCTTCCTTCCTTCCTTCCTTCCTTCCTTCCTTCCTTCCTTCCTTCCTTCCTTCCTTCCTTCCTTCCTTCCTTCCTTCCTTCCTTCCTTCCTTCCTTCCTTCAATCCTTCCTTCAATCCTTCCTTCCTTCAATCCTTCAATCCTTCAATCCTTCAATCCTTCAATCCTTCCTTCAATCCTTCAATCCTTCCTTCCTTCCTTCCATTCTTTCTTCCTTCCATTCTTCCATCCTTCCTTCATTCCTTCCTTCCTTCCATCCATCCTTCCTTCCTTCCTTCATTCATTTCCCAATTTCTTCCTTCTTTCGATCCTTCCTTCCTTCCTCTAAGATTATCTAAATCTAAACGTTGAGCCTTTATTATTCCCTTACATTCCTAAATCTCCAACATATACTGAAGGGAGGTCAAAAAGTAATGCACACCAATTTTTTTCTCGGAAACTATTCGGGCAAAATGTGTGAAATTTTCACAGATTGTAACTGAACATCCCCTTTACACTACCTATTTGTCAACATAATCTCCGTCCAAGCGTATTGCCTTACGCCAACGCGAAACTAGGTCATGAATGCCTCGTTTGTACCAAGTTTTGTCCAGCTCGCGTAGCCATTTTTTAACTGCACGGATCACATCCTCATCATTGTCAAAGTGTTTCCCACGCAGGAATTTTTTGAGTGGTCCAAACAGATGGAAATCTGAGGGAGCCAGATCAGGGCTGTAAGGAGGATGGGGCAGTACAGTCCAACCAAATTTGTTGATTGCTTCCCGTGTTACCAGACTTGTGTGAGGGCGTGCATTGTCATGTTGAAGCAACAAATCTGCAGATGGCTTATTAGGCCGAACTCTGTCGAACCGATTTTTCAGTTTTGTCAGTGTATTGATGTAAGCTGTCGAGTTGATTGTCTCACCTCTTGTCATTACATCAACAAGAATCACACCATCAATGTCCCAGAAGACAGTGATCATCACCTTTCCGGCTGATGGAGATGCTTTGAATTTTTTTCTTTTTGGTGACTGCGGATGATGCCATTCCATTGACTGCATTTTTTGTTTCAGGCTCATAATAATGTGCCCACGTTTCGTCACCGGTAACAATTTTTGACAAAAACATTTCTCCTTCAACACCGAAACGCTCCAACAATTCAGAACAGAATGTTTTCCTTTGAACTCTGTGATCATTTGTTAGGCACCGAGGAACCCATCGAGCGCAAATCTTTGAATATCCGAGAGTTTTAAAAATTGCGATTGCACTGCCCTTGCTGACTGTAAGCTGCAATGCCAATTGCTGACTAGTGATACGCCTATCCTTACGAATAATGGCATCAGCCCGGTTTAACATGTCTGTGCTGGTAGCCGAGGCAACACGTCCAGAACGCTGTAAATCATGCAGCTCCACTCGTACACTTTCTGCAGCTTTAATTCTCTGAACCCAGCGACTAACTGTGCTCCTATCGACTGCAGAACATTTGTACACTGCACACAGTCGTTTATGAATGTTTGCCACAGTTTCTTTTTCCGCAACCAGAAATTCTATGACAATTCGCTGTTTGTAACGGACATTGTTGACAAGCTCCATTTTAACGGTTCATAGATTGCGTAATATTTATCAGAATGCTGTGCAATTTGGTGCACATAATTGGAACATGTCATATTCCAAGTGTGCAAAATTTCATATTCTTATCTTTATTATTAGCCGAGAAAAAAATTGGTGTGCATTACTTTTTGACCTCCCTACGTAGTTACTGACTGTCTGCTATTGCCTTACATTACTAAATCCCCAACATATAGGTACTGACTGTCTGCTATTGCCTTACATTCCTAAATCTCTAACATATAGGTACTGACTGTCTGCTATTGCCTTACATTCCTAAATCTCCAACATATAGGTACTGACTGTCTGCTATTGCCTTACATTCCTAAATCTCCAACATATAGTTACTGACTGTCTGCTATTGCCTTACATTCCTAAATCTCCAACATATAGTTACTGACTGTCTGCTATTGCCTTACATTCCTAAATCTCCAACATATTGTTACTGGTTGTCTGCTATTGCCTTACATTCCTAAATCTCCAACATATAGGTACTGACTGTCTGCTATTGCCTTACATTTCTAAATCTCCAACATATAGTTACTGACTGTCTGCTATTGCCTTACATTCCTAAATCTCCAACATATAGTTACTGACTGTCTGCTATTGCCTTACATTCCTAAATCTCCAACATATAGTTACTGACTGTCTGCTATTGCCTTACATTCCTAAATCTCCAACATATAGGTACTGACTGTCTGCTATTGCCTTACATTTCTAAATCTCCAACATATAGTTACTGACTGTCTGCTATTGCCTTACATTCCTAAATCTCCAACATATAGTTACTGACTGTCTGCTATTGCCTTACATTCCTAAATCTCCAACATATAGTTACTGAATGTCTGCTATTGCCTTACATTCCTAAATCTCCAACATACTGTTTCCATCTCCTTTAATGTGATTCCACACTAGTTTTACCGTGGTTATTGATGAGTTTATGTTGGTGTGTAATTGTATGCTGTTATGTAATGTTATTGTCCATGATTCGCATCCATATGTTGAGACTGGGTCAATATAAAATTTAAACACCTTATTTTTTGTTCCTATTGTCAAAAACGGATTGCATAGTATCTTCCCTATTTTTTGGAAAGCTGCTTTTGCCTGAGCCATTCTGCATCTCACCTCTGTTGTACATCTTCTGTCTGAAGTTAACATTGTTCCCAGATATTTAAATTCATTTACCTGTTTTAATATTGTTCCACTTCACTTTATTGTGCTTTGCGGTGATGTCTTTATCTTTGTTGTTACCATTAGTTCTGTCTGAGGCTGAGTCCTTTATTTTTGCTTTCCTTCACTATAATGTCTAACATTTCTTGCAACTCATTTTCACTCTTAGCGATTAAGACTGTATCATCAGCAAACCTTACATTTTTTTTATATTAAGACCTCCGATTGTTGTTCCAGGCATGCCCCTTATGGATCTTAAAATAATCTCACTATAAATATTAAAGAAATCTCGTGACAGCACACGACCTTTTCTAACACCCAGTTTTATTTGTTGAAACATTCTCAAATGATATCCAGTTCTTATGGCCGCTGTTTGTTGCCAGTACAGAAGTGTGGTTTTACAGAAGAATGTTGAGAATACCTTGTACAGCTAAGAAGAGTAATGAAAATGTTCTGAAAGAGGCTAAACCAAAAAGAGAGCTAATTTCCAATATTTTGAAGAAACAATCATCATTTTTTGGCCATGTAATGAGAAGAGAACAACTGAAATATATTGTAACAACAGTGAAAATTGAGGGACGACGAGATAGAGGGAAGCAAAGAGAAAAGATACCAGACAGCTTAAGAGAATGGCTTGGCAGAAGGTCAACAACAGAAATGATAAATAACTGTCGAGATCGAAAGTTGTGGACAGATATAATCACCTACGCCAGTAGGCATGGTACTTGATGATGATGATGATGTAACGTAATAGTTATATATTATTTTATGTTAATTCCCACTCCACTAAAGGAAAGAAGAACAATCTACCGCAATCTTGAAAAAAAAATAAAAAAAGAAACGAGAACCGAATACCCTCATCCCCGAGTCTCGCCCTGTAACTCGTTAAATAACGGACTGGAGCTGACATCCGGGTCACACACAACACCACCCTCAAACCAGAAACCGATAGGCGGTCACTTTCCATGCGCAACAATGTTACCAGAAGCCTGTATTAATATTCATCTATGCATCATAACGGAAAACTGTCAAAGTCCACAACCGGGCTGGAATCGGCCACTCGGGGAAATTCTAGCCCTCGAGGCTGTCTCGGATGGGATAAATCGGTCTCTAACGAAGACATACTCGTGTTCCGGCAGTCCTATTGGGCAACTGTAAGGTGTATTGTGTCGCGGGAGAGAGGTTTATTGTAAGAGTGATAGAAGCAGATAAAGAGAAGAGGAATTGAATTAGAGGTATAAAGAGGGGAATGTGGCTAGGAGGAGAACGAAAAGGAGAGCCATCATCATCGCGTGCCTTCTCCGCAACGAAGGTTGGCTACCATGGATCGCCATTCTACTCTTTTTCTTGCTTTGATGGTGCAGTCTGACATAGATTGAGTTGTCCATCTTTTGATGTTACTCGTCCATGTTAGTCTTGGTCTGCCTCTGCTTCTTCTACCTTGTATTTTTCCTTCCAATATTACTTTTAGTAGGCTGTTGTGTCTTTTAACATGCCCCAACAATTTCATTTGTCTTGTCTTAATTGTGTTTAGTAGTTAAAAGGAAAGTAGGGATGGATAAAAAATAAATAGAAATTATAGTGATTTGTGAAAGAAAAAGAAAGGTATAGGAATAGAGAGAGAAATATAGAGAAATTGAAACAAGGGAGTGATGGAGAAAAAGAGTAATAAAAAAGAGAGATAGAGAAAAGAGAGAGATGAAGGAAAAGAGAGAGAGATACAGAAAAAGGGGAACCACGATAGCTCAGTGGTTAGTGAACTGGACTATAGGGGACAAGAGGTAGGGTTTGATCCCATTCGACGGCTTCCGGTTCATCCAGCCTTTAATGGGTACCGGATTTTTATCTGGGAAAGTAAAGCATCACGGGCGTAATACCGACCACATTATACCAAAAATCATGTGCCGAAGGTCTGTAAAATGTATGGTCACTAACACCATATTCCCTATACGCCACTTGGCGTGACGGGGGTGCTTTACTTTACTTTACTTTACTTTACTTTACTTTACTTTACTTTACTTTACTTTATTTTACTTTACTTTACTTTACTTTACTTTACTTTTATCGAGAAAAAGAAAGACATAGAAAAAGAGAAGATAGAGGAAAAAGAGAGAAACAGAAAAATAAAAAGATAGAGTAAAAGAAAGTTAGAGAAAAAGAGAAGGATAATAAGAGAGAGAGAGAGAGAGAGAGAGAGAGAGAGGGGGGGGGGGAAATAGCGAGAAATAGAAAGAAAGAAAGAAAGAAAGAAAGGTAGATAGAAAGAGAGAAATACACAAAAAAGGGAAAGTTATAGAAAAAGAGAGTGAGATCACAGAGTCTGTCGTTGGACATGTTTTCGCTGTACTTATTTTTTATTGTTAACTAAGGTATCTTTAATGTGTTTCTGCCTTTAATGTGTATCTGACTTTAATGTGTTTCTGACTTTAATGTGTTTCTGACTTTAATGTGTATCTGACTTTAATGTGTTTCTGACTTTAATATGTATCTGACTTTAATGTGTTTCTGACTTTAATGTGTATCTGACTTTAATGTGTTTCTGACTTTAATGTGTATCTGACTTTAATGTGTTTCTGACTTTAATGTGTTTCTGACTTTAATGTGTATCTGACTTTAATGTGTTTCTGACTTTCATGTGTTTCTGATTTAATGTGTATCTGACTTTAATGTGTTTCTGCCTTTAATGTGTATCTGACTTTAATGTGTTTCTGACTTTGATGTGTTTCTGACTTTAATGTGTTTCTGACTTTAAGGTGTTTCTGACTTTAATGTGTATCTGACTTTAATGTGTATGTGACTTTAATGTGTTTCTGACTTTAATGTGTATCTGACTTTAATGTGTTTCTGACTTTAATGTGTATCTGACTTTAATGTGTATCTGACTTTAATGTGTATCTGACTTTAGTGTGTTTCTGACTTTAGTGTGTATCTGACTTTAATGTGTATCTGACTTTAGTGTGTATCTGACTTTAATGTGTATCTGACTTTAATGTGTTTCTGACTTTAATGTGTATCTGACTTTAATGTGTATCTGACTTTAATGTGTATCTGACTTTGATGTGTTTCTGACTTTAATGTGTATCTGAACTAATGTATTTAGAATGAACCAATTCTTGTCATTGTTTGCCAGATTGTTCATGATTGACAGCCATATGTTGTTATCGGGATACATGTCTCCTGTAGTTTTAATGGCGCTAAGAATATAAAATACACACAAACTAGTGTCGTCGAGTAATTTTAAATAAAATAGGGCAGGTAAACCCGGAGTACCATAAAGAAACGTTCTATCGGTGTCTGAAAACAGACCGAAAGGGTCATCATCAATGCACTCCGAACATGTCTATAGGTGCTCAGATTCCCTCCTCAGTTATTGAGTTATTTGCGGGTCATCATCATTGCACTCCGAACATGTCCATAGGTGCTCAGATCCCCTCCTCAGCAAGTCCTGCAGTGTCCAGCGACTGACGACTCCAGTTCTGTGTTGGTTGATAAGTCTTCTTACACGCCCACTTGGATTGTCGTTTCTGGCTGTGTTCATTTTAACACACACTTCTTTAATCCGAAGGAACAAGTTATCATTATACGTCTCAGAACAGGACGCAATCAACTCCATAGTCACATGTATACAAAATTCAACATCGGCAACTCAACCACATGTACAGGCGCCCCACACTGCTGGAAACATAGGTAAAGGTAAAGGTAAAGTACGAGACTTGAACCGGCGTCTTTGCACGTGAGTTTCCACCCATATGTGCTCGGCCGCCTATCCAGAAATGTTCGGAGATTTCTGTATAGTGTCGCCTCAAGCATCGAAACTCAGATGCGAAGCAACATTCCTCACCTTCCCAGGGTAATACCCTGCAACCCATTTCTGACAACGGCTGGGTCGACCGTGGGGGTATTTTTTACTTTCCAACCACGAGTACAACTCACACTGCTCCCAGCGGGAATCGAACTCGGGTTGTCCGAACGTCGGTAGTCCAGTCGGGTGGTTTTCCCAACTAGGCTACCGAGGCCCCCAGTCGGGTGGTTTTCCCAACTAGGCTACCGAGCCCCCCCCCCCCCAGTCGGGTGGTTTTCCCAACTAGGCTACCAAGGCCCCCAGTTGGGTGGTTTTCCCAACTCGGCTACCGAGGCCCCCCAGTCGGGTGGTTTTCCCAACTCGGCTACTGAGCCCCCCCACCCCCAGTCGGGTGGTTTTCCCAACTAGGCTACCGAGGCCCCCTGCTGGAAACATACTCCAAGACAGTACTAATTATAGCAGATTGAGAAAAAATCTATTGGCCCATAGATAAAACACTACAGAAAAAAAAAAACTATGTGAGTCCATGGAGGACTCGGTAGCCTGGTAAGGAAAACCACCCGACTGGGCTACCGACGTTCGGACAACCCGTGTTCGATTCCCGCTGGAAGCGGTGTGAATACTCCTGATTGGAAAAAAAAAAATTTTCCCGCGGTCGACCCAGCCGCTGACAGAAATGGGTAGCGGGGTAGTAATCTGGGAAGTTAATGAATGCCCCCTCGCATCGTGAGTTTCGATGCTTGAAGCGACACTATCCAGAAGTCCCCGAACAGTTCTGGATAGGCGGCCGAGCAGATATGGGTGGAAAACTCCTGTGCGGAAGACACCGGTTCAAGTCTCGTACTTTACCTTGACTTTTGTGAGTCTCCGTGAGACCTACAAAAAACAAACAAACAAACAAAAAACAGTAAAATTTATACATAAAAGGACATTGGAGATAAATGCAAAACTTCATGCGAACGGAAGACGAATAACATAACACACATCTTTATAATCAGTAAATTATGTATTAAATTTAAATAATGTATGCAGCCATTTGATTCCTTTGTCAACACGGGATTCTGTTACGTCACTTTGTAGCTCACTAAAATCAACGAGTCTGCCATATTTTCAACAACATGAAAATGGTCGGGTGTAACATACACTTCTACAAGTTATCGGCGACAGCTTTACACAATTAAATAAACAAAACATAATCATGATGTTTCGGCCTACATATGGCTTCTTCAGAAAACGAAAACAACACAACCAGAGATTCGATATCTTGGTATCTTCGTGATATCTATTAATATTCAAAGATGTATTCACCTCTTGCATATATGACTGTATGTAAATATTCATTGAAAACGAGTTGGGATAAACATAAGAGTTCGGTTCTCTTTCCGTCTGGTTTCCTTTTGTTTAATTTGAACGTTGGTGTTTAATTTCTCTAGATAATAGTTAAAGGGGGCAGCTTGAATATATTGTGACAACTGGGGAAGTTGAGGGAAGAAGATATAGAGGAAAGCAAAAAGAAAATAAACCAGACAGCTTAAGAGAATGCCTTGGCAGAAGCTCAACAACAAAAATGATAAATAACTGTTGAGATCGAAAGTTGTGTAGAGACGTGATCACCTACCCCAGCAGGTGTGGTACTTAATGATAATGATAATGAAGATGTCAATATATGTCAACTTGCTGCTTATATTTCTTGCTCACATGCAGTGGCTTATATTTCTTCCTCACATGTAGTGGCTTACATTTCTTCCTCACACGGAGAGGCTTATATTTCTTCCTCACACGGAGAGGCTTATATTTCTTCCTCACATGTAGTGGCTTACATTTCTTCCTCACACGTACTGGCTTATATTTCTTCCTCACACGTAGAGGCTTATATTTCTTCCTTACATGTAGTGGCTTATATTTCTTTCTCACACTTAGTGGCTTATATTTTTTCTTCACAGGCAGTGGCTTATATTTCTTCCTCACACGTAGTGGCTTATATTTCTTCCTCACATGTAGTGGCTTATATTTCTTCCTCACATGTAATGGCTTATATTTCTTCCTCACACGCAGTGGCTTATATTTTTTCTTCACTTGCAGTGGCTTATATTTCTCCATCACACGCAGTGGCTTATATTTCTTCCTCACATGTAGTGGCTTATATTTCTTCCTCACATGTAATGGCTTATATTTCTTCCTCACACGCAGTGGCTTATATTTCTTCCTCACACGTAGTGGCTTATATTTCTTTCTCACATGCAGTGGCTTACATTTCTTCCTCACACGTAGTGGCTTATATTACTTCCTCACACGTAGTGGCTTATATTTCTCCATCACATGCAATGGCTTGTATTTCTTCCTCACACGTAGTGGCTTATATTTCTTCCTCACATGAGGTGGCTTATATTTCTTCCTCACACGTAGTGGCTTATATTTCTTCTTCACATGCAGTGGCTTATAATTTATTCATCACACGTAGTGGCTTATATTTCTTCCTCACATGTAAAAAAAAAAAAGTAAAGTACCCCCGTCACGCCAAGTGGCGTATAGGGAAATATGGTGTTAGTGACCCTATATTTTACAGACCTTCAGCACATGATTTTTGGGGTAATGTGGTCGGTATTACGCCCGTGCTGCTTTACTTTCCCAGAAAAAATCCGGTACCCATTTAAGGCTGGGTGAACCCGGAGCCGTCGGTTGGGATCGAACCCTACCCCTTGTCCGTAGTAGTCCAGTTCACTAACCACTGAGCTATCGCGGCTCCCACTAATTTTTAGGGAATTAGTAAAACCCAGGTGTCCTCGCCAGGGTACGAACCCCGGCTGTTGCCGTGGTAAGCCAACCGCCTATCGATTGCGCTAACCGGACACCCTTTCCTCACATGTAGTGGCTTATATTTCTTCTTCACACGTAGTGGTTTATATTTCTTCTTCACACGTAGTGGTTTATATTTCTTCTTCACACGTAGTGGCTTATATTTCTTCTTCACACGTAGTGGCTTATATTTCTTCTTCACACGTAGTGGTTTATATTTCTTCTTCACATGTAGTGGTTTATATTTCTTCCTCACATGTAGTGGTTTATATTTCTTCTTCACACGTAGTGGTTTATATTTCTTCCTAACAGGTAGTGGCTTATATTTCTTCTTCACATGCAGTGGCTTATAGTTCTTTCTAACACGTAGTGGCGTATATTTCTCCCTCACGAGTAATGGCTTATATTTCTTCCTCACACGTAGTGGATTATATTTCTTCCTCACACGTAGTGGTTTATATTTCTTCCTCACATGTAGTGGTTTATAATTCTTCCTCACACGTAGTGACTTATATTTCTTCCTCACACGTAGTGGCTTATATTTCTTCCTCACATGTAGTGGCTTATATTTCTTCCTCACACGTAGTGGCTTATATTTCTTCTTCATATGCAGTGGCTTATATTTCTTCCTCACATGCAGTGGCTTATATTTCTTCCTCACATGCAGTTTCTTATATTTCTTCCTCACATGCAGTGGCTTATATTTTTTCTCACACGTAGTGGCTTATATTTCTTCCTCACATGTAGTGGTTTTTATATTTTTTCCTTACATGTAGTGGCTTATATTTCTTCCTCACATGCAGTAGCTTATATTTCTTCCTCACACGTGGTGGCTTTTATTTCTTCCTTACATGTAGTGGTTTTTATTGCTTCCTCACATGTAGTGGTTTAAATTTCTTCCTCACATGTAGTGGTTTAAATTTCTTCCTCACATGCAGTGTCTTATATTTCTTCCTCACATGCAGTGTCTTATATTTCTTCCTCACATGCAGGGGCTTATATTTCTTTCTCACGCTTATTGGGTTATATTTCTTCCTCACAGGCAGTGGCTTATATTTCTTCCTCACATGTAGTGGATTATATTTCTTCTTCACACGTAGTGGTTTATATTTCTTCCTAACACGTAGTGGCTTATATCTCTTCTTCACATGCAGTGGCTTATAGTTCTTTCTAACACGTAGTGGCGTATATTTCTCCCTCACGAGTAATGGCTTATATTTCTTCTTCACATGCAGTGGCTTATATTTCTTCCGACCAAAATGGCAGCTTATTTATATTCGAGCTATGGACTAAGCAATGTTTACATTGAACAACACGAGATATGATATTGCTGCGAGTTGGCAGATTTTTGAAAATGTTTTCAGGGGTTTGAACATAAATGTTTGTTCACAGTTCGTTAACCTTCGCTGTAGACAAAGTCGTTAATTCGTTTCTGACGTTTGGGACGTTGGTAGCTAAGGACCTAACTTGTGCAAACGGATGGCATTGGCAAGGATCATTTTGAATCTATGAAGTGGGCTCATTGTGTGTTTAACTCAAAAGCATATGTGCTTTTTAACCAAAGACCTTTTTTTGGGGGACTCAATGAAGATATCCCCGATGGAAGAATAAACTGTACTATTAGTCCCATAAATGATTCGCTTCCAGAGGTTTATGATGTAAACAAAGCAGTTTTGTCATTGCAAGTGAATAATGTCCACACCTATAATTGGTCAGGATTGTGTAGCAGCAGCAGCTTTATAGCGAACACAGAAAACATCAAAGGATTGTGCTGTTCTGAAACAGCTATGCCATGCTACCCTAGAATTGCCTTTAATGGAATTACTGTGACCACAAACCACTCTCCATGTGTGTGCCACATATTTACACCCCAGAAAAAAAAAACTGAATATAACAACATCATGTGCCGTCTGTGATATTAATGACCACAGACCAGGAGCCTCCAGTATGATTGATACAACTGTTGCACCAAGCATTTCATCAGCAGAGCCATATCTATGGAATGTTAATCTGACATTGTTCTTGAATGATGTCCAAGATAATGAGACATCAGAATCGTGTGGCGGCAGCTACAAGAAGGGAGCGGAGAACATCAAGTTCTGCTGCTATAAAGGAGACTTGCCTTGCTATCCCAGAATTGCCTTAAATGGGATCACTGTAGTTGAAAACTTCTCCTCTTGTGTAAACTACACATTCACATCTAAGAGTGAATCAGTGAAGGTCACAAAATCATATTCTCTCTGTGGTTTTACTAACTACAGGTCATGTGGCTTCTGTTGGATTGGAAATGATAACTTACCACCACTGTGTGTCTATATGTTTGGAATTGGAGTCATCAATGACGGCCTAACATCATCAAGTGCTATGACGATCATCATTTTCGGGAGGACGTGAACTCCCATGGTATATGGTGGATAGGCGGCAGGAACCATTGAAGGCTATGTCTGAAAAGTGTTCCTTCTTGCAGTTTCCTCATATTCCAAGTCCGGCTTGTTGCAGGAGCTACTGAGTTAAGTGCTCTGTGCACACCGAGAGCTGTGTGTCTCATCCGTTTTGATCCTGCTTCGATATCCCGCTTGTTTACGATGAGTGATGATATCGTATGACAGGGAACAGTTGGCTGTGTTCACTTTCTGCGCGATTTCGCCTTATGTCTTTTGGCGTGTGCTGAGACTGCTACGATGGGGACTACAGTTACCTTTCTTTGTTTGGGAGATGAGATAGTAGTTCGGATGATTCCACGGGCACGGGCGGTTGAGCAATTATGGATTTTGATTCGTTTGCTGTGAAACCGAGGCCTTCCATAACCAATAACCAATATTTCTTCCTCACACGTTGTGGCTTTTATTTCTTCCTCACACGTAGTGGTTTATATTTCTTCCTCACATGTAGTGGTTTATAATTCTTCCTCACACGTAGTGACTTATATTTCTTCCTCACACGTAGTGACTTATATTTCTTCCTCACATGTAGTGGCTTATATTTCTTCCTCACACGTAGTGGCTTATATTTCTTCTTCATATGCAGTGGCTTATATTTCTTCCTCACACGCAGTGGCTTATATTTCTTCCTCACATGCAGTGGCTTATATTTTTTTCTCACACTTAGTGGCTTATATTTCTTCCTCACATGTAGTGGTTTTTATATTTTTTCCTTACATTTAGTGGTTTATATTTCTTCCTCACATGCAGTGGCTTAAATTTCTTACTCACACGTAATGGCTTATATTTCTTCCTCACATGCAGTGTCTTATATTTCTTCCTCACATGCAGGGGCTTATATTTCTTTCTCACGCTTAGTGGGTTATATTTCTTCCACACAGGCAGTGTCTTATATTTCTTCCTCACATGCAGTGTCTTATATTTCTTCCTCACATGCAGTAGCTTATATTTCTTCCTCACACGTGGTGGCTTTTATTTCTTCCTTACATGTAGTGGTTTTTATTGCTTCCTTACATGTAGTGGTTTAAATTTCTTCCTCACACGCAGTGGCTTATGTTTCTTCCTCACATGCAGTTTCTTATATTTCTTCCTCACATGCAGTGGCTTATATTTTTTTCTCACACTTAGTGGCTTATATTTCTTCCTCACATGTAGTGGTTTTTATATTTTTTCCTTACATTTAGTGGTTTATATTTCTTCCTCACATGCAGAGGCTTAAATTTCTTACTCACACGTAATGGCTTATATTTCTTCCTCACATGCAGTGTCTTATATTTCTTCCTCACATGCAGGGGCTTATATTTCTTTCTCACGCTTAGTGGGTTATATTTCTTCCACACAGGCAGTGTCTTATATTTCTTCCTCACACGCAGTGTCTTATATTTCTTCCTCACATGCAGTAGCTTATATTTCTTCCTCACACGTGGTGGCTTTTATTTCTTCCTTACATGTAGTGGTTTTTATTGCTTCCTTACATGTAGTGGTTTAAATTTCTTCCTCACACGCAGTGGCTTATATTTCTTCCTCACATGCAGTGTCTTATATTTCTTCCTCACATGCAGGGGCTTATATTTCTTTCTCACGCTTAGTGGGTTATATTTCTTGCACACAGGCAGTGGCTTATATTTCTTCCTCACACGTAGTGGCTTTTATTTCTTCCTCACACGTAGTGGCTTATATTTCTTCCTTGCATGCAGTGGAGTATATTTCTTCCTCACATGTAGTGGCTTATATTTCTTTCTCACACGTAGTGGCTTATATTTCTTCCTCACATGCAGTGGCATATACTTCTTCCTCACATGCAGTGGTTTATATTTCTTACTCACATGTAGTGGCTTATATTTCTTCCTCACATGCAGGTGTTTATATTTCTTCCTCACATGCAGTGGTTTATATTTCTTCCTCACACGTAGTGGTTTATATTTCTTCCTCACATGCAATGGGTTCTATTTCTTCCTCACATGCAGTGACTTATATTTCTTCCTCACCTGCAGTGTGTTCTATTTCTTCCTCACATGCAGTGACTTTTATTTCTTCCTCACATGCAGTGACTTTTATTTCTTCCTCACATGCAGTGACTTTTATTTCTTCCTCACATGCAGTGACTTTTATTTCTTCCTCACATACAGTGACTTGCATTTCTTCCTCACATGCAGTGACTTTCATTTCTTCCTCACATGCAGTGACTTTTATTTCTTCCTCACATGCAGTGACTTTTATTTCTTCCTCACATGCAGTGACTTTTATTTCTTCCTCACATGCAGTGACTTGCATTTCTTCCTCACCTGCAGTGTGTTCTATTTCTTCATCACCTGCAGTGTGTTCTATTTCTTCCTCACCTGCAATGGGTTCTATTTCTTCCTCACATGCAGTGGGTTCTATTTCTTCCTCACATGCAATGGGTTCTATTTCTTCCTCACATGCAGTGGGTTCTATTTCTTCCTCACATGCAGTGGGTTCTATTTCTTCCTCACCTGCAGTGGGTTCTATTTCTTCCTCACCTGCAGTGGGTTCTATTTCTTCCTCACCTGCAGTGGGTTCTATTTCTTCCTCACATGCAATGGGTTCTATTTCTTCCTCACATGCAATGGGTTCTATTTCTTCCTCACATGCAATGACTTATATTTCTTTCGCATATGTAGTGACTTATATTTCTTCCTCACATGCAATGTGTTCTATTTCTTCCTCACATGCAGTGACTTATATTTCTTTCGCATATGCAATGGGTTCTATTTCTTCCTCACATGCAATGGGTTCTATTTCTTCCTCACATGCAATGGGTTCTATTTCTTCCTCATGCAGTGGTTCTTATAGTATCCAAAGTTTGACAGGAGCGCGGCGTCGAACATGTGTCGCCTGTCTACTCATCATTAGGTAGCGTACTCTCTGTAGAACGTTGTATTCACCGCAAGCCGTCAAGAATCTCTGTCTATCTCTCTCTCTCTCTCTATCTCTCTCTCTATCTGTCTCTATCTCTCTCTCGCTCTCTCTCTCTCTATCTGTCTCTATCTCTCTCTCGCTCTCTCTCTCTCTATCTGTCTCTATCTCTCTCTCGCTCTCTCTCTCTCTATCTGTCTCTATCTCTCTCTCTCTCTCTCTCTCTCTCTAGACAAATCTCCATAGAACGTTGTATTCACCGCAAGCCGTCAGAAAGAATCTCTGTCTATCTCTCTCTCTCTCTATCTAGCTTTCTTTCTCTCTCTCTCTCTCTCTCTCTCTCTCTATATATATATATATATATATATATATATATATATATATATATATAAGATACTTGATGTCCAGGTGTCGTAGCGCGGTAAACAGTCAGCAATGGAATTGATACGATTCACTGTGGTCAGAAAATTCTGGTAGGACATAATCGCCTATACCAACCGGTATGGCACATGATGGTGATACAATACCATGGGCGACTATATAGCAAATGAGGACGGTAGGTTCGCAACTTGAAGAGACAAGGTCATCTCATGAGGATCATGGTCCAAGTTTTTGGCCACGTGATTACCACTAAAGTCAGTCCTTCTTTGGCAGAGATTGGGGGAACCGATCGCCAGCCATCGAAGATAGAAGTTCGTATTAGATTAGTCAGAAGATTTACAGGCGAGAATGGGTAACATCTTGACGGCTGAAAACATCAGGGTCCAGACAGTAGATTGGATAGACTACAGTATAATATTGGAGCCATGATAACAGAGACGATTTCACTTAAGACAAAGTAAGAATATTAGAATTGACTGGTCCGTCTTGGGCAAGGTTAATAAATCCAGAGGTTCGTTAGTCTCAAGAATGCATTTGGGGACTGATTAATTTCGGCTCTCCAATGCACTTTTCTGCGTTAAATATCTGATGTTATGCTTAACAAATCTGCGTCGATGATGCGGTGTTGTACACACGGCAATATTCCGTTTTGACAATTCAAGGGTTGTGAATGCGACCTTCCACCGTCTAGAGTTGATAAGCGGTTTACGTAAACACATTGAGTGCTGTTTTAAGGCCGTTTGACGTTGGAATTGTTTGACGCAAATTATTTACATGTTACACCTCATTAATGTGGACTCTGCCAAGTCAACCTAAATTTCCAATTAACGGATTTTGCACCGTGTTTCGTATGTTGGTGGCTGCATTCACTAGAGTAGGCGGAAATATATGGGCGCAGCCAGTGTTGTGTGTGCAACGTCATCATAATGGCTCATCGTATATCCCTAGACTGGCCGTACGCTAATGTTGGCATTGCAAGATCCTACGGTCTGTTATTTGATTGGCAACGGGGATAATCCGACGACTGTATTGCATGTGTTCGGATTTGGCGTCAAAGACGATGTCCTAACATCATCAAGCGCTATAATTTTAAAAAAAATATGACGATCATCATTTTCGGGAGGACGTGAACTTCCGGTCAATATGGTGGATAGGCGACAGGGACCATTGAAGGCTATGTCAGAAAAGTGTTCCTTCTTGCAGTTTCCTCACATTCCAAGTCCGGCTTGTTGCATGAGCTACTGAGTTAAGTGCTCTGTGCACACCGTGAGCTGTGTGTTTCATTCGCTTTGATCATGTTTCGATATTCCGATTGCTTACGAGGAAGGATGATATCGTATGATAAAGAATAGTTGGTTGTGTTCACTTTCTGTGCGGTTTCGCCTTATGTCATTTGGCGTGTGCTGAGACTGCTATGATGGGGTCTACAGCTACCTTTCTTTGTTTGGGAGATGAGTTAGTAATTCGAATGATTCCACAGGCACGGGCGGTTGAGAAATTAAGAATTTTAATTCGTTTGCAGTGATGCTTGGCCCTTCCATAACCATACCTGTAACAACAGACTCAAGAAGTGGACAGGGGGAGCTTAATTAAGCGCCTGCGACCTGCGGTCGCAATACCAGGGCCGGCGCACCATCAGCTGGCCAAGATCTAGCAGTTCTACCTCCTCGTGGTCTCCCCTGGTAACAGTCTGCGTCAAAACAGACTGGCTAACAGAAGCTAGGATCGCCGTGTTCCCTGTAGTGGTGGCTGTTACTGATTGAGGACCCAGTATTGCAGTACCTCTGGGCTGGACTAGTGGTTTCCCAGTCTAGCCTGGGACAGACGACCTCCAACCTCCAGTAAGAGCCGGGAATGTCAAGAAAGCCATTACGACCCGCCACATCTTATGAGTCAAAGGGCAAACAAGCTCGTATCAACTCGTGGTAATCCGTCAACAACAACAACAACAACAACAACAACAACAACAACAACAACAACAACAACAACAACAACAAGTGGAAACTGATTAGCAATTGTAGAGAAGCAAAACTTACAAGAATGAGAGTAAGTAACGTGGTCTTATTGTACAGATCTTGCATTTACAGTCTCTGCATTGATGTTTGGCTACCATGGAGCGCCATTCCACTCTGTCTTGCTTTGATGGTGCAGGATGTCATAGATTGACTTGTCCATCTTTTGATGTTACTTGTCCATGTTAGTCTCTGTCTGCCACTGCCTCTTTTACCTTGTATTTTCTTTTCCAATATTACTTTTAGTAGACTGTTGTGTCTTTGAACATAGCCTAAAAATCGCATTTGTCTTGTGTTTGATTGTTTTTAGTAGTTATCTTTTCATTTTTAGTTGTTTTAAGACTTCATCATTTGTTTTCTTTTTTCTCCCATCCAATTCTGCCTATTCTTCTATATATCCACATTTCAAATGCTTCATTTTTTTTCTGTTCTGTTTTCTTGTCTAATGTCCATGTTTCTGCACCATACATGAACGTTGAGATGATATAACAATTTGCTGTTTTTACTTTTAGCCCTGGTGTTATTTGTTTAGATGTGAGTATATTTTTCCTAGCAATAAAATTACTTTTTGCCATTGTTTTCTTTTGTTTATTTCAGTTGTACATTTTCTATCACTGGTTATAGTATGTCGAAGGTAATTGTATCTCTGAATAGTCTCCAGGTCTATTCCTTCAACTTTGATTTGCACTTGTAGCTTTTGAGTATTATCTGTGTTTATGATCATAGTTTTAGTCCTTTTTGATATTCATGTCTAATCCATATTTTTTGTTTCATCACAGAATACATGAAGAAATAACTGATAACGTGGTTTGACCACGCGATAGAACAGAAAGATAAAGACACAGCACAACGAGCCATCAAACAACATTGCAAGAAAAGCAGATCCAAGGGTCCAATACGAAAAAGATGGATTTTATAGAATATTAGAAAGACTAGGAAACATAACAGCATGAGAGGCCAACAGAAGAACAAAAGACAAATTATATCTTCCCTGCGATGCTAAAAGGCAAATCATCACCATGTGCCATACCGGTTGGCGTGGACGATCATGTCCCTCCACAATCTTCTATCTACAGTGCATCGTTTCAGTTCTGTTGTTGACTGCTTTCCATGCCATGACACCAAGCTATCCAGTATTTTCTCTCTTTGTCGTCCGCGATCTCTCTTTCCTTTTATTTTGCCAGTTGTAACCAAGTATTCCAACTTTCCTCTTCTCATGATGTGCTCGAAAAATGTTGATTTTTTTTCTTTCTGATGTTTTTTTAGGAGCGTGCCCTTTTTGTGTTGGCCTCTTTGAGAACCTCCTCATTGGTCTTTTTAGCTGTCCAGGGAACTTTCAACATTCAAAAAGCAAATGATGAAGGATAATAATGAAGAAAATAAACTCATAATGGTGGTCTATATCTGTTACTGACAAGAATGACAGCTACTTCCCTCAGTCAAATCAGCAACCATCTGAAAACAAAACCCACTTCCGCTAGAGAGAAATAACAAGACACAGACATAACTACCTCCAACACAGTCACAGTAACCCCTTCCATAGTTTAACCTATAACCTTTGCCATTTTATTACGTGTTAATCAACGCCCGTGTTCCGTGTCTCGCAGCCATTTAAACATCACTTCTTGACCCGCCCGCACAGTACCTGCCAAGCGTCTAAAACGATAGCCCGAGTCGTGACGTAAGACTCCAGAAACGGCAGAGGGAAACCCAACTCTGAATCCAATCTTGATCGTCCGGTAACCGCACGTACACGCAAGCGTCACAGGGCATAAAACATGGCGTTCGTGGCATACTTACTTCCGACTTTTGTCATTTTCCGCTTTTAGAGGTTCGCCATTTCCGCGGGTGCTGTCCCTTAGCTTCTGCCCGTTCCATCCTGAAAGGGACATGAGTATTCTGGTCCTGATTTACGACCGAAGGTGATGATAGGAAGGGGTTACTGAGAATCGGGGGAAAATGGGGAACGGTTCCGACTTCGATTACAGGTAATGAAGTTGGTAACGATCAGTAACTGTGGTCTGGCTTAGATCTGACGTGAGTTGTGAGTATAGTCGATTTTTTGTTGGTTTTGTTTTCATGGTTTTATGTTCCAGTTTTTTTTGTTTTATTCTGTTTTTTGTTTTATGTTTTTTTGGGGTTAGAAGTTCCTAAAGGGAAAAGTCAAGGTAAAGTACGAGACTTCAACCGGCGTCTTAGCACGGGATTTTCACCCATCATATGTGCTCGTCGGCCTATCCAGAAGTGTTCGGAGACTTCTGGATAGTGTCGATTCAAGCATTGAAACTCACGATGCGAGGCGGAATTCCTTACCTTTCCCAGAGTACTACCCTGGTACCCATTTCTGCCAGTGGCTGGATTGACCGTGGGGGAATTTTTTTTTTTCCAACCACGAGCACAACTCACACTGCTTCCGGCGGAAATCGAACACAGGTTGTCCGAACGTCGGTGGTCCAGTCGGATGGGGTTCCCAACTAGAAGCTCCTTTTCATCATCATCACTGAGTGCCGTCTCTGCATCGCAGGTTGGCTACCGTGGAGCACCATTACACTCAGTCTCTTGCTTTCATGGTGCATAGGCTGCATGGTCCATCTTTTTATATTACTCGTCCATGTTAGTCTTGGTCTGCCTCTGCCTCTTTTACCTTGTATTTCCCCTCCAGGATTACATTTAGTAGGCAGCTGTCTTTTGACATGGCCCAAAAATCGCATTTGTCTTGCTTGAATTGTGTTTATTAGTTCTCTGTTCATTTTTAGTTGTTTTAAGACTTCATCTTTTGTTTTGTTTTCTTTCCATCCAATTCTACCTATTGTTCTATAGATCCACGTTTCAAAGGCTTCCATTTTCTGTTCTGTTCCTTTTAACGAATGTTCTAAATTGTTATGTTCTCTTTGTAGATGTTTTTTCTTGTAGTTCTTACTGTGAATGTTCTTTTTGTATTACTTTCTTTTTGGTTAAAAAAAAACAGAAGGATTTAAAGAAAACGGTCACAATATAAACAATTTGAGATATCCGGATGATACAGTCTTGATAGCAAAAACAGAGAATGAACTACAAGTAAAAAAAAAAAATAAATAAAAATAAAAAAAAAGTAAAGAGCCCCCGTCACGCCAAGTGACGAATAGGGAATATGGTGTTAGTGGTCAGATATTTTACAGACCTTCAGCACATGATTTTTGGGGTAATGTGGTCGGTATTACGCCCGTGCCGCTTTACTTTCCCAGAGAAAATGCGGTACACATTTAAGGCTGGGTAAACCTGGATCCCGTCGGTTGGGATTGAACCCTACCCCTTGTCCTTTGTAGTCCAGTTCACTAACCACTGTGCTATCGCGGCTCCTCATGAACTACATGAAATGATAGTAAAAGAAAACAACAAGAAAGGTCTCAGTCTGAAAATTAAGAAAACAGAATTGGTCATATCGAAGAAACAATCATCCCCATCATGCAGGATAAAAAATAAACAGGACAAATCTGAAACAAGTGCAACGCGTCAAATACTTGGGCACAATAATAACATCAGATGGAAGATGCAGCACAGAAATAAAAATCAGAATAGCTCAGGCCAAAATAGCATTTCAGAAAATGGTAAACGGCTTATGCAGCAAGTCTATGTCAATAGAAGTGAGAGAGAGAGAGTTCATCGGTGCTATATAGAGCCAATTCTGACTTATGGAAGCGAATCATGGACAGTAGACAAACAAATGAAAGAACGATTAGAGGCCACAGAGATGGGATGTCTCAGAAGAATGTTGAGAGAGTTCCCTGGACAGCTAAAAAGACCTATGAGGAAGTTCTCAAAGAGGCAAAAACAAAATGGGAGCTGCTAAGAAACATCAGAAAGAAACAATCAACATTTTTCGGGCACATCATGAGAAGAGGAAAGTTAGAATCCTTGATTACAACTGGCAAAAAATAAAAGGAAAGAGAGATCGTAGAGAACAAAGAGATAAAATACTAGATAGCTTGGTGTCATGGCATGGAAAATTGTCAACAACATAATTGATATGATGCACGATAGATAGAACATTGTGAAAGGACATGATCGCCTATGCTAACCGTATGGCACCTGCATTTTCCCATTAATTTGGTCTGCTGTGGGGTGGGGGGCGGGGGCGGAGAATAAAGGCCGCTTGTCCAGTGCAGTCGCCACAAAGTGTTCGTGTCTGAGTTTTTATTTCACCCCCGTTAGAAAAGAGTTCTTTTTTGCTTTTTCATTGTTTTTTTTTTTTTTAAATAAAATTTGAGGATAACTTGCAATATTGTTTGCGAGATTGTCCATAATTCGCATTCATAAATTGGTATCGAGACAACGCTACATTTTAGACCTGGGCTAAAATAAAGCTACAGCTTAGGGCCTCACAATCCAAAGGGGCTCAAAATTGTTTATCTTGTAATTAGACAGACCTGACCTCCCACAGAACGTTGCATTCACCACATCCCGTCTGAAAGAATTTATGTCTCTAGCCAGATCTCACACAGAACGTTGCATTCACTACATCCCGTCTGAAAGAATTTCTGTCTCTAGCCAGATCTCACACAGAACGTTGCATTCACTACATCCCGTCTGAAAGAATTTCTGTCACTAGCCAGATCTCACACAGAACGTTGCATTCACTACATCCCGTATGAAAGAATATCTGTCACTAGCCAGATCTCCCACAAAACGTTACATTCACCACAGCCCGTCTGAAAGAATCTCTGTCTCTAGCCAGATCTCCCACAGAACGTTACATTCACCACATCCCGTCTGAAAGAATCTCTGTCTCTAGCCAGATCTCCCACAGAACGTTACATTCACCACATCCCGTCTGAAAGAATCTCTGTCTCTAGCCAGATCTCCCACAGAACGTTACATTCACCACATCCCGTCTGAAAGAATATCTGTCTCTAGCCAGATCTCCCACAGAACGTTACATTCACCACATCCCGTCTGAAAGAATCTCTGTCTCTAGCCAGATCTCCCACAGAACGTTACATTCACCACATCCCGTCTGAAAGGATCTCTGTCACTAGCCAGATCTCCAGTTTCTTCCCTTGTCGTGTTCTAGGTGTCCTTGGTGTATTTAAACCACCTTCTTCTTGGTCTGCTCCTTATGCGTCGCCCATTAACCATACTATCCATTATGGTTCATTCCAGCCCGCTGTGTCTTTTGACGTGTTCATTGTATTGTATTTTCTTCTGTAGTATAGTGTTTATAAGCCAGTTCTTTTTAATGTTTAATTTTTTAAATGTCCTCATTGCTCTTTTTCATTTCCAAGGTATCTTAATGTTTTTTTTTCCTCTACTGCATTTTATTTTGTGCTGCATTCGAGATTGTCCATGATTCACGACAATATGTTGCAATCGGGAAGATGCAGGCCCTCAGTAATGTTAATTTTACTGCCGTGCTGGTATTGTACCACATGTTCTTCATGCCGTTTAATTTTTGTGTTGCTGTTGCTGGTCTTCTTTTGATCTCCTTCTGGCAGTCTCTTTTTGTTAGTGGCTACAGATCGAAGATTTTCATAGTTTGTGAGAAATGACTCCTGGCAGTTAAGAAAACGTTTTGGGTAAGAACTCAACAACGGAAATTATAATTAGCTATACAGATTAAAGGCGATGGTGCCGTGAGACATGATCACCTACGCCAGCAGGGGGGAATGGTACGTGTTAACGAGATTTCGCGAGAGATTTCAGCTAATGTACCTGTTAACACCTGCCGCAGTGAGACAGTAAACGAATACAGATGACGTATTCATCATGTTGCATGACAACGTCACAGACAAGCATCATGAAACGGCCCACCGCGCACATTTGGTGCGCAGCACGACATTACCAGATGTCAACAGTTTACGTCACGTTGTTAAGCGGACACTGGGATTACGTTTTATAGGACATCAACTGCGCATGCGCGGCTTAGATCGCAAAAACTGGCATCTGTTATTATCCCCCACCCCCACGCAATGCGAATGAAGCTGAACACACTATAACAGTGTCCCGCCACACAACATTTCTTCTACATTGGAAAAAAGATTACCGCTTTGATAAAAGGTTCTGAGCAGCAGCAGGAGATTTAACTTAATCCCTTCGCTACGTTCGTGTAGGATTAGAGATGAAGATAAAATTATTAAAAAAAAAAAAAAAAAAAGAAAGGAAGGAAAAAAACAACGTCGACAAATCAGATAAGGAATTAACATGTCGAAGGCAATATATTAGACCAGCATTATGTGCTTCTTGGGAGCCGCGATAGCTCAGTAGTTAGTGAACTGGACTACAAAGGACAAGAGATAGGGTTCGATCCCAACCGACGGCTTCCAGTTCATCCAGTCTTTAATGGGTACTGGATTTTTTTTCTGAGAATGTAAAGCAGCATGGGCGTAATACCGACCACATTAACCCCAAAATCATGTGCCAAAGGTCTGTAAAATTGATGGTCACCAACACCATATTCCCTATACGCCACTTGGCGTGACGGAGGTACTTTACTTTTTTTTATTCCGTGCTTCTTGAAGGAGGATTGCGGTCTTTGTTTCGTCAAGCTCTCGTGTGAGGTACGGGTTCGAGGCTGATCACAGGGCATCCACCCAATCTGTCTATAAGTTTGTCTGTCTGTCTATCTATATAGTTGTATTTATGTCTATATGTAGTATATTTATCTGTCTATTTGCCTAATCATAAATATATATATATATATATATATATATATATGTTTATTGTCTATGTACATTTGTCTGTCTGTCTATCTTTATACTCGTCTGTCTGTATGTATGTCTGTTTGTATGTCAATATATTTGTCTGGCTTAAGGTAAAGGTGAAGTATGGGACTTGAATCGGCGTCATAGCACGCGAGTTTTCACCCATATGTGCTCTTCCGGAAGTGTTCAGAGACTTCTGGATAGTGTCGCTACAAGCATCGAAACTCACGATATGAAATGGCAGTCCTCACCTTCTCAGAGTACTAGCCTGGTACCCATTTCTGCCAGCGGCTGGGTCGACCGTGGGGTATTTTTTTTCCAAACACGGGTACAACCCACACTGCTTCCAGCGGAAATCGGACATGGGTTGTCCGAACGTCGGTAGTCCAGTCGGGTAGTTGGGAGATATAATTTGCGGTCTTTTGCTCTTTAGTTCACCTCTGCTGCTGTTATGTTTCCTAGTGCTTCTAATATTTCATCGGCCCATCTTTTTCGTGGTCGACCCTTGGGTCTGGTGATCTCACAACGTTTGTTGAAGGCTCGTTGTGTTGTGTTTTGTTCTTTCTGCCTTGTCACGTGGCAAAACCATTTTATCTGTTGTTTCCTTATATATTCTATGGCGGGGGCTATTCCTAGCTTTTTTTCTCAGTTCTTCATTTCTGATCTTACCTCTCAGACTGTTTCCTGTCATTCGTCTAACACATTTCATCTCTGTAGAGGTTATTTTTCTTATTGGTCTTGCATCTATGGTCCAGGTCTGGCATTGGTAGCACAACGTTGGGATGAAGATTGTATTTTAGAGTGCTCGTTTTGCCTCCAGGGTTATTTCCTTGTTGGACAATAGTGATGATAACTGTCCGATGATTTGACAAGCTTTGTTGCATTTTGATTCTATCTCTGCTGTTTGTGAATTATCGTTTGTCATTAGACTTCCTAGGTATTTGAATTCCTCTACTTGTTTTAGTTGTCTGCCTTCTATAGTTATGTTGATGTTCTGTTTATTTTTGGCGACATTCATGACTTCTGTTTTATTGATGTTGATTTTCATGTTGTATTTTGTGCCTGAGATGTTGAGTTTGTTTAAGTGTTCTTGTAGGTCTTCTATTGTTTCATGTATTAGTGCCCGATCGTCTGCAAATAAAAGCTCGTTGATCTCCTCTGTCTCTGATGGGTTGGCTAGCTTGCATATATGGTCTATGTATGTAATAAACAGTAGGGGGGTTAGTACGCACCCCTGTCTTACACCTGATCTAACTTCGAAGTGGTCTGTGTAGCCTGCTGCTGTTCTGACTCTGCAGCTGCTGTTGACGTATAGACTATTAATAATGTTGGTTAGATGTTGGCTTACTCCGTATGTTGTTAGTATCTCCCACAGTTGTTCTCTGTTTACTCTGTCGAATGCTTTTTCCTGGTCAATGAAGGCTATGTATAAGTTTTTATTGTGTTCTGTCATTTTTTCTGCAAGCTGTTTTAGTGTGAATAGTGCGTCGGTACATCCTCTGTTTTTTTCAGAACCCCATTTGAGAATCGCTTAACTGTAGTTCTATTATTGGTCTCAGTCTTTTTTCCAAGATTTTGGCGTATAGCTTTCCTACATGGCTGAGAAGAGATATACCTCTATATTGATTGCAGTCTCTTTTGCTACCTTTCTTTTTCCATATTGGTATGATGATTGCCTGCTGCTAGGCTTGTTGTTAGTGCCATGCTGCATTAAATATTCTGTGCACACATTGCATTCCTGTTTCTCCTACTGCTGCTATTATTTCTATTGGTATGTTATCTATTTCCGGTGCTTTATTTCTTGGTGCATATTTGATTACTTCTTCGATTTCCTCTTTCATGATGTTGGGTTCAGTATTTGTGAGTTCTAGCGTGGTTTTTGTTGTCTTGTTGGTAGTGGGTATAGACCTTTAGCGCATGATTTTTGGGGTAATGTGGTCGGTATTACGCCCGTGTCGCTTTACTTTCCCAGAAAAAAAAATCCGGTACCAACTTAAAGCTGGGTGAACCCGGAAGCCGACTGTTGGGATCGAACCCTACCTCTTGTCCTTTGTAGTCCAGTTCACTAACCACTGAGTTATCGCGGCTCCCATGTTGTTCTTACTTATTTAGTAATTTATTTGCTTTCTTGCTAATTTACTTAATTAATTGTTACATTATTTTATTAATTGGTAATGTAACTTTATATCTTAATTACGCAATATATTATTTACCTACATAATAAATTACTAAATTATTTTATTAATAACTTACTCAAATGAAAAGACAATTAGAGGCAACTGAGATGGAATTTCTCAGAAGAATGTTGAAAGTTCCCTGGACAGCTAAAAAGACCAATGAGGAAGTTCTCAAAGAGGCCAACACAAAAAGGCAGCTCCTAAAAATATCAGAAAGAAACAATACCATTTTTCGGACACATCATGAGAATAGGAAAGTTGGAATACTTGGTTACAACTGGCAAAATAAAAGGAAAGAGAGATCGCGGACGACAAAGAGAGAAAATACTTTATAGCTTAGTGTCATGGCATGGAAAACAGTCAACGACAGAACTGATATGATGAACTGTAGATAGAAGATTGTGGAGGGATATGATTGCCCACGCCAACCGGTATGGCACATGATGATGATGAATAACTAACTCAGCTACTTACTATCACTATCATTACTACAACTATCACTACTATTATTACTACTAATTTATCACTACAACAGCTATCACTTTTACTATTACTATCACCACTACACGTACTACCACTACTACTACCACTACCACTAATGCTACTACTACTTCTACTACTAATACTATAACCACTACTAACACAACAACTACTACCACTATTATCACCACTAATATTACTGCTACTAATATTACTATCATATTACTACTATCACTACTACTAATGCTACTCTACTATTATGTCAGCGCGACTACTACTAATACTACTACGATTACTACAACTACTATCACCACAACTACTATAATCACCATCACCAGTACTACTACTATTACCATTACAACTACTATCACCACTGCTACTACTATCACCACCACTACAACTGCTATCATCACTACTACTACTATCACCACCACTACAACTGCTATCAGCACTACTACTACTATCACCACCACTACAACTGCTATCATCACTACTACTACTATCACCACCACTACAACTACTATCACCACAACTACTATAATCACCATCACCAGTACTACTACTATTACCATTACAACTACTATCACCACTACTACTACTATCACCACCACTACAACTACTATCACCACTGCTACTACTATCACCACCACAACAACAACTATCACCACTACTACTACCACTACTACTACCACCACCATTACTACTATTATCACCACCACTACTACTATCACCACTATTACTACCACTCTTACTACTATAACCACCACTACAACTGCTATCACCACCATTACTACTATCACCACCACCACTACTACTATCACCACTACTACTACCACTACTACTACTATCACCACTACTACTACTATCACCCCTACTACTACTATCACCACTACTACTACTATCACCACCACTACTACTACTGTCACCACCACTACAACTACTATCACCACTACTACTACCACCACTACTACTACTATCACCACTACTACTACCACCACTACTACTACTATCACCACTACTACTACAACCACTACTACTACTACTAGGTCCACAACCACTACTAAAACCACCACTGCTACTACTATCACAACTACTACTACCACCACTACTACTACTACTATCACCACTACTACTACCACCACTACTACTACTACTAGGTCCACAACCACTACTACTACCACCACCACTACAACTACTATCACCACTACTACTACTATCACCACTACTACTACCACCACCACTACAACTACTATCACCACTACTACTACCACCACCACTACAACTACTATCACCACCACTACTACCACCACCACTACTACTACTATCACCACTAATACTACCACCACCACTACAACTACTATCACCACTACTACTACTATCACCACTACAACTACTATCACAACTACTACTACCACCACTACTACTACTACTATCACCACTACTACTACCACCACTACTACTACTACTACCACCACTACAACTACTACCACAACCACTACTACTACCACCACTACTACTACTACTATCACCACTACTACTACTACCACCACTACTACTACTACTACCACCACTACAACTACTACCACAACCACTACTACTACCACCACCACTACAACTACTACCACCACTACTACTACTATCACCACTACTACTACTACTAGGTCCACAACCACTACTACCACCACCACTGCTACTACTATCACCACTACTACTACCACCACCACTGCTACTACTATCACCACTACTACTACTACTACTATCACCACTACTACTACCACCACTACTACTACAACTAGGTCCACAACCACTACTACCACCACCACCACTACAACTACTATCACCACTACTACTACCACCACTACTACTACTATCACCACTACTACTACCACCACTACAACTACCACCACTACTACTATCACCACTACTACTACCACCACTACTACTACTACTAGGTCCACAACCACTACTACCACCACCACCACTACAACTACTATCACCACTACTACTACCACCACTACTACTACTATCACCACTACTACTACCACCACTACTACTACTATCACCACTACTACTACCACCACTACTACTACTATCACCACTACTACTATCACCACTACTACTACCACCACTACTACTACTACTAGGTCCACAACCACTACTACCACCACTACTACTACTATCACCCCTACTACTACCACCACTACTACTACTATCACCACTACTACTACTACTATCACCACCACCACTACTACTACTACTACTACTATCACCACTGCTACTACTACTATCACCACTACTACTACCACCACTACTACTACTATCACCACTACTACTACCACTACTACTACTACTATCACCACTACTACTACCACCACTACTACTACTATCACCACCACTACTACCACTACTACCACTACTATCACTACTACTACTACCACCACTACTACTACTATCACCACTACTACTACCACTACTACTACTACTATCACCACTACTACTACCACCACTACTACTACTATCACCACCACTACTACCACTACTACTACTACTATCACTACTACTACTACCACTACTACTACTACTATCACCACCACTACTACCACTACTACCACTACTACTACTACTATCACCACCACTACTACTACCACCACTACTACTACTATCACCACTACTACTATCACCACCACTACTAACACTACTACTACTACTATCACCACTACTACTACTACTATCACCACCACTACTACTACTATCACCACTACTACTACCACCACCACTGCTACTACTATCACCACTACTACTACCACCACTACTACTACTATCACCACTACTACTACTACTAGGTCCACAACCACTACTACCACCACCACTGCTACTACTATCACCACTACTACTACCACCACCACTGCTACTACTATCACCACTACTACTACTACTATCACCACTACTACTACCACCACCACTACTACTACTACTATCACCACTACTACTACCACCACTACTACTACTACTAGGTCCACAACCACTACCACTACCACCACTACTACTACCACCACTACCACTACTACTATCACCACTACTACTACCACCACTACTACTACTAGGTCCACAACCACTACTACTACCACCACTACTACTACCACCACTACTACTACTAGGTCCACAACCACTACTACTATCACCACTACTACCACCACCACTACTACTACTAGGTCCACAACCACTACTACTACCAGCACCACTACAACTACTATCACCACTACTACTACCAGCACCACTACAACTACTATCACCACTACTACTACCAGCACCACTACAACTACTATCACCACTACTACTACCACCACTACTACTACTACTAGGTCCACAACCACTACTACTACCACCACCACTACAACTACTACCACCACTACTACTACTATCACCACTACTACTACTACTAGGTCCACAACCACTACTACCACCACCACTGCTACTACTATCACCACTACTACCACCACCACCACTACAACTACTATCACCACTACTACTACCACCACTACTACTACTATCACCACTACTACTACCACCACTACTACTACTATCACCACTACTACTACCACCACTACTACTACTATCACCACTACTACTATCACCACTACTACTACCACCACTACTACTACTATCACCACTACTACTACTACTAGGTCCACAACCACTACTACCACCACCACTGCTACTACTATCACCACTACTACTACCACCACCACTGCTACTACTATCACCACTACTACTACTACTACTATCACCACTACTACTAAACCACTACTACTACTACTAGGTCCACAACCACTACTACCACCACCACCACTACAACTACTATCACCACTACTACTACCACCACTACTACTACTATCACCACTACTACTACCACCACTACAACTACCACCACTACTACTATCACCACTACTACTACCACCACTACTACTACTACTAGGTCCACAACCACTACTACCACCACCACCACTACAACTACTATCACCACTACTACTACCACCACTACTACTACTATCACCACTACTACTACCACCACTACTACTACTATCACCACTACTACTACCACCTCTACTACTACTATCACCACTACTACTATCACCACTACTACTACCACCACTACTACTACTACTAGGTCCACAACCACTACTACCACAACTACTACTACTATCACCCCTACTACTACCACCACTACTACTACTATCACCACTACTACTACTACTATCACCACCACCACTACTACTACTACTACTACTATCACCACTGCTACTACTACTATCACCACTACTACTACCACCACTACTACTACTATCACCACTACTACTACCACTACTACTACTACTATCACCACTACTACTACCACCACTACTACTACTATCACCACCACTACTACCACTACTACCACTACTATCACTACTACTACTACCACCACTACTACTACTATCACCACTACTACTACCACTACTACTACTACTATCACCACTACTACTACCACCACTACTACTACTATCACCACCACTACTACCACTACTACTACTACTATCACTACTACTACTACCACTACTACTACTACTATCACCACCACTACTACCACTACTACCACTACTACTACTACTATCACCACCACTACTACTACCACCACTACTACTACTATCACCACTACTACTATCACCACCACTACTAACACTACTACTACTACTATCACCACTACTACTACTACTATCACCACCACTACTACTACTATCACCACTACTACTACCACCACCACTGCTACTACTATCACCACTACTACTACCACCACTACTACTACTATCACCACTACTACTACTACTAGGTCCACAACCACTACTACCACCACCACTGCTACTACTATCACCACTACTACTACCACCACCACTGCTACTACTATCACCACTACTACTACTACTATCACCACTACTACTACCACCACCACTACTACTACTACTATCACCACTACTACTACCACCACTACTACTACTACTAGGTCCACAACCACTACCACTACCACCACTACTACTACCACCACTACCACTACTACTATCACCACTACTACTACCACCACTACTACTACTAGGTCCACAACCACTACTACTACCACCACTACTACTACCACCACTACTACTACTAGGTCCACAACCACTACTACTATCACCACTACTACCACCACCACTACTACTACTAGGTCCACAACCACTACTACTACCAGCACCACTACAACTACTATCACCACTACTACTACCAGCACCACTACAACTACTATCACCACTACTACTACTACCAGCACCACTACAACTACTATCACCACTACTACTACCACCACTACTACTACTACTAGGTCCACAACCACTACTACTACCACCACCACTACAACTACTATCACCACTACTACTACCACCACCACTACAACTACTATCACCACTACTACTACCACCACCACTACAACTACTATCACCACTACTACTACTACTACTACTACCACCACCACTACAACTACTATCACCACTACTACTACCACCACTACTACTACTACTAGGTCCACAACCACTACTACCACCACCACTGCTACTACTATCACCACTACTACTACCACCACTACTACTACTATCACCACTACTACTACCACCACTACTACTACTATCACCACTACTACTACTACTAGGTCCACAACTACTACTACCACCACCACTGCTACTACTATCACCACCACCGCTACTACTACTATTATCACCATTACTACTACCAGGTCCACAGCCACTGCTGCTACTATCACCATTACTACTACTACTACTACTACCACCACCATTACTACTACTACCACTACTACTACTATTACCACTACTACTAGGTCCACAACCACTACTACGACTGCTATCACCACTACCACTACTATTAGTACTTCTACTACTATCACCACCACACCACCACTACTACTACTACTACTACTACTACTACTACTCCTACTACTACTACTACCACTACTACTACTACTCATATCACCAAGAATAACAAAATTAAACTGAATAAATTGCCTCTGAGAAATGTGTCCATGTTTAGAAACTGAATACACTGTACCATATCTCCAACATACATTCGTCACGACTTCCATATGCACGGCATATATTCATCCCACGGTAATTTTATTGCCATGACTATTTTAACGACCTCACAAACCTGCACATTTTTCAAACAGCCACTTCCGCTGTAACAAATCCTCACCTTCAAATGGATGTTACCAGGCATCTCGAGCCACAGATCTCCTAGTCTAGGCACATTTGAAAGGACCGAACTCCGGCCGCCTGCCCCATGGAGCTAACCCGTATTATCGACGCCAGACGGACTATCCCCTGTCGGTCTAGTCGTCTCTGTGAAAACAAACGGGTGATTAATAACCATACTGTAGGAAAAATTCGATGATAAAATGTATATTCGAGAGCCTGGATTACTAGTAATATTCAAGGTATGAAAGTATTTAAAAGAAAGGGTATTATAAATACCACAGCCATCACTAGAAATTGTTGAAATTTATCTTGACAATTCAAACTAAAAACCTGAAATTTAACAAAACAAATGCAAATTCTACGATCGTTTTCTTTATATTATTTTTGTCTTCTTCAAAGGACGATATTTCGTCAACGGATAGAGGGGTTAGCTGAGTAGCTTTTTCGATGACATGTGGTGTCGTTATCCAGCGGCTTGTGGATACATTTTGGCGTTTAAGAAAATAAAAAAATGCGGCTCTTTTTCTATTGGTGGATATATTTATCATCATTATAGTTATCACCACTATTGTCCAACAGGGAAATAACTTTGGAGGCTGAACGAACACTATACAATACAATCTTCATCCCAACGTTGTGCTACCAATGCCAGACCTGGACCATAGATGCAAGACCAATAAAAAAAATAACCTATACAGAGATGAAATGTGTTAGACGAATGACAGGAAACAGTCTGAGAGATAAGATCAAAGATGAAGAATTGAGAAAAAAGCTAGGAATAACCCCCGCCATAGAATATATATACTACTGTATATATATATATATATATATATATATATATATATATATATATATATATATATATATATATATATATATATTATATATATATATTTTTTTTTCTAATTTACTGTATATATATATATATATATATATATATATATATATATATATATATATTTATATATCTATATATTTTGTGATATAAAGGTCTCAGTCTGAATAGTAAGAAAACAGAAGGTAATGGTTATATCGAAGAAACAATCACCACCATCATGCAGCATAAAAATAAACAGGACAAATCTAAAACAAGTGCAACGTTTTTTAATACTTGGGCACAATAATAACATCAGATGGGAGATGCACAACAGAAATAAAAAGCAGAATAGCTCAGGCCATAATGACATTTCAGAAAATGAAAAATATCTTATGCAACAAATCTATGTCAATAAAAATGAGAAAGAGAGCTCATCGGTGCCATATAGAACCAATTCTGACCTATGGAAGCGAATCATGGACAGTAGACAAACAAATGAAAAGACGATTAGAGGCCACAGAGATGGGATTTCTCAGAAGAATGTTGAAAGTTCCCTGGACAGCTAAAAAGACCAATGAGGAAGTTCTCAAAGAGGCCAACACAAAAATGGAGCTTTTAAAAAACATCAGTAAGAAACAGTCAACATTTTTCGGGCACATCATGAGAAGAGGAAAGTTGGAATACTTGGCTACAACAATGGCTACAACTATGTAATAGGAATGAGAGTAATAGTAGTAGTGGTAGTAGTAATAGGAATGATAGTAATAGTAGTAATGGTAGTAGTAATAGGAATGATAGTAATAGTAGTAATGGTAGTATTAATAGGAATGATAGTAATAGTAGTAGTGGTAGTAATAATAGGAATGATAGTAATAGTAGTAATGGTAGTAGTAATAGGAATGATAGTAATAGTAGTAATGATAGTAGTAATAGGAATGATAGTAATAATAGTAGTAGTGGTAGTAGTAATATAAATGATAGTAATAATAGTAGTAGTGGTAGTAGTAATATAAATGATAGTAATAATAGTAGTAGTGGTAGTAGTAATATAAATGATAGTAATAGTAGTAGTGGTAGTAGTAATATAAATGATAGTAATAGTAGTAGTGGTAGTAGTAATATAAAATATAATAATAGTAGTAGTGGTAGTAGTAATATGAAATATAGTAATAGTAGTAGTGGTAGTGGTAGTAGTAATATAAATGATATTAATAGTAGTAGTGGTAGAAGTAATATAAAATATAGTAATAGTAGTAGTGGTAGTAGTAATATAAAATATAGTAATAGTAGTAGTGGTAGTAGTAATATAAATGATAGTAATAGTAGTAGTGGCAGTAGTAATATAAATGATACTAATAACTAATAATAGTAGTAGTGGTAGTAGTAATATAAATGCTAGTAATAGTAGTAGTGGTAGTAGTAATATACGTGATAGTAATAGTAGTAGTGGTAGTTTTAATATAAATGATATTAATAGTAGTAGTGGTAGTAGTAATATAAAATATAGTAATAGTGGTAGTGGTAGTAGTAATATAAATGATAGTAATAGTAGTAGTAGTAGTGGTAGTAGTAATATAAATGATAGTAATAGTAGTAGTAGTAATATAAATGATATTAATAGTAGTAGTGGTAGTAGTAATATAAATGATAGTAATAGTAGTAGTGTTAGTAGTAATAGTAGTGGTTTGTCCTAGCAGTAAGGGTACCCGTAATAAAAATGATGGTAATAATAGTACTTGTGGTAGTAGTAGTAGTAGTTGAAGTAGTAGTAGTAGTAACCGTAATAGAAATTATAGTAATTATGATAGTGGTATTAGTATTAGTAGCAGAAGTTGTGCTAGCAGTAGCGGTAGTACTAGTAGTAGTAGTCGTAGTAGGTATAGTAGGTATAGTAGTAGTAGTAGTAGTAGCAGTAGTTCTAGTAGTAGTAGGTATAGTAGTTATAGTAGTAATAGTAGTAGCAGCAGCAGCAGTAGTAGTAGTAGTAGTAGGTATAGTAGTAGTAGCAGTAGTAGTAGCAGTAGTAGTAGTAGCAGCAGTAGTAGTAGTAGTAGGTATAGTAGTAGTAGTAGTAGTAGCAGTAGTAGTAGCAGTAGTAGTAGTAGCAGCAGTAGTAGTAGTAGTAGTATTAGTAGTAGTAGCAGTAGTCGTAGTAGTAGCAGTAGTAGTAGTAGTAGTAGTAGTAGCAGTAGTAGTAGTAGTAGTAGTAGTATTAGTAGTAGTAGCAGTAGTCGTAGTAGTAGCAGTAGTAGTGGTAGCAGTAGTAGGTATAGTAGTAGTAGCAGTAGTAGTGGTAGCAGTAGTAGTAGTAGTAGCAGTAGTAGGTATAGTAGTAGCAGTAGTAGTAGTAGTAGTAGGAGTAGTAGTAGTAGGTATAGTAGTAGTAGTAGTAGTAGTAGTAGTAGTAGCAGTAGTAGGTATAGTAGTAGTAGTAGTAGTAGTAAGTATAGTAGTAGTAGTAGTAGTAGGTATAGTAGTAGCAGTAGTAGTAGTAGTAGTAGTAGCAGTAATAGGTATAGTAGTACTAGTAGTAGTAAATATAGTAGTAGTAGTAGTAAGTATAGTAGTAGTAGTAGTAGTAGCAGTAGTAGGTATAGTAGTAGTCGTAGTAGTAGTAGTAGTAGTAAGTATAGTAGTAGTAGTAGTAGTAGTAGTAGTAGCAGTAGTAGGTATAGTAGTAGTAGTAGTAAGTATTGTAGTAGTAGTAGTAGTAGTAGGTATAGTAGTAGTAGTAGTAGTAGCAGCAGTAGTAGTCGTAGTAGGTATAGTAGTAGTAGTAGTAGGAGTAGTAGTAGTAGTAAGTAAGTAACTGGATAGCTACAGATTTGTAGCACAGATTGTCATATCAAGTTACGAGGAGATTCGAGAGCACGAAAGTTCAGATGATGACGTCATATAAGAATTTGCGCTGTGGTGGGCATGAGGGGCACGCCCAAAGGAAGGTTACTCTCAACGATTAAAAGTCAAATTCCGTGTTTCAGATTTAACACGTCAACCTTTCGACAGGACGGTCCTGGTTTCAATCCCACTACAGGCGGTCAGAATTTATCAAAAATTGAATTCATTCTTGCCTTGTGGACCTACCCTCCCGAAAAACAGGAGGTCCTGTGTGCACGCGCGAACATTACAAAATTCTAAGACGTTAGAAGTCGGAAAAGAGTAGGATGAATATAGTCACTGTCCGGGCAAAAATTGTTCAGCAAATCTACCAATGTCGATGCGGATATGTCGGGTTAAAAGACTCGGATATCACTGTTTGACCGTAAAGTAGCGACACAACGCATGTACGCTCCACTTAACAAAAGAACGCTAAGAAGAGAATATATCAAATCGATCAATCTGTAAATTGTGTTTCTTAATCCTCTCAACACCGATCGGAGCATAGGGCGTCCACAGAGACCTCCACCAAATCCGGTCTGGAGCAAGCATGGACAACTCTCGTCAGGACCCGCCATCCTCTATCATTTCATCACGTAATGTTCGTCGCCATGTCCCCAATGGTCTGCCCCTTCTTCGTTTACCAAGTGGTGTCCATGTTAGTGCTAAGTGCGGATGCCTGGTATGTTCTCTTCACAGAACCTGGCCTAGCCATTTCCAACGACTTCTTTCCACTACTTGATTAATGTTGTCAATGCTTGATCATCTGGTGACTTCTTTGTTCCTAATGTGTTTAAATTCAGGATGTTTCAAATCTCCTTAAGACAGTGACCTGCAAATCATCTTAGTCTACTTTCTATCTTATGGTTCATTTTTCATGATTCCGCTGCATATAGGAGTATTTTTAAAAAAAAGTAAAGAGCCCCCGTCACTCCAAGTGACGTATAGGGAATATGGTGTTAGTGACCATAATTTTTACAGACCTTCAGCACATGATTTTTGGGGTAATGTGGTCGGTATTACGCCCGTGCCGCTTTATTTCCCCCCCCCCAAAAAAAAAAATCCGGTACCCATTTAAGGCTGCGTGAACCCGGAAGCCGTCGGTTGGGATCGAACCCTACGTCTTGTCCTTTGTAGTCCAGTTCACTAACCACTGAGCTATCGCGGCTCCCATTTCCAATATTAGGAAGAAACAATCATCATTTTTTGGCCATGTAATGAGAAGAGAACCGCTGGAATATATTGTAACAACTGGGAAAGTTGAGGGACGAAGAGATAGAGGGAAGCAAAGAGAGAAAATAACAGACAGCTTAAGATAATGGCTTGGCAGAAAGATAACAGAAATGATAAATAACTGTCGAGATCGAAAGTTGTGGAGAGACATGATCACCTACGCCAGCAGGCCCGGTACTGGATGATGATTTGATGAAATATAGCTTCCCACGTATTTAAAGTGATCCATTTCTAGTCCCTTTACTCTGTATGTGACGTTGTTATGCTATTGGCATTTATCATCATAATTGTGGTTTTCTCTACATTATTTGCGCCATTCTGCTATGTCTCTTGCTTAGATGGTGCAGGTTGTCATGAGGCTGGTTTCTCTATCTTTTGATGTTACTCGTCCATGTTAGTCTTGGTCTGCCTCTTTTACCTTGCATTTTCCCCTCCAGGATTACTTTTATTAGGCTATTGTGTCTTTTAACATGCCCCAAATATCGCATTTGTCTTGTTTTAATTGTGTTTAGTAGTTCTCTTTTCATTTTTTAATTGTTTTAAGACATCATCGTTTGTTTTCTTTTCTTTCCATCCAATTCTACCTATTCTTCTATATATCCACATTTCAAAGGCTTTAATTCTCTGTTCTGTCTTCTTGTCTAATGTCCATGTTTCTGCACCATATAGGAATGTTGAGAAGATGTAACATTTTGCTATTCTTACTTTTAGCCCTGGTGTTATTTGTTTTGATGTTAATATGTTCTTCATTTCATTAAAATTACTTTTTGCCATTCCTATTCTTTTGTTTATTTCAGTTGTACATTTTCCATCACTGGTTATAGTATGTCCAAGGTAGTTGTAGTTCTGAACTGTCTCAAGGTCTATTCCTTCAATTTTGATATCCACTTGTAGGTTTTGAGTATTTTCTTTGTTTATGATCATAGTTTTAGTCTTTTTGTTATTTAATATCTAGTCCATATTTTTTGCTTGTCATGTTTATTTCATTATGTAATTGTTGTAGATCTTTAGTCCTAATGTACAATCAGTTAATAGTTAACTGATTCTCTCATGATCTGTGTATCGACATCGATCCCGTTCATAACACTCCTCCTGGCAATTGATGCACAGTTACAACAGATTAATAGCTCTGGGATTAGAGTTTCTACTGAAAAAGGAAAGTAAACTGGTACCAAAAATATCATGTTGATGTCGGAGGTGTTGGGCCGGAATAAGTCGATACCTCACCTTTATGTAACATGCAGCAGAGAACGTCGTTTGTTCTTTTATGTTAGGGGAATGAAGAATGGTAGTTTTATTGCGAACACGTCAGAAAAAGAGGAGGATGAAGAAAGAATGAAAAGAAAGAAGAAGATGAAGAAAGAAAGGAAAAGGGGGTAGAAGAAGAGGCACATAAAAAAAGGAGGAGAATAAGACATAAATAAATAGAGGGAAAAGAAGAGGAAGAAGAAGAAGAAAAAAGAGAATGAGGAATAGCAAAAGGAAGAAGAAAGCGAAGGAGAAGAAGAAAAAGAGGAAAAAGGAAGAAAAGAAAGAGGAAGAAGAAAGAGAAGAAGAAAGAGAAGAAAGAAAGAAAGAAAGAAAGAAAGAAAGAAAGAAAGAAAGAAAGAAAGAAAGAAAGAAAGAAAGAAAGAAAGAAAATTGAGAAGAAGAAGGATGAATAAGAAGGCGAAGAGGACAAAAATGGAGGAGGTGAGGAGAAGAAAGTAAAAGAAGAGAAGAGGAAGAAAAAGAAGAATACTAGGGAAAAGAAGAAAAAGGAGAGGAAACAAATCGCTTCTACTACTAATGTCGAAGGTGCTTTGTTTATATTGCCCTTCTCATATCTTTGCTACTTCTATATTTACTACTGCTTCTAATATCTTTGCTACTTCTATATTTACTACTGCTTCTAATATCTTTGCTACTTCTATATTTACTACTGCTTCTAATATCTTTGCTACTTCTATATTTACTACTGCTTCTAATATCTTTGCTACTTCTATATTTACTACTGCTTCTAATATCTTTGCTACTTCTATATTTACTACTGCTTCTGTGATATTCCTGTAGCGTTTGTTGATAACTACTTGTATCATATTTAGTTTGTATATCCCTGTCTTATCACCTGACCCGGAACGTGGGACCTTACTGTCAAAAGGTTCCCATCTTGCCTCTAGATCATCCTTCCCCTTTCTTGCCACCTAATTTATCCTGCTTCAATTAATTTATTTATTTTTATGTTGTTTGTTTGGGGGATGGGTATGCAGGGGATGTTAACGTTCTCGTCTGGCGCTGAAACAGAGTGTTGAAAGGAATACAAATCTCAAATAGCGTCTGTCGCTATATTTACACCTGATTTCACAAGTTTGCCCTGAGATATTAATACCAACTGTATATAACAATGAATGAAATGAATAAATAACAAGTAAGCCATAACTCTGCTATAACATTTTGTTACTCATTAAACGACTCCCAAATGTTGCGACATTAAAAGCCCTCCATGCATCCTCGTGTCTCGTTGATAGCTGGAATACTTCACGGGTAAGTGCAAGCTGAATCCATCCGGTGACTTCAGAAAGAGCAGACGAGTTTTATATTACCCGCCCGACCCTTCTAGCCAGGAAACTTAACACCAGTTAGGCTCCCCAGGTAGCTGTCATCTAGGCTTAGATGTGCCTGAACATCAACCGGTAGAATCATCTTACATCCGAGCAACCAATGACAGCCTGATTGATCGTATTAACCGCTGGACAGAAGCCCCACAGTTGTCAATGCTTGATATAGTGGAGACTTCACGTTGCATTCACTAGAGTCCCTGGATGAAGTATTACATTACACCGTATCAGGCCAGATTATTTGAAAGTTAGGATGCCAGTACTGTTCCTCACTGTTATTACCTTCCCAAACATGGTATGGCTGTTCTATTGTCCGGGTTTCCCCATATCCGCTCCACCGAAGGTCACAGTATTTCTCAAAAAGTCGCCAGACTGACTAGTCCTGTAAAGAAGTAAAGACATCAAGATGGGAAGCTGCTGTAAAGCTGATGATAAAATCATCATTATTATGTGCCATACCGGTTGGCGTAGGCGATCATGTCCCCCCCACAATCTTCTATCTACAGTGCATCGTATCAGTTCTGTTGTTGACTGTTTTCCATGCCATGACACCAAGCTATCCAGTATTTTCTCTCTTTGTCGTCCGCGATCTCTCTTTCCTTTTATTTTGCCAGTTGTAACCATGTATTCCATCTTTTCTCTTCTCATGATGTGCCCGAAAAATGTTGATTGTTTCTTTCTGATGTTTTTTAGGAGCCCTCTTTTTGTGTTGGCCTCTTTGAGAACTTCCTCATTGGTCTTTTTAGCTGTCCAGGGAACTTTCAACATTCTTCTGAGAAATGCCATCTCTGTGGCCTCTAATCGTCTTTTCATTTGTTTGTCTACTGTCCATGATTCGCTTCCATAGGTCAGAAGTGGTTCTATATAGCACCGATGAACTCTCTTTCTCATTTTTATTGACATAGATTTGTTGCATAAGATATTTTTCATTTTCTGAAATGCTATTTTGGCCTGAGCTATTCTGCTTTTTATTTCTGTGGTGCATCTCCCATCTGATGTTATTATTACATTGTTATATAACAATGAATGAAATGAATAAATAACAAGTAAGCCATAACTCTGCTATAACATTTTGTTACTCATTAAACGATGATAAAATAGCAATTAAAAAAAAAAATAAGAAAAAAGGTGGTATGGTTACAGCTTTACCTGGTAACGGACAAATGTTTTGTTGTTGTTGCAAGAATAGCAGTTCCTGTAAGTTATTGTTTGTGGATACAATCTGCTTTCCCCACAAAACACTACAGATTGACCAGATCCCCGTTCCGTCTTTACACTCCTCAGTCTCTCAATATATACATCATTGTCCCACCTTTACAGTTCTCAATCTCTCAATATATACACCATTATCCCACCTTTAGACTCCTCAGTCTCTCAATATATACATCAATGTCCCATCTTTACACTCCTCAATCTCTCAATATATACATCATTGTCCCACCTTTACACTCCTCAATCTCTCAATATATACATCATTGTCCCACCTTTACACTCCTCAATCTCTCAATATATACATTATTATCCCACCTTTAGACACCTCAGTCTCTCAATATATACATCATTGTCCCACCTTTACACTCCTCAATCTCTCAATATATACATCATTGTCCCACCTTTACACTCCTCAATCTCTCAATATATACATCATTGTCCCACCTTTACACTCCTCAGTCTCACAATATATACATCATTGTCCCACCTTTACACTCCTCAATCTCTCAATATATACATCATTGTCCCACCTTTACACTCCTCAATCTCTCAATATATACATCATTGTCCCACCTTTACACTCCTCAGTCTCTCAATATATACATCATTGTCCCAACTTTACACTCCTCAGTCTCTCAATATATACATCATTGTCCCACCTTTACACTCCCCAGTCTCTCAATATATACATCATTGTCCCAACTTTACACTCCTCAGTCTCTCAATATATACATCATTGTCCCACCTTTACACTCCTCAATCTTTCAATATATACATCATTGTCCCACCTTTACACTCCTCAATCTCTCAATATATACATCATTGTCCCACCTTTACACTCCCGAATCTCTCAATATATACATCATTGTCCCACCTTTACACTCCCGAATCTCTCAATATAAACATCATTGCCCCACCTTTACACTCCTCAATCTCTCAATATAAACATCATTGTCCCACCTTTACACTCCTCAATCTCTCAATATATACATCATTGTCCCACCTTTACACTCCTCAATCTCTCAATATATACATCATTGTCCCACCTTTACACTCCTCAATCTCTCAAAATATACATCATTGTCCCACCTTTACACTCCTCAATCTCTCAATATATACATCATTGTCCCACCTTTACACTCCTCAATCTCTCAATATATACATCATTGTCTCACCTTTACACTCCTCAATCTCGCAAAATATACATCATTGTCCCACCTTTACACTCCTCAATCTCTCAAAACATACATCATTGTCCCACCTTTACACTCCTCAATCTCTCAATATAAACATCATTGTCCCACCTTTACACTCCTCAATCTCTCAATATATACATCATTGTCCACCATTCTCCTCCTTTTCGCTTAAGAATTGAAGAGTATAAAAATAAAAAGTAAAGTGCTCCGTCACGCTAACTGGCGTTATGTAAATATGGTGTTAGTGACGATTCATTTTACAGACCTTCAGCACAAGATTTGTGGGGTAATGTGGTCGGTATTACGCCCGTGCCGCTTTACTTTCCCAGAAAAAAAATCCGGTACCCATTTAAAGCTGGGTGAACCTGGAAGCCGCCGGTTGGAATCGAACCCTACCTCCTGTCCTTTGTAGTCCAGTTCACTAACCACTGAGCTATCGAAGCTCGATTGAAGAGTTTACTTGAGGATTTTCTCTTTCTCTAAAGAAAAGCCACACTCAGTGCCAGAGCTGCCAGGCTCACGTATAGACTATTTCTTTGCCGTGTACACCAGCATGCCCTGGAAAGTACACCAAGGTTCTTCTTGGTCTTCCTCTTTTCACTGATACCTAAAAGGTGTCGTGGTTTATATCATTTGTTGTTCTTGAGCTGCTCGAACTGTCTGAATTAGTGACTTTCCTTTGTTGTTACATGTCTCTGTCACTGCATCTATCCATCTTCTTCTTTTCTCATTCTCACTGATACCTAAAAGGTGTCGTGGTTTATATCATTTGTCGTTCTTGAGCTGCTCGAACTGTCTGAATTAGTGATTTTCCTTTGTTGTTACATGTCTCTATCACTGCATCTATCCATCTTCTTCTTTTCTCTTTCTCACTGATACCTAAAAGGTGTCGTGGTTTATATCATTTGTTGTTCTTGAGCTGATCGAACTGTCTGAATTAGTGATTTTCCTTTGTTGTTACATGTCTCTGTCACTGCATCTATCCATCTTCTTCTTTTCTCTTTCTCACTGATACCTAAAAGGTGTCGTGGTTTATATCATTTGTTGTTCTTGAGCTGATCGAACTGTCTGAATTAGTGATTTTCCTTTGTTGTTACATGTCTCTGTCACTGCATCTATCCATCTTCTTCTTTTCTCATTCTCACTGATACCTAAAAGGTGTCGTGGTTTATATCATTTGTCGTTCTTGAGCTGCTCGAACTGTCTGAATTAGTGATTTTCCTTTGTTGTTACATGTCTCTATCACTGCATCTATCCATCTTCTTCTTTTCTCTTTCTCACTGATACCTAAAAGGTGTCGTGGTTTATATCATTTGTCGTTCTTGAGCTGCTCGAACTGTCTGAATTAGTGATTTTCCTTTGTTGTTACATGTCTCTGTCACTGCATCTATCCATCTTCTTCTTGTCTCTTTCTCACTGATACCTAAAAGGTGTCGTGGTTTATATCATTTGTTGTTCTTGAGCTGATCGAACTGTCTGAATTAGTGATTTTCCTTTGTTGTTACATGTCTCTGTCACTGCATCTATCCATCTTCTTCTTTTCTCTTTCACTTGTACCTAAAAGGTGTCGTGGTTTATATCATTTGTCGTTCTTGAGCTGCTCGAACTGTCTGAATTAGTGATTTTCCTTTGTTGTTACATGTCTCTGTCACTGCATCTATCCATCTTCTTCTTTTCTCATTCTCACTGATACCTAAAAGGTGTCGTGGTTTATATCATTTGTCGTTCTTGAGCTGCTCGAACTGTCTGAATTAGTGATTTTCCTTTGTTGTTACATGTCTCTGTCACTGCATCTATCCATCTTCTTCTTGTCTCTTTCTCACTGATACCTAAAAGGTGTCGTGGTTTATATCATTTGTTGTTCTTGAGCTGATCGAACTGTCTGAATTAGTGATTTTCCTTTGTTGTTACATGTCTCTGTCACTGCATCTATCCATCTTCTTCTTTTCTCTTTCTCACTGATACCTAAAAGGTGTCGTGGTTTATATCATTTGTTGTTCTTGAGCTGATCGAACTGTCTGAATTAGTGATTTTCCTTTGTTGTTACATGTCTCTGTCACTGCATCTATCCATCTTCTTCTTTTCTCATTCTCACTGATACCTAAAAGGTGTCGTGGTTTATATCATTTGTCGTTCTTGAGCTGCTCGAACTGTCTGAATTAGTGATTTTCCTTTGTTGTTACATGTCTCTATCACTGCATCTATCCATCTTCTTCTTTTCTCTTTCTCACTGATACCTAAAAGGTGTCGTGGTTTATATCATTTGTCGTTCTTGAGCTGCTCGAACTGTCTGAATTAGTGATTTTCCTTTGTTGTTACATGTCTCTGTCACTGCATCTATCCATCTTCTTCTTGTCTCTTTCTCACTGATACCTAAAAGGTGTCGTGGTTTATATCATTTGTTGTTCTTGAGCTGATCGAACTGTCTGAATTAGTGATTTTCCTTTGTTGTTACATGTCTCTGTCACTGCATCTATCCATCTTCTTCTTTTCTCTTTCACTTGTACCTAAAAGGTGTCGTGGTTTATATCATTTGTCGTTCTTGAGCTGCTCGAACTGTCTGAATTAGTGATTTTCCTTTGTTGTTACATGTCTCTGTCACTGCATCTATCCATCTTCTTCTTTTCTCATTCTCACTGATACCTAAAAGGTGTCGTGGTTTATATCATTTGTCGTTCTTGAGCTGCTCGAACTGTCTGAATTAGTGATTTTCCTTTGTTGTTACATGTCTCTATCACTGCATCTATCCATCTTCTTCTTTTCTCTTTCTCACTGATACCTAAAAGGTGTCGTGGTTTATATCATTTGTCGTTCTTGAGCTGCTCGAACTGTCTGAATTAGTGATTTTCCTTTGTTGTTACATGTCTCTGTCACTGCATCTATCCATCTTCTTCTTGTCTCTTTCTCACTGATACCTAAAAGGTGTCGTGGTTTATATCATTTGTTGTTCTTGAGCTGATCGAACTGTCTGAATTAGTGATTTTCCTTTGTTGTTACATGTCTCTGTCACTGCATCTATCCATCTTCTTCTTGTCTCTTTCTCACTGATACCTAAAAGGTGTCGTGGTTTATATCATTTGTTGTTCTTGAGCTGCTCGAACTGTCTGAATTAGTGATTTTCCTTTGTTGTTACATGTCTCTGTCACTGCATCTATCCATCTTCTTCTTGTCTCTTTCTCACTGATACCTAAAAGGTGTCGTGGTTTATATCATTTGTTGTTCTTGAGCTGCTCGAACTGTCTGAATTAGTGATTTTCCTTTGTTGTTACATGTCTCTGTCACTGCATCTATCCATCTTCTTCTTTTCTCTTTCTCACTGATACCTAAAAGGTGTCGTGGTTTATATCATTTGTTGTTCTTGAGCTGATCGAACTGTCTGAATTAGTGATTTTCCTTTGTTGTTACAGGTCTCTGTCACTGCATCTATCCATCTTCTTCTTTTCTCTTTCTCACTGATACCTAAAAGGTGTCGTGGTTTATATCATTTGTTGTTCTTGAGCTGATCGAACTGTCTGAATTAGTGATTTTCCTTTGTTGTTACATGTCTCTGTCACTGCATCTATCCATCTTCTTCTTGTCTCTTTCTCACTGATACCTAAAAGGTGTCGTGGTTTATATCATTTGTTGTTCTTGAGCTGATCGAACTGTCTGAATTAGTGATTTTCCTTTGTTGTTACATGTCTCTGTCACTGCATCTATCCATCTACTTCTTTTCTCTTTCTCACTGATACCTAAAAGGTGTCGTGGTTTATATCATTTGTTGTTCTTGAGCTGATCGAACTGTCTGAATTAGTGATTTTCCTTTGTTGTTACATGTCTCTGTCACTGCATCTATCCATCTTCTTCTTTTCTCATTCTCACTGATACCTAAAAGGTGTCGTGGTTTATATCATTTGTCGTTCTTGAGCTGATCGAACTGTCTGAATTAGTGATTTTCCTTTGTTGTTACATGTCTCTGTCACTGCATCTATCCATCTTCTTCTTTTCTCTTTCTCACTGATACCTAAAAGGTGTCGTGGTTTATATCATTTGTTGTTCTTGAGCTGATCGAACTGTCTGAATTAGTGATTTTCCTTTGTTGTTACATGTCTCTGTCACTGCATCTATCCATCTTCTTCTTGTCTCTTTCTCACTGATACCTAAAAGGTGTCGTGGTTTATATCATTTGTTGTTCTTGAGCTGATCGAACTGTCTGAATTAGTGATTTTCCTTTGTTGTTACATGTCTCTGTCACTGCATCTATCCATCTTCTTCTTTTCTCTTTCTCACTGATACCTAAAAGGTGTCGTGGTTTATATCATTTGTTGTTCTTGAGCTGATCGAACTGTCTGAATTAGTGATTTTCCTTTGTTGTTACATGTCTCTGTCACTGCATCTATCCATCTTCTTCTTTTCTCTTTCACTTGTACCTAAAAGGTGTCGTGGTTTATATCATTTGTCGTTCTTGAGCTGCTCGAACTGTCTGAATTAGTGATTTTCCTTTGTTGTTACATGTCTCTGTCACTGCATCTATCCATCTTCTTCTTGTCTCTTTCTCACTGATACCTAAAAGGTGTCGTGGTTTATATCATTTGTTGTTCTTGAGCTGATCGAACTGTCTGAATTAGTGATTTTCCTTTGTTGTTACATGTCTCTGTCACTGCATCTATCCATCTTCTTCTTGTCTCTTTCACACTGATACCAAAAAGGTGTCGTGGTTTATATCATTTGTTGTTCTTGAGCTGATCGAACTGTCTGAATTAGTGATTTTCCTTTGTTGTTACATGTCTCTGTCACTGCATCTATCCATCTTCTTCTTTTCTCTTTCTCACTGATACCTAAAAGGTGTCGTGGTTTATATCATTTGTTGTTCTTGAGCTGATCGAACTGTCTGAATTAGTGATTTTCCTTTGTTGTTACATGTCTCTGTCACTGCATCTATCCATCTACTTCTTTTCTCTTTCTCACTGATACCTAAAAGGTGTCGTGGTTTATATCATTTGTCGTTCTTGAGCTCCTCGAACTGTCTGAATTAGTGATTTTCCTTTGTTGTTACATGTCTCTGTCACTGCATCTATCCATCTTCTTCTTGTCTCTTTCTCACTGATACCTAAAAGGTGTCGTGGTTTATATCATTTGTTGTTCTTGAGCTGATCGAACTGTCTGAATTAGTGATTTTCCTTTGTTGTTACATGTCTCTGTCACTGCATCTATCCATCTTCTTCTTTTCTCTTTCTCACTGATACCTAAAAGGTGTCGTGATTTATATCATTTGTTGTTCTTGAGCTGATCGAACTGTCTGAATTAGTGATTTTCCTTTGTTGTTACATGTCTCTGTCACTGCATCTATCCATCTTCTTCTTTTCTCATTCTCACTGATACCTAAAAGGTGTCGTGGTTTATATCATTTGTCGTTCTTGAGCTGCTCGAACTGTCTGAATTAGTGATTTTCCTTTGTTGTTACATGTCTCTATCACTGCATCTATCCATCTTCTTCTTTTCTCTTTCTCACTGATACCTAAAAGGTGTCGTGGTTTATATCATTTGTCGTTCTTGAGCTGCTCGAACTGTCTGAATTAGTGATTTTCCTTTGTTGTTACATGTCTCTGTCACTGCATCTATCCATCTTCTTCTTGTCTCTTTCTCACTGATACCTAAAAGGTGTCGTGGTTTATATCATTTGTTGTTCTTGAGCTGATCGAACTGTCTGAATTAGTGATTTTCCTTTGTTGTTACATGTCTCTGTCACTGCATCTATCCATCTTCTTCTTTTCTCTTTCACTTGTACCTAAAAGGTGTCGTGGTTTATATCATTTGTCGTTCTTGAGCTGCTCGAACTGTCTGAATTAGTGATTTTCCTTTGTTGTTACATGTCTCTGTCACTGCATCTATCCATCTTCTTCTTTTCTCTTTCTCACTGATACCTAAAAGGTGTCGTGGTTTATATCATTTGTCGTTCTTGAGCTGCTCGAACTGTCTGAATTAGTGATTTTCCTTTGTTGTTACATGTCTCTGTCACTGCATCTATCCATCTTCTTCTTGTCTCTTTCTCACTGATACCTAAAAGGTGTCGTGGTTTATATCATTTGTTGTTCTTGAGCTGATCGAACTGTCTGAATTAGTGATTTTCCTTTGTTGTTACATGTCTCTGTCACTGCATCTATCCATCTTCTTCTTTTCTCTTTCTCACTGATACCTAAAAGGTGTCGTGGTTTATATCATTTGTTGTTCTTGAGCTGATCGAACTGTCTGAATTAGTGATTTTCCTTTGTTGTTACATGTCTCTGTCACTGCATCTATCCATCTTCTTCTTTTCTCATTCTCACTGATACCTAAAAGGTGTCGTGGTTTATATCATTTGTCGTTCTTGAGCTGCTCGAACTGTCTGAATTAGTGATTTTCCTTTGTTGTTACATGTCTCTATCACTGCATCTATCCATCTTCTTCTTTTCTCTTTCTCACTGATACCTAAAAGGTGTCGTGGTTTATATCATTTGTCGTTCTTGAGCTGCTCGAACTGTCTGAATTAGTGATTTTCCTTTGTTGTTACATGTCTCTGTCACTGCATCTATCCATCTTCTTCTTGTCTCTTTCTCACTGATACCTAAAAGGTGTCGTGGTTTATATCATTTGTTGTTCTTGAGCTGATCGAACTGTCTGAATTAGTGATTTTCCTTTGTTGTTACATGTCTCTGTCACTGCATCTATCCATCTTCTTCTTTTCTCTTTCACTTGTACCTAAAAGGTGTCGTGGTTTATATCATTTGTCGTTCTTGAGCTGCTCGAACTGTCTGAATTAGTGATTTTCCTTTGTTGTTACATGTCTCTGTCACTGCATCTATCCATCTTCTTCTTGTCTCTTTCTCACTGATACCTAAAAGGTGTCGTGGTTTATATCATTTGTTGTTCTTGTGCTGATCGAACTGTCTGAATTAGTGATTTTCCTTTGTTGTTACATGTCTCTGTCACTGCATCTATCCATCTTCTTCTTTTCTCTTGCTCACTGATACCTAAAAGGTGTCGTGGTTTATATCATTTGTCGTTCTTGAGCTGCTCGAACTGTCTGAATTAGTGATTTTCCTTTGTTGTTACATGTCTCTATCACTGCATCTATCCATCTTCTTCTTTTCTCTTTCTCACTGATACCTAAAAGGTGTCGTGGTTTATATCATTTGTCGTTCTTGAGCTGCTCGAACTGTCTGAATTAGTGATTTTCCTTTGTTGTTACATGTCTCTGTCACTGCATCTATCCATCTTCTTCTTGTCTCTTTCTCACTGATACCTAAAAGGTGTCGTGGTTTATATCATTTGTTGTTCTTGAGCTGCTCGAACTGTCTGAATTAGTGATTTTCCTTTGTTGTTACATGTCTCTGTCACTGCATCTATCCATCTTCTTCTTTTCTCTTTCTCACTGATACCTAAAAGGTGTCGTGGTTTATATCATTTGTTGTTCTTGAGCTGATCGAACTGTCTGAATTAGTGATTTTCCTTTGTTGTTACATGTCTCTGTCACTGCATCTATCCATCTTCTTCTTTTCTCTTTCTCACTGATACCTAAAAGGTGTCGTGGTTTATATCATTTGTTGTTCTTGAGCTGATCGAACTGTCTGAATTAGTGATTTTCCTTTGTTGTTACATGTCTCTGTCACTGCATCTATCCATCTTCTTCTTGTCTCTTTCTCACTGATACCTAAAAGGTGTCGTGGTTTATATCATTTGTTGTTCTTGAGCTGATCGAACTGTCTGAATTAGTGATTTTCCTTTGTTGTTACATGTCTCTGTCACTGCATCTATCCATCTTCTTCTTTTCTCTTTCTCACTGATACCTAAAAGGTGTCGTGGTTTATATCATTTGTTGTTCTTGAGCTGATCGAACTGTCTGAATTAGTGATTTTCCTTTGTTGTTACATGTCTCTGTCACTGCATCTATCCATCTTCTTCTTTTCTCATTCTCACTGATACCTAAAAGGTGTCGTGGTTTATATCATTTGTCGTTCTTGAGCTGCTCGAACTGTCTGAATTAGTGATTTTCCTTTGTTGTTACATGTCTCTATCACTGCATCTATCCATCTTCTTCTTTTCTCTTTCTCACTGATACCTAAAAGGTGTCGTGGTTTATATCATTTGTCGTTCTTGAGCTGCTCGAACTGTCTGAATTAGTGATTTTCCTTTGTTGTTACATGTCTCTGTCACTGCATCTATCCATCTTCTTCTTGTCTCTTTCTCACTGATACCTAAAAGGTGTCGTGGTTTATATCATTTGTTGTTCTTGAGCTGATCGAACTGTCTGAATTAGTGATTTTCCTTTGTTGTTACATGTCTCTGTCACTGCATCTATCCATCTTCTTCTTTTCTCTTTCTCACTGATACCTAAAAGGTGTCGTGGTTTATATCATTTGTTGTTCTTGAGCTGATCGAACTGTCTGAATTAGTGATTTTCCTTTGTTGTTACATGTCTCTGTCACTGCATCTATCCATCTTCTTCTTTTCTCTTTCACTTGTACCTAAAAGGTGTCGTGGTTTATATCATTTGTCGTTCTTGAGCTGCTCGAACTGTCTGAATTAGTGATTTTCCTTTGTTGTTACATGTCTCTGTCACTGCATCTATCCATCTTCTTCTTGTCTCTTTCTCACTGATACCTAAAAGGTGTCGTGGTTTATATCATTTGTTGTTCTTGAGCTGCTCGAACTGTCTGAATTAGTGATTTTCCTTTGTTGTTACATGTCTCTGTCACTGCATCTATCCATCTTCTTCTTGTCTCTTTCACACTGATACCTAAAAGGTGTCGTGGTTTATATCATTTGTTGTTCTTGAGCTGATCGAACTGTCTGAATTAGTGATTTTCCTTTGTTGTTACATGTCTCTGTCACTGCATCTATCCATCTTCTTCTTGTCTCTTTCTCACTGATACCTAAAAGGTGTCGTGGTTTATATCATTTGTTGTTCTTGAGCTGATCGAACTGTCTGAATTAGTGATTTTCCTTTGTTGTTACATGTCTCTGTCACTGCATCTATCCATCTTCTTCTTTTCTCTTTCACTTGTACCTAAAAGGTGTCGTGGTTTATATCATTTGTCGTTCTTGAGCTGCTCGAACTGTCTGAATTAGTGATTTTCCTTTGTTGTTACATGTCTCTGTCACTGCATCTATCCATCTTCTTCTTTTCTCTTTCTCACTGATACCTAAAAGGTGTCGTGGTTTATATCATTTGTTGTTCTTGAGCTGATCGAACTGTCTGAATTAGTGATTTTCCTTTGTTGTTACATGTCTCTGTCACTGCATCTATCCATCTTCTTCTTTTCTCTTGCTCACTGATACCTAAAAGGTGTCGTGGTTTATATCATTTGTCGTTCTTGAGCTGCTCGAACTGTCTGAATTAGTGATTTTCCTTTGTTGTTACATGCCTCTGTCACTGCATCTATCCATCTTCTTCTTTTCTCTTTCTCACTGATACCTAAAAGGTGTCGTGGTTTATATCATTTGTCGTTCTTGAGCTGCTCGAACTGTCTGAATTAGTGATTTTCCTTTGTTGTTACATGTCTCTGTCACTGCATCTATCCATCTTCTTCTTGTCTCTTTTCACTGATACCTAAAAGGTGTCGTGGTTTATATCATTTGTTGTTCTTGAGCTGCTCGAACTGTCTGAATTAGTGATTTTCCTTTGTTGTTACATGTCTCTGTCACTGCATCTATCCATCTTCTTCTTTTCTCTTTCTCACTGATACCTAAAAGGTGTCGTGGTTTATATCATTTGTTGTTCTTGAGCAGATCGAACTGTCTGAATTAGTGATTTTCCTTTGTTGTTACATGTCTCTGTCACTGCATCTATCCATCTTCTTCTTTTCTCTTTCTCACTGATACCTAAAAGGTGTCGTGGTTTATATCATTTGTTGTTCTTGAGCTGATCGAACTGTCTGAATTAGTGATTTTCCTTTGTTGTTACATGTCTCTGTCACTGCATCTATCCATCTTCTTCTTGTCTCTTTCTCACTGATACCTAAAAGGTGTCGTGGTTTATATCATTTGTTGTTCTTGAGCTGATCGAACTGTCTGAATTAGTGATTTTCCTTTGTTGTTACATGTCTCTGTCACTGCATCTATCCATCTTCTTCTTTTCTCTTTCTCACTGATACCTAAAAGGTGTCGTGGTTTATATCATTTGTTGTTCTTGAGCTGATCGAACTGTCTGAATTAGTGATTTTCCTTTGTTGTTACATGTCTCTGTCACTGCATCTATCCATCTTCTTCTTTTCTCATTCTCACTGATACCTAAAAGGTGTCGTGGTTTATATCATTTGTCGTTCTTGAGCTGCTCGAACTGTCTGAATTAGTGATTTTCCTTTGTTGTTACATGTCTGTATCACTGCATCTATCCATCTTCTTCTTTTCTCTTTCTCACTGATACCTAAAAGGTGTCGTGGTTTATATCATTTGTCGTTCTTGAGCTGCTCGAACTGTCTGAATTAGTGATTTTCCTTTGTTGTTACATGTCTCTGTCACTGCATCTATCCATCTTCTTCTTGTCTCTTTCTCACTGATACCTAAAAGGTGTCGTGGTTTATATCATTTGTTGTTCTTGAGCTGCTCGAACTGTCTGAATTAGTGATTTTCCTTTGTTGTTACATGTCTCTGTCACTGCATCTATCCATCTTCTTCTTTTCTCTTTCTCACTGATACCTAAAAGGTGTCGTGGTTTATATCATTTGTTGTTCTTGAGCTGCTCGAACTGTCTGAATTAGTGATTTTCCTTTGTTGTTACATGTCTCTGTCACTGCATCTATCCATCTTCTTCTTTTCTCTTTCTCACTGATACCTAAAAGGTGTCGTGGTTTATATCATTTGTCGTTCTTGAGCTGCTCGAACTGTCTGAATTAGTGATTTTCCTTTGTTGTTACATGTCTCTGTCACTGCATCTATCCATCTTCTTCTTGTCTCTTTCTCACTGATACCTAAAAGGTGTCGTGGTTTATATCATTTGTTGTTCTTGAGCTGATCGAACTGTCTGAATTAGTGATTTTCCTTTGTTGTTACATGTCTCTGTCACTGCATCTATCCATCTTCTTCTTGTCTCTTTCACACTGATACATAAAAGGTGTCGTGGTTTATATCATTTGTTGTTCTTGAGCTGCTCGAACTGTCTGAATTAGTGATTTTCCTTTGTTGTTACATGTCTCTGTCACTGCATCTATCCATCTTCTTCTTTTCTCTTTCTCACTGATACCTAAAAGGTGTCGTGGTTTATATCATTTGTTGTTCTTGAGCTGATCGAACTGTCTGAATTAGTGATTTTCCTTTGTTGTTACATGTCTCTGTCACTGCATCTATCCATCTTCTTCTTTTCTCTTTCTCACTGATACCTAAAAGGTGTCGTGGTTTATATCATTTGTTGTTCTTGAGCTGATCGAACTGTCTGAATTAGTGATTTTCCTTTGTTGTTACATGTCTCTGTCACTGCATCTATCCATCTTCTTCTTGTCTCTTTCTCACTGATACCTAAAAGGTGTCGTGTTTTATATCATTTGTTGTTCTTGAGCTGATCGAACTGTCTGAATTAGTGATTTTCCTTTGTTGTTACATGTCTCTGTCACTGCATCTATCCATCTTCTTCTTTTCTCTTTCTCACTGATACCTAAAAGGTGTCGTGGTTTATATCATTTGTTGTTCTTGAGCTGATCGAACTGTCTGAATTAGTGATTTTCCTTTGTTGTTACATGTCTCTGTCACTGCATCTATCCATCTTCTTCTTTTCTCTTTCACTTGTACCTAAAAGGTGTCGTGGTTTATATCATTTGTCGTTCTTGAGCTGCTCGAACTGTCTGAATTAGTGATTTTCCTTTGTTGTTACATGTCTCTGTCACTGCATCTATCCATCTTCTTCTTTTCTCTTTCTCACTGATACCTAAAAGGTGTCGTGGTTTATATCATTTGTTGTTCTTGAGTTGATCGAACTGTCTGAATTAGTGGTTTTCCTTTGTTGTTACATGTCTCTGTCACTGCATCTATCCATCTTCTTCTTTTCTCTTTCTCACTGATACCTAAAAGGTGTCGTGGTTTATATCATTTGTTGTTCTTGAGCTGATCGAACTGTCTGAATTAGTGATTTTCCTTTGTTGTTACATGTCTCTGTCACTGCATCTATCCATCTTCTTCTTTTCTCTTTTCACTGATACCTAAAAGATGTCGTGGTTTATATCATTTGTCGTTCTTGAGCTGCTCGAACTGTCTGAATTAGTGATTTTCCTTTGTTGTTACATGTCTCTGTCACTGCATCTATCCATCTTCTTCTTTTCTCTTTCTCACTGATACCTAAAAGGTGTCGTGGTTTATATCATTTGTTGTTCTTGAGCTGATCGAACTGTCTGAATTAGTGATTTTCCTTTGTTGTTACATGTCTCTGTCACTGCATCTATCCATCTTCTTCTTTTCTCTTTCCACTGATACCTAAAAGGTGTCGTGGTTTATATCATTTGTTGTTCTTGAGCTGATCGAACTGTCTGAATTAGTGATTTTCCTTTGTTGTTACATGTCTCTGTCACTGCATCTATCCATCTTCTTCTTGTCTCTTTCACACTGATACCTAAAAGGTGTCGTGGTTTATATCATTTGTTGTTCTTGAGCTGATCGAACTGTCTGAATTAGTGATTTTCCTTTGTTGTTACATGTCTCTGTCACTGCATCTATCCATCTTCTTCTTTTCTCTTTCTCACTGATACCTAAAAGGTGTCGTGGTTTATATCATTTGTTGTTCTTGAACTGATCGAACTGTCTGAATTAGTGATTTTCCTTTGTTGTTACATGTCTCTGTCACTGCATCTATCCATCTTCTTCTTTTCTCTTTCACTTGTACCTAAAAGGTGTCGTGGTTTATATCATTTGTCGTTCTTGAGCTGCTCGAACTGTCTGAATTAGTGATTTTCCTTTGTTGTTACATGTCTCTGTCACTGCATCTATCCATCTTCTTCTTTTCTCTTCTCACTGATACCTAAAAGGTGTCGTGGTTTATATCATTTGTTGTTCTTGAGCTGATCGAACTGTCTGAATTAGTGATTTTCCTTTGTTGTTACATGTCTCTGTCACTGCATCTATCCATCTTCTTCTTTTCTCTTGCTCACTGATACCTAAAAGGTGTCGTGGTTTATATCATTTGTCGTTCTTGAGCTGCTCGAACTGTCTGAATTAGTGATTTTCCTTTGTTGTTACATGCCTCTGTCACTGCATCTATCCATCTTCTTCTTTTCTCTTTCTCACTGATACCTAAAAGGTGTCGTGGTTTATATCATTTGTCGTTCTTGAGCTGCTCGAACTGTCTGAATTAGTGATTTTCCTTTGTTGTTACATGTCTCTGTCACTGCATCTATCCATCTTCTTCTTGTCTCTTTCACTGATACCTAAAAGGTGTCGTGGTTTATATCATTTGTTGTTCTTGAGCTGCTCGAACTGTCTGAATTAGTGATTTTCCTTTGTTGTTACATGTCTCTGTCACTGCATCTATCCATCTTCTTCTTTTCTCTTTCTCACTGATAACTAAAAGGTGTCGTGGTTTATATCATTTGTTGTTCTTGAGCTGATCGAACTGTCTGAATTAGTGATTTTCCTTTGTTGTTACATGTCTCTGTCACTGCATCTATCCATCTTCTTCTTTTCTCTTTCTCACTGATACCTAAAAGGTGTCGTGGTTTATATCATTTGTTGTTCTTGAGCTGATCGAACTGTCTGAATTAGTGATTTTCCTTTGTTGTTACATGTCTCTGTCACTGCATCTATCCATCTTCTTCTTGTCTCTTTCTCACTGATACCTAAAAGGTGTCGTGGTTTATATCATTTGTTGTTCTTGAGCTGATCGAACTGTCTGAATTAGTGATTTTCCTTTGTTGTTACATGTCTCTGTCACTGCATCTATCCATCTTCTTCTTTTCTCTTTCTCACTGATACCTAAAAGGTGTCGTGGTTTATATCATTTGTTGTTCTTGAGCTGATCGAACTGTCTGAATTAGTGATTTTCCTTTGTTGTTACATGTCTCTGTCACTGCATCTATCCATCTTCTTCTTTTCTCATTCTCACTGATACCTAAAAGGTGTCGTGGTTTATATCATTTGTCGTTCTTGAGCTGCTCGAACTGTCTGAATTAGTGATTTTCCTTTGTTGTTACATGTCTGTATCACTGCATCTATCCATCTTCTTCTTTTCTCTTTCTCACTGATACCTAAAAGGTGTCGTGGTTTATATCATTTGTCGTTCTTGAGCTGCTCGAACTGTCTGAATTAGTGATTTTCCTTTGTTGTTACATGTCTCTGTCACTGCATCTATCCATCTTCTTCTTGTCTCTTTCTCACTGATACCTAAAAGGTGTCGTGGTTTATATCATTTGTTGTTCTTGAGCTGCTCGAACTGTCTGAATTAGTGATTTTCCTTTGTTGTTACATGTCTCTGTCACTGCATCTATCCATCTTCTTCTTTTCTCTTTCTCACTGATACCTAAAAGGTGTCGTGGTTTATATCATTTGTTGTTCTTGAGCTGATCGAACTGTCTGAATTAGTGATTTTCCTTTGTTGTTACATGTCTCTGTCACTGCATCTATCCATCTTCTTCTTTTCTCTTTCTCACTGATACCTAAAAGGTGTCGTGGTTTATATCATTTGTCGTTCTTGAGCTGCTCGAACTGTCTGAATTAGTGATTTTCCTTTGTTGTTACATGTCTCTGTCACTGCATCTATCCATCTTCTTCTTTTCTCTTTCTCACTGATACCTAAAAGGTGTCGTGGTTTATATCATTTGTTGTTCTTGAGCTGATCGAACTGTCTGAATTAGTGATTTTCCTTTGTTGTTACATGTCTCTGTCACTGCATCTATCCATCTTCTTCTTGTCTCTTTCACACTGATACCTAAAAGGTGTCGTGGTTTATATCATTTGTTGTTCTTGAGCTGATCGAACTGTCTGAATTAGTGATTTTCCTTTGTTGTTACATGTCTCTGTCACTGCATCTATCCATCTTCTTCTTTTCTCTTTCTCACTGATACCTAAAAGGTGTCGTGGTTTATATCATTTGTTGTTCTTGAGCTGCTCGAACTGTCTGAATTAGTGATTTTCCTTTGTTGTTACATGTCTCTGTCACTGCATCTATCCATCTTCTTCTTTTCTCTTTCTCACTGATACCTAAAAGGTGTCGTGGTTTATATCATTTGTCGTTCTTGAGCTGCTCGAACTGTCTGAATTAGTGATTTTCCTTTGTTGTTACATGTCTCTGTCACTGCATCTATCCATCTTCTTCTTGTCTCTTTCTCACTGATACCTAAAAGGTGTCGTGGTTTATATCATTTGTTGTTCTTGAGCTGATCGAACTGTCTGAATTAGTGATTTTCCTTTGTTGTTACATGTCTCTGTCACTGCATCTATCCATCTTCTTCTTTTCTCTTTCTCACTGATACCTAAAAGGTGTCGTGGTTTATATCATTTGTTGTTCTTGAGCTGATCGAACTGTCTGAATTAGTGATTTTCCTTTGTTGTTACATGTCTCTGTCACTGCATCTATCCATCTTCTTCTTTTCTCTTTCACTTGTACCTAAAAGGTGTCGTGGTTTATATCATTTGTCGTTCTTGAGCTGCTCGAACTGTCTGAATTAGTGATTTTCCTTTGTTGTTACATGTCTCTGTCACTGCATCTATCCATCTTCTTCTTTTCTCTTTCTCACTGATACCTAAAAGGTGTCGTGGTTTATATCATTTGTTGTTCTTGAGCTGATCGAACTGTCTGAATTAGTGATTTTCCTTTGTTGTTACATGTCTCTGTCACTGCATCTATCCATCTTCTTCTTTTCTCATTCTCACTGATACCTAAAAGGTGTCGTGGTTTATATCATTTGTCGTTCTTGAGCTGCTCGAACTGTCTGAATTAGTGATTTTCCTTTGTTGTTACATGTCTCTGTCACTGCATCTATCCATCTTCTTCTTTTCTCTTTCTCACTGATACCTAAAAGGTGTCGTGGTTTATATCATTTGTCGTTCTTGAGCTGCTCGAACTGTCTGAATTAGTGATTTTCCTTTGTTGTTACATGTCTCTGTCACTGCATCTATCCATCTTCTTCTTGTCTCTTTCTCACTGATACCTAAAAGGTGTCGTGGTTTATATCATTTGTTGTTCTTGAGCTGATCGAACTGTCTGAATTAGTGATTTTCCTTTGTTGTTACATGTCTCTGTCACTGCATCTATCCATCTTCTTCTTTTCTCCTTCTCACTGATACCTAAAAGGTGTCGTGGTTTATATCATTTGTTGTTCTTGAGGTGATCGAACTGTCTGAATTAGTGATTTTCCTTTGTTGTTACATGTCTCTGTCACTGCATCTATCCATCTTCTTCTTTTCTCTTTCACTTGTACCTAAAAGGTGTCGTGGTTTATATCATTTGTCGTTCTTGAGCTGCTCGAACTGTCTGAATTAGTGATTTTCCTTTGTTGTTACATATCTCTGTCACTGCATCTATCCATCTTCTTCTTGTCTCTTTCTCACTGATACCTAAAAGGTGTCGTGGTTTATATCATTTGTTGTTCTTGAGCTGATCGAACTGTCTGAATTAGTGATTTTCCTTTGTTGTTACATGTCTCTGTCACTGCATCTATCCATCTTCTTCTTGTCTCTTTCACACTGATACCTAAAAGGTGTCGTGGTTTATATCATTTGTTGTTCTTGAGCTGATCGAACTGTCTGAATTAGTGATTTTCCTTTGTTGTTACATGTCTCTGTCACTGCATCTATCCATCTTCTTCTTTTCTCTTTCTCACTGATACCTAAAAGGTGTCGTGGTTTATATCATTTGTTGTTCTTGAGCTGATCGAACTGTCTGAATTAGTGATTTTCCTTTGTTGTTACATGTCTCTGTCACTGCATCTATCCATCTTCTTCTTTTCTCTTTCACTTGTACCTAAAAGGTGTCGTGGTTTATATCAATTGTCGTTCTTGAGCTGCTCGAACTGTCTGAATTAGTGATTTTCCTTTGTTGTTACATGTCTCTGTCACTGCATCTATCCATCTTCTTCTTTTCTCTTTCACTTGTACCTAAAAGGTGTCGTGGTTTATATCAATTGTCGTTCTTGAGCTGCTCGAACTGTCTGAATTAGTGATTTTCCTTTGTTGTTACATGTCTCTGTCACTGCATCTATCCATCTTCTTCTTTTCTCTTTCTCACTGATACCTAAAAGGTGTCGTGGTTTATATCATTTGTTGTTCTTGAGCTGATCGAACTGTCTGAATTAGTGATTTTCCTTTGTTGTTACATGTCTCTGTCACTGCATCTATCCATCTTCTTCTTTTCTCTTTCACTGTACCTAAAAGGTGTCGTGGTTTATATCAATTGTCGTTCTTGAGCTGCTCGAACTGTCTGAATTAGTGATTTTCCTTTGTTGTTACATGTCTCTGTCACTGCATCTATCCATCTTCTTCTTTTCTCTTTCTCACTGATACCTAAAAGGTGTCGTGGTTTATATCATTTGTTGTTCTTGAGCTGATCGAACTGTCTGAATTAGTGATTTTCCTTTGTTGTTACATGTCTCTGTCACTGCATCTATCCATCTTCTTCTTTTCTCTTTCACTGTACCTAAAAGGTGTCGTGGTTTATATCATTTGTCGTTCTTGAGCTGATCGAACTGTCTGAATTAGTGATTTTCCTTTGTTGTTACATGTCTCTGTCACTGCATCTATCCATCTTCTTCTTGTCTCTTTCTCACTGATACCTAAAAGGTGTCGTGGTTTATATCATTTGTTGTTCTTGAGCTGATCGAACTGTCTGAATTAGTGATTTTCCTTTGTTGTTACATGTCTCTGTCACTGCATCTATCCATCTTCTTCTTTTCTCTTTCTCACTGATACCTAAAAGGTGTCGTGGTTTATATCATTTGTTGTTCTTGAGGTGATCGAACTGTCTGAATTAGTGATTTTCCTTTGTTGTTACATGTCTCTGTCACTGCATCTATCCATCTTCTTCTTTTCTCTTTCACTTGTACCTAAAAGGTGTCGTGGTTTATATCATTTGTCGTTCTTGAGCTGCTCGAACTGTCTGAATTAGTGATTTTCCTTTGTTGTTACATATCTCTGTCACTGCATCTATCCATCTTCTTCTTGTCTCTTTCTCACTGATACCTAAAAGGTGTCGTGGTTTATATCATTTGTTGTTCTTGAGCTGATCGAACTGTCTGAATTAGTGATTTTCCTTTGTTGTTACATGTCTCTGTCACTGCATCTATCCATCTTCTTCTTGTCTCTTTCACACTGATACCTAAAAGGTGTCGTGGTTTATATCATTTGTTGTTCTTGAGCTGATCGAACTGTCTGAATTAGTGATTTTCCTTTGTTGTTACATGTCTCTGTCACTGCATCTATCCATCTTCTTCTTTTCTCTTTCTCACTGATACCTAAAAGGTGTCGTGGTTTATATCATTTGTTGTTCTTGAGCTGATCGAACTGTCTGAATTAGTGATTTTCCTTTGTTGTTACATGTCTCTGTCACTGCATCTATCCATCTTCTTCTTTTCTCTTTCACTTGTACCTAAAAGGTGTCGTGGTTTATATCAATTGTCGTTCTTGAGCTGCTCGAACTGTCTGAATTAGTGATTTTCCTTTGTTGTTACATGTCTCTGTCACTGCATCTATCCATCTTCTTCTTTTCTCTTTCACTTGTACCTAAAAGGTGTCGTGGTTTATATCAATTGTCGTTCTTGAGCTGCTCGAACTGTCTGAATTAGTGATTTTCCTTTGTTGTTACATGTCTCTGTCACTGCATCTATCCATCTTCTTCTTTTCTCTTTCTCACTGATACCTAAAAGGTGTCGTGGTTTATATCATTTGTTGTTCTTGAGCTGATCGAACTGTCTGAATTAGTGATTTTCCTTTGTTGTTACATGTCTCTGTCACTGCATCTATCCATCTTCTTCTTTTCTCTTTCACTGTACCTAAAAGGTGTCGTGGTTTATATCATTTGTCGTTCTTGAGCTGCTCGAACTGTCTGAATTAGTGATTTTCCTTTGTTGTTACATGTCTCTGTCACTGCATCTATCCATCTTCTTCTTTTCTCTTTCTCACTGATACCTAAAAGGTGTCGTGGTTTATATCATTTGTTGTTCTTGAGCTGATCGAACTGTCTGAATTAGTGATTTTCCTTTGTTGTTACATGTCTCTGTCACTGCATCTATCCATCTTCTTCTTTTCTCTTTCACTTGTACCTAAAAGGTGTCGTGGTTTATATCATTTGTCGTTCTTGAGCTGCTCGAACTGTCTGAATTAGTGATTTTCCTTTGTTGTTACATGTCTCTGTCACTGCATCTATCCATCTTCTTCTTTTCTCTTTCACTTGTACCTAAAAGGTGTCGTGGTTTATATCAATTGTCGTTCTTGAGCTGCTCGAACTGTCTGAATTAGTGATTTTCCTTTGTTGTTACATGTCTCTGTCACTGCATCTATCCATCTTCTTCTTTTCTCTTTCTCACTGATACCTAAAAGGTGTCGTGGTTTATATCATTTGTTGTTCTTGAGCTGATCGAACTGTCTGAATTAGTGATTTTCCTTTGTTGTTACATGTCTCTGTCACTGCATCTATCCATCTTCTTCTTTTCTCTTCTCACTGATACCTAAAAGGTGTCGTGGTTTATATCATTTGTCGTTCTTGAGCTGCTCGAACTGTCTGAATTAGTGATTTTCCTTTGTTGTTACATGTCTCTATCACTGCATCTATCCATCTTCTTCTTTTCTCTTTCACTGATACCTAAAAGGTGTCGTGGTTTATATCATTTGTCGTTCTTGAGCTGCTCGAACTGTCTGAATTAGTGATTTTCCTTTGTTGTTACATGTCTCTGTCACTGCATCTATCCATCTTCTTCTTTTCTCTTTCACTTGATACCTAAAAGGTGTCGTGGTTTATATCAATTGTCGTTCTTGAGCTGCTCGAACTGTCTGAATTAGTGATTTTCCTTTGTTGTTACATGTCTCTGTCACTGCATCTATCCATCTTCTTCTTTTCTCTTTCTCACTGATACCTAAAAGGTGTCGTGGTTTATATCATTTGTTGTTCTTGAGCTGATCGAACTGTCTGAATTAGTGATTTTCCTTTGTTGTTACATGTCTCTGTCACTGCATCTATCCATCTTCTTCTTTTCTCTTTCTCACTGATACCTAAAAGGTGTCGTGGTTTATATCATTTGTTGTTCTTGAGCTGATCGAACTGTCTGAATTAGTGATTTTCCTTTGTTGTTACATGTCTCTGTCACTGCATCTATCCATCTTCTTCTTTTCTCTTTCACTTGTACCTAAAAGGTGTCGTGGTTTATATCATTTGTCGTTCTTGAGCTGCTCGAACTGTCTGAATTAGTGATTTTCCTTTGTTGTTACATGTCTCTGTCACTGCATCTATCCATCTTCTTCTTGTCTCTTCTCACTGATACCTAAAAGGTGTCGTGGTTTATATCATTTGTTGTTCTTGAGCTGATCGAACTGTCTGAATTAGTGATTTTCCTTTGTTGTTACATGTCTCTGTCACTGCATCTATCCATCTTCTTCTTTTCTCTTTCTCACTGATACCTAAAAGGTGTCGTGGTTTATATCATTTGTTGTTCTTGAGCTGATCGAACTGTCTGAATTAGTGATTTTCCTTTGTTGTTACATGTCTCTGTCACTGCATCTATCCATCTTCTTCTTTTCTCTTTCACTTGATACCTAAAAGGTGTCGTGGTTTATATCAATTGTCGTTCTTGAGCTGCTCGAACTGTCTGAATTAGTGATTTTCCTTTGTTGTTACATGTCTCTGTCACTGCATCTATCCATCTTCTTCTTTTCTCTTTCTCACTGATACCTAAAAGGTGTCGTGGTTTATATCATTTGTTGTTCTTGAGCTGATCGAACTGTCTGAATTAGTGATTTTCCTTTGTTGTTACATGTCTCTGTCACTGCATCTATCCATCTTCTTCTTTTCTCTTTCTCACTGATACCTAAAAGGTGTCGTGGTTTATATCATTTGTGTTCTTGAGCTGATCGAACTGTCTGAATTAGTGATTTTCCTTTGTTGTTACATGTCTCTGTCACTGCATCTATCCATCTTCTTCTTTTCTCTTCTCACTGATACCTAAAAGGTGTCGTGGTTTATATCATTTGTCGTTCTTGAGCTGCTCGAACTGTCTGAATTAGTGATTTTCCTTTGTTGTTACATGTCTCTGTCACTGCATCTATCCATCTTCTTCTTTTCTCTTCTCACTGATACCTAAAAGGTGTCGTGGTTTATATCATTTGTCGTTCTTGAGCTGCTCGAACTGTCTGAATTAGTGATTTTCCTTTGTTGTTACATGTCTCTGTCACTGCATCTATCCATCTTCTTCTTTTCTCTTTCTCACTGATACCTAAAAGGTGTCGTGGTTTATATCATTTGTTGTTCTTGAGCTGATCGAACTGTCTGAATTAGTGATTTTCCTTTGTTGTTACATGTCTCTGTCACTGCATCTATCCATCTTCTTCTTTTCTCTTTCTCACTGATACCTAAAAGGTGTCGTGGTTTATATCATTTTGTTCTTGAGCTGATCGAACTGTCTGAATTAGTGATTTTCCTTTGTTGTTACATGTCTCTGTCACTGCATCTATCCATCTTCTTCTTTTCTCTTTCACTTGTACCTAAAAGGTGTCGTGGTTTATATCATTTGTCGTTCTTGAGCTGCTCGAACTGTCTGAATTAGTGATTTTCCTTTGTTGTTACATGTCTCTATCACTGCATCTATCCATCTTCTTCTTTTCTCTTTCTCACTGATACCTAAAAGGTGTCGTGGTTTATATCATTTGTCGTTCTTGAGCTGCTCGAACTGTCTGAATTAGTGATTTTCCTTTGTTGTTACATGTCTCTGTCACTGCATCTATCCATCTTCTTCTTTTCTCTTTCTCACTGATACCTAAAAGGTGTCGTGGTTTATATCATTTGTTGTTCTTGAGCTGATCGAACTGTCTGAATTAGTGATTTTCCTTTGTTGTTACATGTCTCTGTCACTGCATCTATCCATCTTCTTCTTTTCTCTTTCTCACTGATACCTAAAAGGTGTCGTGGTTTATATCATTTGTTGTTCTTGAGCTGATCGAACTGTCTGAAATAGTGATTTTCCTTTGTTGTTACATGTCTCTGTCACTGCATCTATCCATCTTCTTCTTTTCTCTTTCACTGATACCTAAAAGGTGTCGTGGTTTATATCATTTGTCGTTCTTGAGCTGCTCGAACTGTCTGAATTAGTGATTTTCCTTTGTTGTTACATGTCTCTGTCACTGCATCTATCCATCTTCTTCTTTTCTCTTCTCACTGATACCTAAAAGGTGTCGTGGTTTATATCATTTGTTGTTCTTGAGCTGATCGAACTGTCTGAATTAGTGATTTTCCTTTGTTGTTACATGTCTCTGTCACTGCATCTATCCATCTTCTTCTTTCTCTTTCTCACTGATACCTAAAAGGTGTCGTGGTTTATATCATTTGTTGTTCTTGAGCTGATCGAACTGTCTGAATTAGTGATTTTCCTTTGTTGTTACATGTCTCTGTCACTGCATCTATCCATCTTCTTCTTTTCTCTTTCTCACTGATACCTAAAAGGTGTCGTGGTTTATATCATTTGTTGTTCTTGAGCTGCTCGAACTGTCTGAATTAGTGATTTTCCTTTGTTGTTACATGTCTCTGTCACTGCATCTATCCATCTTCTTCTTTTCTCTTCTCACTGATACCTAAAAGGTGTCGTGGTTTATATCATTTGTCGTTCTTGAGCTGCTCGAACTGTCTGAATTAGTGATTTTCCTTTGTTGTTACATGTCTCTGTCACTGCATCTATCCATCTTCTTCTTGTCTCTTTCTCACTGATACCTAAAAGGTGTCGTGGTTTATATCATTTGTGTTCTTGAGCTGATCGAACTGTCTGAATTAGTGATTTTCCTTTGTTGTTACATGTCTCTGTCACTGCATCTATCCATCTTCTTCTTTTCTCTTTCTCACTGATACCTAAAAGGTGTCGTGGTTTATATCATTTGTTGTTCTTGAGCTGATCGAACTGTCTGAATTAGTGATTTTCCTTTGTTGTTACATGTCTCTGTCACTGCATCTATCCATCTTCTTCTTTTCTCTTTCACTGATACCTAAAAGGTGTCGTGGTTTATATCATTTGTCGTTCTTGAGCTGCTCGAACTGTCTGAATTAGTGATTTTCCTTTGTTGTTACATGTCTCTGTCACTGCATCTATCCATCTTCTTCTTTTCTCTTTCACTTGATACCTAAAAGGTGTCGTGGTTTATATCATTGTCGTTCTTGAGCTGCTCGAACTGTCTGAATTAGTGATTTTCCTTTGTTGTTACATGTCTCTGTCACTGCATCTATCCATCTTCTTCTTTTCTCTTTCTCACTGATACCTAAAAGGTGTCGTGGTTTATATCATTTGTTGTTCTTGAGCTGATCGAACTGTCTGAATTAGTGATTTTCCTTTGTTGTTACATGTCTCTGTCACTGCATCTATCCATCTTCTTCTTTTCTCTTCTCACTGATACCTAAAAGGTGTCGTGGTTTATATCATTTGTCGTTCTTGAGCTGCTCGAACTGTCTGAATTAGTGATTTTCCTTTGTTGTTACATGTCTCTATCACTGCATCTATCCATCTTCTTCTTTTCTCTTTCTCACTGATACCTAAAAGGTGTCGTGGTTTATATCATTTGTCGTTCTTGAGCTGATCGAACTGTCTGAATTAGTGATTTTCCTTTGTTGTTACATGTCTCTGTCACTGCATCTATCCATCTTCTTCTTGTCTCTTTCTCACTGATACCTAAAAGGTGTCGTGGTTTATATCATTTGTGTTCTTGAGCTGATCGAACTGTCTGAATTAGTGATTTTCCTTTGTTGTTACATGTCTCTGTCACTGCATCTATCCATCTTCTTCTTTTCTCTTTCTCACTGATACCTAAAAGGTGTCGTGGTTTATATCATTTGTGTTCTTGAGCTGATCGAACTGTCTGAATTAGTGATTTTCCTTTGTTGTTACATGTCTCTGTCACTGCATCTATCCATCTTCTTCTTTTCTCTTTCAACTGTACCTAAAAGGTGTCGTGGTTTATATCATTTGTCGTTCTTGAGCTGCTCGAACTGTCTGAATTAGTGATTTTCCTTTGTTGTTACATGTCTCTGTCACTGCATCTATCCATCTTCTTCTTGTCTCTTTCTCACTGATACCTAAAAGGTGTCGTGGTTTATATCATTTGTTGTTCTTGAGCTGCTCGAACTGTCTGAATTAGTGATTTTCCTTTGTTGTTACATGTCTCTGTCACTGCATCTATCCATCTTCTTTTGTCTCTTTCACACTGATACCTAAAAGGTGTCGTGGTTTATATCATTTGTTGTTCTTGAGCTGCTCGAACTGTCTGAATTAGTGATTTTCCTTTGTTGTTACATGTCTCTGTCACTGCATCTATCCATCTTCTTCTTTTCTCTTTCTCACTGATACCTAAAAGGTGTCGTGGTTTATATCATTTGTGTTCTTGAGCTGCTCGAACTGTCTGAATTAGTGATTTTCCTTTGTTGTTACATGTCTCTGTCACTGCATCTATCCATCTTCTTCTTTTCTCTTCTCACTGATACCTAAAAGGTGTCGTGGTTTATATCATTTGTCGTTCTTGAGCTGCTCGAACTGTCTGAATTAGTGATTTTCCTTTGTTGTTACATGTCTCTGTCACTGCATCTATCCATCTTCTTCTTTTCTCTTTCTCACTGATACCTAAAAGGTGTCGTGGTTTATATCATTTGTTGTTCTTGAGCTGATCGAACTGTCTGAATTAGTGATTTTCCTTTGTTGTTACATGTCTCTGTCACTGCATCTATCCATCTTCTTCTTTTCTCTTTCACTGATACCTAAAAGGTGTCGTGGTTTATATCATTTGTCGTTCTTGAGCTGCTCGAACTGTCTGAATTAGTGATTTTCCTTTGTTGTTACATGTCTCTGTCACTGCATCTATCCATCTTCTTCTTTTCTCTTTCACTTGTACCTAAAAGGTGTCGTGGTTTATATCATTTGTCGTTCTTGAGCTGCTCGAACTGTCTGAATTAGTGATTTTCCTTTGTTGTTACATGTCTCTGTCACTGCATCTATCCATCTTCTTCTTTTCTCTTTCTCACTGATACCTAAAAGGTGTCGTGGTTTATATCATTTGTCGTTCTTGAGCTGCTCGAACTGTCTGAATTAGTGATTTCCTTTGTTGTTACATGTCTCTGTCACTGCATCTATCCATCTTCTTCTTTTCTCTTTCACTGATACCTAAAAGGTGTCGTGGTTTATATCATTTGTCGTTCTTGAGCTGCTCGAACTGTCTGAATTAGTGATTTTCCTTTGTTGTTACATGTCTCTGTCACTGCATCTATCCATCTTCTTCTTTTCTCTTTCTCACTGATACCTAAAAGGTGTCGTGGTTTATATCATTTGTCGTTCTTGAGCTGCTCGAACTGTCTGAATTAGTGATTTTCCTTTGTTGTTACATGTCTCTGTCACTGCATCTATCCATCTTCTTCTTTTCTCTTTCTCACTGATACCTAAAAGGTGTCGTGGTTTATATCATTTGTCGTTCTTGAGCTGCTCGAACTGTCTGAATTAGTGATTTTCCTTTGTTGTTACATGTCTCTGTCACTGCATCTATCCATCTTCTTCTTTTCTCTTTCACTGATACCTAAAAGGTGTCGTGGTTTATATCATTTGTCGTTCTTGAGCTGCTCGAACTGTCTGAATTAGTGATTTTCCTTTGTTGTTACATGTCTCTGTCACTGCATCTATCCATCTTCTTCTTTTCTCTTTCTCACTGATACCTAAAAGGTGTCGTGGTTTATATCATTTGTGTTCTTGAGCTGCTCGAACTGTCTGAATTAGTGATTTTCCTTTGTTGTTACATGTCTCTGTCACTGCATCTATCCATCTTCTTCTTTTCTCTTCTCACTGATACCTAAAAGGTGTCGTGGTTTATATCATTTGTCGTTCTTGAGCTGCTCGAACTGTCTGAATTAGTGATTTTCCTTTGTTGTTACATGTCTCTGTCACTGCATCTATCCATCTTCTTCTTTTCTCTTTCTCACTGATACCTAAAAGGTGTCGTGGTTTATATCATTTGTCGTTCTTGAGCTGCTCGAACTGTCTGAATTAGTGATTTTCCTTTGTTGTTACATGTCTCTGTCACTGCATCTATCCATCTTCTTCTTTTCTCTTTCACTGATACCTAAAAGGTGTCGTGGTTTATATCATTTGTCGTTCTTGAGCTGCTCGAACTGTCTGAATTAGTGATTTTCCTTTGTTGTTACATGTCTCTGTCACTGCATCTATCCATCTTCTTCTTTTCTCTTTCTCACTGATACCTAAAAGGTGTCGTGGTTTATATCATTTGTCGTTCTTGAGCTGCTCGAACTGTCTGAATTAGTGATTTTCCTTTGTTGTTACATGTCTCTGTCACTGCATCTATCCATCTTCTTCTTTTCTCTTTCTCACTGATACCTAAAAGGTGTCGTGGTTTATATCATTTGTCGTTCTTGAGCTGCTCGAACTGTCTGAATTAGTGATTTTCCTTTGTTGTTACATGTCTCTGTCACTGCATCTATCCATCTTCTTCTTTTCTCTTTCACTGATACCTAAAAGGTGTCGTGGTTTATATCATTTGTCGTTCTTGAGCTGCTCGAACTGTCTGAATTAGTGATTTTCCTTTGTTGTTACATGTCTCTGTCACTGCATCTATCCATCTTCTTCTTTTCTCTTTCTCACTGATACCTAAAAGGTGTCGTGGTTTATATCATTTGTGTTCTTGAGCTGATCGAACTGTCTGAATTAGTGATTTTCCTTTGTTGTTACATGTCTCTGTCACTGCATCTATCCATCTTCTTCTTTTCTCTTTCTCTGATACCTAAAAGGTGTCGTGGTTTATATCATTTGTCGTTCTTGAGCTGCTCGAACTGTCTGAATTAGTGATTTTCCTTTGTTGTTACATGTCTCTGTCACTGCATCTATCCATCTTCTTCTTTTCTCTTTCACTGATACCTAAAAGGTGTCGTGGTTTATATCATTTGTCGTTCTTGAGCTGCTCGAACTGTCTGAATTAGTGATTTTCCTTTGTTGTTACATGTCTCTGTCACTGCATCTATCCATCTTCTTCTTTTCTCTTTCTCACTGATACCTAAAAGGTGTCGTGGTTTATATCATTTGTTGTTCTTGAGCTGATCGAACTGTCTGAATTAGTGATTTTCCTTTGTTGTTACATGTCTCTGTCACTGCATCTATCCATCTTCTTCTTTTCTCTTTCTCACTGATACCTAAAAGGTGTCGTGGTTTATATCATTTGTTGTTCTTGAGCTGCTCGAACTGTCTGAATTAGTGATTTTCCTTTGTTGTTACATGTCTCTGTCACTGCATCTATCCATCTTCTTCTTTTCTCTTTCTCACTGATACCTAAAAGGTGTCGTGGTTTATATCATTTGTCGTTCTTGAGCTGCTCGAACTGTCTGAATTAGTGATTTTCCTTTGTTGTTACATGTCTCTGTCACTGCATCTATCCATCTTCTTCTTTTCTCTTTCTCACTGATACCTAAAAGGTGTCGTGGTTTATATCATTTGTGTTCTTGAGCTGCTCGAACTGTCTGAATTAGTGATTTTCCTTTGTTGTTACATGTCTCTGTCACTGCATCTATCCATCTTCTTCTTTTCTCTTTCTCACTGATACCTAAAAGGTGTCGTGGTTTATATCATTTGTTGTTCTTGAGCTGATCGAACTGTCTGAATTAGTGATTTTCCTTTGTTGTTACATGTCTCTGTCACTGCATCTATCCATCTTCTTCTTTTCTCTTTCTCACTGATACCTAAAAGGTGTCGTGGTTTATATCATTTGTCGTTCTTGAGCTGCTCGAACTGTCTGAATTAGTGATTTTCCTTTGTTGTTACATGTCTCTGTCACTGCATCTATCCATCTTCTTCTTTTCTCTTTCACTGATACCTAAAAGGTGTCGTGGTTTATATCATTTGTCGTTCTTGAGCTGCTCGAACTGTCTGAATTAGTGATTTTCCTTTGTTGTTACATGTCTCTGTCACTGCATCTATCCATCTTCTTCTTTTCTCTTTCTCACTGATACCTAAAAGGTGTCGTGGTTTATATCATTTGTCGTTCTTGAGCTGCTCGAACTGTCTGAATTAGTGATTTTCCTTTGTTGTTACATGTCTCTGTCACTGCATCTATCCATCTTCTTCTTGTCTCTTTCTCACTGATACCTAAAAGGTGTCGTGGTTTATATCATTTGTGTTCTTGAGCTGCTCGAACTGTCTGAATTAGTGATTTTCCTTTGTTGTTACATGTCTCTGTCACTGCATCTATCCATCTTCTTCTTTTCTCTTCTCACTGATACCTAAAAGGTGTCGTGGTTTTTATATCATTTGTTGTTCTTGAGCTGCTCGAACTGTCTGAATTAGTGATTTTCCTTTGTTGTTACATGTCTCTGTCACTGCATCTATCCATCTTCTTCTTTTCTCTTCACTGATACCTAAAAGGTGTCGTGGTTTATATCATTTGTCGTTCTTGAGCTGCTCGAACTGTCTGAATTAGTGATTTTCCTTTGTTGTTACATGTCTCTGTCACTGCATCTATCCATCTTCTTCTTTTCTCTTTCTCACTGATACCTAAAAGGTGTCGTGGTTTATATCATTTGTTGTTCTTGAGCTGCTCGAACTGTCTGAATTAGTGATTTTCCTTTGTTGTTACATGTCTCTGTCACTGCATCTATCCATCTTCTTCTTTTCTCTTTCTCACTGATACCTAAAAGGTGTCGTGGTTTATATCATTTGTCGTTCTTGAGCTGCTCGAACTGTCTGAATTAGTGATTTTCCTTTGTTGTTACATGTCTCTGTCACTGCATCTATCCATCTTCTTCTTTTCTCTTCTCACTGATACCTAAAAGGTGTCGTGGTTTATATCATTTGTCGTTCTTGAGCTGCTCGAACTGTCTGAATTAGTGATTTTCCTTTGTTGTTACATGTCTCTGTCACTGCATCTATCCATCTTCTTCTTTTCTCTTTCTCACTGATACCTAAAAGGTGTCGTGGTTTATATCATTGTTGTTCTTGAGCTGCTCGAACTGTCTGAATTAGTGATTTTCCTTTGTTGTTACATGTCTCTGTCACTGCATCTATCCATCTTCTTCTTTCTCTTTCACTGATACCTAAAAGGTGTCGTGGTTTATATCATTTGTCGTTCTTGAGCTGCTCGAACTGTCTGAATTAGTGATTTTCCTTTGTTGTTACATGTCTCTGTCACTGCATCTATCCATCTTCTTCTTTTCTCTTTCACTGATACCTAAAAGGTGTCGTGGTTTATATCATTTGTCGTTCTTGAGCTGCTCGAACTGTCTGAATTAGTGATTTTCCTTTGTTGTTACATGTCTCTGTCACTGCATCTATCCATCTTCTTCTTTTCTCTTTCACTTGTACCTAAAAGGTGTCGTGGTTTATATCATTTGTCGTTCTTGAGCTGCTCGAACTGTCTGAATTAGTGATTTTCCTTTGTTGTTACATGTCTCTGTCACTGCATCTATCCATCTTCTTCTTTTCTCTTTCTCACTGATACCTAAAAGGTGTCGTGGTTTATATCATTTGTCGTTCTTGAGCTGATCGAACTGTCTGAATTAGTGATTTTCCTTTGTTGTTACATGTCTCTGTCACTGCATCTATCCATCTTCTTCTTTTCTCTTTCTCACTGATACCTAAAAGGTGTCGTGGTTTATATCATTTGTCGTTCTTGAGCTGCTCGAACTGTCTGAATTAGTGATTTTCTTTGTTGTTACATGTCTCTGTCACTGCATCTATCCATCTTCTTCTTTTCTCTTTCTCACTGATACCTAAAAGGTGTCGTGGTTTATATCATTTGTTGTTCTTGAGCTGCTCGAACTGTCTGAATTAGTGATTTTCCTTTGTTGTTACATGTCTCTGTCACTGCATCTATCCATCTTCTTCTTTTCTCTTTCACTGATACCTAAAAGGTGTCGTGGTTTATATCATTTGTCGTTCTTGAGCTGCTCGAACTGTCTGAATTAGTGATTTTCCTTTGTTGTTACATGTCTCTGTCACTGCATCTATCCATCTTCTTCTTTCTCTTTCTCACTGATACCTAAAAGGTGTCGTGGTTTATATCATTTGTCGTTCTTGAGCTGCTCGAACTGTCTGAATTAGTGATTTTCCTTTGTTGTTACATGTCTCTGTCACTGCATCTATCCATCTTCTTCTTTTCTCTTTCTCACTGATACCTAAAAGGTGTCGTGGTTTATATCATTTGTTGTTCTTGAGCTGCTCGAACTGTCTGAATTAGTGATTTTCCTTTGTTGTTACATGTCTCTGTCACTGCATCTATCCATCTTCTTCTTTTCTTTCTCACTGATACCTAAAAGGTGTCGTGGTTTATATCATTTGTCGTTCTGAGCTGCTCGAACTGTCTGAATTAGTGATTTTCCTTGTTGTTACATGTCTCTGTCACTGCATCTATCCATCTTCTTCTTTTCTCTTTCTCACTGATACCTAAAAGTGTCGTGGTTATATCATTTGTCGTTTCTTGAGCTGCTCGAACTGTCTGAATTAGTGATTTCCTTTGTTGTTACATGTCTCTGTCACTGCATCTATCCATCTTCTTCTTTTCTCTTCTCACTGATACCTAAAAGGTGTCGTGGTTTATATCATTTGTTGTTCTTGAGCTGCTCGAACTGTCTGAATTAGTGATTTTCCTTTGTTGTTACATGTCTCTGTCACTGCATCTATCCATCTTCTTCTTTTCTCTTTCTCACTGATACCTAAAAGGTGTCGTGGTTATATCATTTGTTGTTCTTGAGCTGATCGAACTGTCTGAATAGTGATTTTCCTTTGTTGTTACATGTCTCTGTCACTGCATCTATCCATCTTTTCTTTTCTCTTCTCACTGATACCTAAAAGGTGTCGTGGTTTATATCATTTGTGTTCTTGAGCTGATCGAACTGTCTGAATTAGTGATTTTCCTTTGTTGTTACATGTCTCTGTCACTGCATCTATCCATCTTCTTCTTTTCTCTTTCACTTGATACCTAAAAGGTGTCGTGGTTATATCATTTGTCGTTCTTGAGCTGATCGAACTGTCTGAATTAGTGATTTTCCTTTGTTGTACATGTCTCTGTCACTGCATCTATCCATCTTCTCTTTTCTCTTTCACTTGTACCTAAAAGGTGTCGTGTTTATATCATTTGTCGTTCTGAGCTGCTCGAACTGTCTGAATTAGTGATTTTCCTTTGTTGTTACATGTCTCCTGTCACTGCATCTATCCATCTTCTTCTTTTCTCTTTCTCACTGATACCTAAAAGGTGTCGTGGTTTATATCATTTGTTGTTCTTGAGTGCTCGAACTGTCTGAATTAGTGATTTTCCTTTGTTGTACATGTCTCTGTCACTGCATCTATCCATCTTCTTCTTTTCTCTTCTCACTGATACCTAAAAGGTGTCGTGGTTATATCATTTGTTGTTTTGAGCTGCTCGAACTGTCTGAATTAGTGATTTCCTTTGTTGTTACATGTCTCTGTCACTGCATCTATCCATCTTCTTCTTTTCTCTTTCTCACTGATACCTAAAAGGTGTCGTGGTTTATATCATTTGTCGTTCTTGAGCTGCTCGAACTGTCTGAATTAGTGATTTCCTTGTTGTTACATGTCTCTGTCACTGCATCTATCATCTTCTTCTTTCTCTTTTCACTGATACCTAAAAGGTTGTCGTGGTTTATATCATTTGTGTTCTGAGCTGCTCGAACTGTCTGAATTAGTGATTTTCCTTTGTTGTTACATGTCTCTGTCACTGCATCTATCCATCTTCTTCTTTTTTCTCTTCTCACTGATACCTAAAAGGTGTCGTGGTGTATATCATTTGTCGTTCTTGAGCTGATCGAACTGTCTGAATTAGTGATTTTCCTTTTTGTTACATGTCTCTGTCACTGCATCTATCCATCTTCTTCTTTTCTCTTTTCACTGATACCTAAAAGGTGTCGTGGTTTATATCATTTGTCGTTCTTGAGCTGCTCGAACTGTCTGAATTAGTGATTTTCCTTTGTTGTTACATGTCTCTGTCACTGCATCTATCCATCTTCTTCTTTCCTTTCACTTTACTAAAAGGTGTCGTGGTTATATCATTTGTCTTCTTGAGCTGCTCGAAAATTAGTGATTTTCCTTTGTTGTTACATGTCTCTGTCACTGCATCTATCCATCTTCTTCTTTTCTCTTCTCACTGATACCTAAAGGTGTCGTGTGGTTTATATCATTGTCGTT